>CM019071.1:107244343-107559343 GCA_009667805.1 Leptobrachium leishanense
TATACACATACACATATTACACATACATACATATACACATATATACACATACACATATATACATATGCACATATTACACATATATACACACATATTACATATACACATACACATATATACACACATATTACATATACATATACACACATATTACATATACATATACACATTACACATTACACATTAATACACACATATTACACATATATACATATACATTTACACATACAGTGGTAAGAAAAAGTATGTGAACCCTTTGGGATTACGTGGAGTTTTGCATGAATTGGTCATAAAATGTGCTCTGATCTTCATCGAAGTCACAACAATTTGAAAAACACAGTCTGCTTAAAATAATACAACACAAACATTATGTGTTTTCATGTGTTTACTGAACATAACATGTAAACATTCACAGTGCAGGGTGGAAAAAGTATGTGAACCTTTGGACTTAATAACTGGTTGACCCTCCTTTGGCAGCAATAACCTCAACCAAACGTTTCCTGTAGTTGCAGATCAGACCTGCACAACGATCTTGAGTAATTTTGGACCACTCCTCTTCACAAAACTGTTTCAGTGTAGCAGTATTTTTGGGATGTCTGGTGTGAATCGTTCTCTTAAGGTCATGCCACAGCATTTCAATCGGGTTGAGGTTAGGACTCTGACTGGGCCACTCCAGAAGGCGTATTTTGTTTTGTTGAAGCCATTCTTTTGTTGTATGCTTTTGGTCATTGTCCTGTTGCATCACCCATCCTCTGTGGAGCTTCAGTTGGCGGACAGATGGTCTTACGTTTTCCAGTAAAATGTCTTGATAAACTCTGGAATTCATTTCTCCATCAGTGACAACAATCCGTCCAGGTCCAGAGGCAGGAAAGCAGCCCCAAATCATGATGCTCCCTCTGCCATGTTTTACAGTGGGGATGAGGTTTTGATGTTGGTGTGCTGTGCCTTTTTTTTTCTCCACACAGTGTTGTGTTTTTCCAAACAACTCAATTTTGGTTTAATCTGTCCACAGAATATTTTGCCAGTAGTGCTGTGGAACATCCAGATGCTCTTTTGTAAACTTCAAACGTGCTGCAATATTCTTTTTGGACAGCAATGGCTTCCTCCGTGGTGTCCTCCCATGTACTCCATTCTTATTTAAGGTTTTCCTTATTGTAGAGGTGTCAACAAAAATGTTAGCAAGTGCCTGAGATTTCTGTAAGTCTTTAGCTGACACTCTAGGATTCTTCTTTACCTCATTAAGCATTCTGCGCTGTGCTCTTGCAGTCATCTTTACAGGACGACCACGCCTAGGGAGAGTAGCAACAGTGCTGAACTTTCTCCATTTGTAGACAGTCTGTCTTACCGTGGACACATGAACATCAAGGTTTTTGGAGATACTTTTGTAGCCCTTTCCAGCTTCATGCAAGTCAACAATTCTTGATCGTAGGTCTTCTGAGAGCTCTTTTCTGCGAGGCATGGTTCACATCAGGCAGTGCTTCTTGAAACCAGTAAACCCAAAACTTGTGTGTGTTTTTAAAGGGCAGGACAGCTTTCAGCAACACATCCAATAATATCACACTGATTGGACTCAAGGTTGGCGCACTCCTGGCTCCAATTAGCTCTTGGAGAAGTCATTAGGCTAGGGGTTCACATACTTTTTCCACCCTGCACTGTGAATGTTTACATGTTCTGTTCAATAAACACATGAAAACATATAATGTTTGTGTTGTATTATTTTAAGCAGACTGTGTTTTTCAAATTGTTGTGACTTAGATGAAGAACAGAGCACATTTTATGACCAATTCATGCAAAACTCCACGTAATCCCAAAGGGTTCACATACTTTTTCTTGCCACCATATACATATTTTTTCTTTTCTTTGGATACACATGGGGATATCGGCGTCCCTTTCTGAGCGGACATTGCTATGAGATTGAGGCATCGGCTCCCACCTTGGTAGGATGCGGCGCTTTCCTTTGACATTAAAAAGACATCCTTTTTGCAAAGGTGGGAGTCTGTTTTTTCTAGGGATATGTAACATGTTAATGCAGAAAAAAAGCAGATTTCATAGAATTACAAATAATCTTGCAGGAAGTTAACCAACTGTTAACCAACAACTCTCGTTGTTAGCAAGGCTGAAACACAGCCTCTGTCTTAATCATAGAATTACTTACGGAGAAGTACTGCAGAATACTGCAAAATCAAAAGTACTGAAACCCCCCTTTAAACTGAGGGGTCACTTATATCCCTAAGAACCAGATGATCGTAAAAAAAGGTGAATCCCTGTCTCCTATGGGTGGCAGAGAATAATTTGTTGCTGGGATGTGCAATTATATAGCTTATATCTCCTACTGTGGTATATTTAGAGGGGAGTGAGACCCCTCCTTTGTAAGTAGAGAATTCATCCTTTTGTACGAGGTGTCACATTTTGAAATTTGTAGACTATTACCGTAATAATAGAGATAACCTTAGGGTTGTTGATTTTTATGGGCGTTGAGGACTTTTAGCACTCCTATTCCCCTCACAGAGCAGTCACTTATTTTGTACCATTTTTTGGAAAGAGGAGAGCCACCTCTTTCTAATGAGGGGGTCCAACTTGGAGATGACAACAGGAAGAGTATTATTTTAATAGCACCTTGTATAAAACAAATTCAGGTGATTGAGTATCCCGCCTGTGGCCCCCATAATATGCAGGGGGGCATGAGACCCCTTATTTTATGCATTTTTCCTGCTCTTTTACAGAAGTATCTCAGTGTCAGGCTAACTGCCAGATGATTTTCATAAGAATGACAAATGCCTTGCAAAATTAGAGCTATAATAGGATTCTAGGCAATTTAAAGGGGCGCATATCAAACTTGCTTATAGAAATATCTTCCATGATCCCTTATTTGAAAGAGGGTTTTCCTGTCATTCAAAGGAGGGGTTACATTTTTGTATAGCTGCCAAGTCACAATCATAGTGATAGTGAACACATGTCAGTAGTCAAGAAATACATTTGATAGCAATTTAGTGTAGGAGTTTAGATACGACTTTTATATGGCAGAAATTAATTGCAGATGCTGAAATTATTGGTTAAAGGGAGGGAGTGTAGAATGGATAATGGTAAATTTCTGTCTGGAGTGTTTGTGGGGCACATAGTTTTGTGATTGGTGTTTATTTTTTTCCATTGCACAACGGAAAAAATGGATTGTGTTGCACTCTATAAACAATCAATATACTCGGGTGCTAGCTATACATTTGGCTAACCCTTACTGCCAACAATAGATAAATACCATAGAAGAGCAAGAAGCTGTGGCCTAACAACCGGGGGGGGGGCAGTCGGTGCGGCTGCCCCAGGTGCAGGGCTGAGGGGCGTGACCTCCCAGTTATTATGCCAGTGTCCCTCACCAAAGATGGCCATACGCTACTACAAGCGTCGCCCGGGCGGCGAGCAGGGGCGTGAAGCAGGCATTGTAGAGGCAGGATGAGGGAGGGCGGCTGGTGAGCCCTGCTATGAACTAATCAGCGGGTGTTGACAAGTCGCCGGCTCCCGATAATTAGGTCACACGGCGCGTCCACACGCCCATGAGGTGCGGGGGGGAGAGAAATTAATTGATATGCGGGGGGAGAAATTAATTGATATGTGGGGGGAGAAATTAATTGGCATGCTGGGGGGAGAAAATTGAGAAATTGTTATGCTGAGGGGAGAAATTAATTGATATGCTGGGGAGAAATTAACTGATATGCTGGAGGGAGAAATGAATTGGTATGCTGGAGGGAGAAATGAATTGGTATGCTGGAGAAATGAATTGGTATGCTGGAGAAATGAATTGGTATGCTGGAGAAATGAATTGGTATGCTGGAGGGAGAAATTAATTGGTATGCTGGGGAGAAATTAATTGGTATGACGGGGAGAAATTAATTGGTATGCTGGGGGAGAAATTAATTGGTATGCTGGGTGGGGAGAAATTAATTGGTATGCTGGGTGGGGAGAAATTAATTGATATGCAGGGGGGCAGAAATTAATTGATATGCTGGGGGGTAGGGATGCACCGATACTAGTATCGGTGCCAATACTGCCGTTTGTACGAGTACTTGGTACTCGTGTGTATGGCCTGATACCTCCCCTCGATACCGGAAGCCAGCGCTGGGCGGGTTGCATTAAAAGCATTTGGGGCCAGCGTTCCCCTCCGGCTGGCTGCATTACTTTACCCAGCGGTTGGTCCGGTCACAGGGCTGTGACGCAATCATGCGGCCGCCGGGCAGTGGAGGCTGTGATGCTGCCTCCAGCCGAGATCTCGCGGGAGGCTCCATTTGGTCTGAGGTCTGATATGTATGTCTGATATATGTAGTGTGTGTTTTAACACATACATGTATGTCTGGTCTGACGTCTATATTTATGTCTTGTCTGAGGTCTGTGGAATATATATATTATATGTATATGTATGTAGGCAAGTCTCGTCTGAGGTCTGTATATATATATATCTGTGTGGGTATACATATATCTGATATGAGGTGTGTGCAGGGGGTAAATGGGGTTTCTGGCCATACATTTCAATATAAACATAAACTGGACAGGCTTTTGACAAAATACTAAATTATTTATTGGAAAGTGTCACATGACCTTAAATAAAAGTATCGGTACTCAGTATCGTTGAGTACTTTAAAAAAGTATCAGTACTTGTACTCCGTCCTAAAAATGTGGTATCGGTGCATCCCTACTGGGGGGGAATTAATTTATGTGCTGGGGGAAAAATTAATTGATATGCTGGGGAGAAATTAATTGATTGGTATGCTGGGGGAGAAATGAATGAATTAATTGGTATGCTGGGGGAGAAATTAATGAATTAATTGGTATGCTGGGGGGAATTGAATGAATTAATTGGTACGCTGGGGGAATTGAATGAATTAATTGGTATGCTGGGGGAGAAATGAATTAATTGGTATGCTGGGGAGAAATTAATGAATTGGTATGCTGGGGGAGAAATTTATGAATTAATTGATATGCTGGGGGAATGAATGAATGAATTGATATGCTGGGGAGAAATGAATGAATGGATGGAATGGATATGCTGGGGGGAGAAATGAATGGATATGCTGGGGCGCTGAATAAATTAATATCGGTATATTACATTGAGTTTTATTATTGTGGAGCTCTGACAACCTCATACACACTGCACATTACTGTGGAGCTCTGCGACACCCTCAACCACTGCACATTACTGTGGAGCTCTGTGACAGCCCCATAATGTGCAGTGTTGTATGGGTTTTTACAGAGTACCACAGTAATGTGCGGCGTGTATGAGCGCATCACAGAGCTCCACAGAAATAAAACTCACAGTAAGGTGCGCGGTGTAGAAAAAAAATGTGGGCTGCTCAGTCCAAAATGCCCAGGCCTGTATTTTGTGCCAGTCCGGGCCTGCTTATAACCAGTGGATGTTTATATAATGAGGGGGGGGGGGTTCTGCCCTGGGCGTCCATAACGCTTATTAACCCTTTCACTGCTGAGGACATGTGGGGAACGTCCTCATTGACTTCTAAGGAAAGATAGGGGGTTCCTTTGAACCCTGATATCTCCTGACTGTTGGCAGCAAGTAGGGTCATGTTTGGTATCATTAGAAAGGCCAGAGCATGGCCTTTCCAACGATACCAAACATGACCATGTTTAAAGTAAAGAAAAAAATAATAAAAATAATAATAAAAAAAAGAAAAAGGTGTTTTTTTTAAGACGTGAAATGGCTCAGCAGTGAAGGGGTTAAGCCACTGGCAAGAAGCACACCACACCAAGGAGCAAATGTAATGGAAATGCTAATTTGTACACCTACAGATAGTGTACAACAATATATACAGTTATTGCACAGAAAAATTCACATTCATCTCATGATAAAGTATACCACAGTAGGGTAGCAATCTGAGAAGACAAAAGGCAACATTGATCTTCACTAATGTCAGACGAACGCAGTCTGAGCGCACTATGCGTGCATGCGTAGATACTGTAGACACCACACGGTCCGTTTTATTTGACGGATGTAGAAAAAAAGGAAATACAGGAATCCAAATTAATTAAAATTAAATGACAGGTACAGTCAGCCAGAGTAACAAAACTTCTGAGCGTCAACGTGATGGACGTTGCAAATGTGCTGCGTCTGACGTCGCATCATCACGTACACAGGCTGCAACGCGGATGCGGTGCACTCTGGGCGTCCGTCGTAGCGCTTTTACAGCGAGGCCTAAATGGCATCCGTTGCCACCTGCGTGGTACATGTGCACTTTGGTGCGCACGTACGTCGTGTGTTGGTCTCAATTGATCACAAATCAATGCTACGACGGACGTTAAGCTATGCGGCGACATGGACGGGATGACTGCGTTCGTCTGACGCTAGCCTAAAATGACAAAACCTCCAAATAACAATACGTATCACACATAAAAGGTACAAGAAAAATACAGGGAAGCCCCCCGGATAGTTACTGAAGTCAAAAGACCATGTACCCTAACGTTTTAGCACGTTTTAGGGTTACCCGTTATTTTTCTTGAACCTTTATGTGTGATACGTATTGTTGTTTGTAGTTTCTGTTGCGACAGGCTTTCACCCTTGGGAAATAAGATTTTCTTTCAACTTTCAAAAGACACCCAATGTTTTTCTGTATGAATGGTAACATTGTGCAAATCATGAAAATCTATTTTAAAGCTAAAATTGCATCATAAATTATCCCCCCCAAACAAAAAAGGACATAGAATCCTAGTCCTTGATTTGGTATGCAAATGAAGTGGTGCTCTTTGTGGAATCATATAATGTATATCTAAAATATTTATTGAACAACAACAACTATGCTGCTTTTTAGGATGCACACAGTAAAAATTACCCATAAATTCCACTTTTTTGCCTATATTACAATGTAATTTTTCCATATTTCAATAATTGTTCAAACTAAAGTCATTTACTGATAGAGAGAGGGTCTGCTGAAAAAAACATGGGATTATTTGTGAGGAATGGATATCTTAGAGTCAGATGGCTGAAATTTGTGATTAAACACAGAGAGGGCCTATGGCTGAGAACTGATTCAGCAGTGAAGGGGGTTAAGTAACATGCAACGGATCAGCATTCAGATGGCTTCTCTGGAAGCTGAATAGCAACCACATTTGTAGACGATGCAACTAATTATCACATACAAGATTCTTTTGGCATATTAAAGCTAAATCATGTCTTTATTGCATCTAGAAGCAGTCTTCAATTCTAAAAATCTCTTTAAACTTAATCTGATAATCTGATAATCTGATAATGTAGCAGCTTGAATGGCATATTAACATAACATTATTAATACAGTAAAGGGCACATCACTTATCAAAAGAATGAAAATAACTTTACAGTATTCGACAGCAATCATTAATACTATGAAAAACGAAGGAAAACCAGCCCATTTTCAACATAATTGCATCGCATTCTTTTCTACAAATGTATAACCACACTTATATTTCATGTCTCACATCGCATTACCTTAGGCATTACCAGAGTGAAAGTCTGAAGCCTTGGGAAGCATTTTGGCTTCTGCCTTTTTCTTTTGAAAACTTACATTTGAGGGAAAGGATGAATATAGTCCCAAAATATTTGTTATACTTTCTTTATTCTTGTTTTAATGAAAAATGAAAATATCTTATTGTTGTGCAACAGGAGTGAAGAGTACAGTGAATGAATGGAAATGGTGACAGAAGAGCTTCAGGGACTACAATGATATTGACCTTTAATGTCCAACTAAACACAGTGTAAATTTTATTGTTGGCAAAACTATTAAAATGTGTATTGTTCCATGTTTTCAAAATGTTTTTCATTATAGGTTTTGATAGAAGGAGGCATGCATGGTATGAATATAAATTACAATTATTTATAAAGCACCAACATATTCTGCAGGGCTGTACAATGGGTAGAAAAAAACGAATTAAAGGACACACTGAGAATGATACGAAAAGAGGATCCTTCTCAAGCAAGCAAGAGTGGTTTGAAAATACAAAGATGATGGTAAATAAGGTTACTTTTTTTTTTTTCAAAGTCTTTATCAAGACACAGTGTAAAAAACATTAGCAAGTGCTCACAGGCACCGCATGGGTATCCATAAAAAACATCTACTAATCGTTACAGGCATGCTCGTAGGCACCCTGAGCACAACTAGAAATAAAATAAATGGAGCAATATCGCGTGTCACTTTTTCAATAGACCGTAAAAAGAGGGGGAAGGACAGAGTTCGGGGGAGGGGGAAGAAATAGAAGGAAAAAAAGTGGAGGACCCGCACCAGACCCTAGCAGCATCTCCCTGTCGTCTCAGGCCCTCTCTCCACCAGGAAGCCTCAGTTATCGATCGCCAACCAACCCGCCCACATCTTAGAATATGTCGAATAGGTATCTCAGACAATTTGAGAATACAACAGGGAATTAGCCAATAGGCCTCTTTAAATTAGGTTTGATTTACAAACTTTATGAACGACTGGAGTTGCATAGAGAGTCAAATATGGCAGGAAGGGAGTTCCATCAGTAGGGTTTAGCTTAGGAAATATCTTGAATGTGAGTCACGTAGAGGAGTAGATTAGAATATCAGATCATAGGTAAAATGAAGTGACCGGCGAGGTTTCTAACATTTCTGCTGATAAGGGAGGAGATGTAGGTAAGATTCATGGTTACAGAATTTAGGATGTGAGAACCAGTTTCCTGAATTGAATTCTACAAGGAAAAGGGTGCTAGTGTAAAAACTGACTGAGAGGTCATATGGGATGTGAGAAAGAGTCAAATGGGTGCTCATTAACCCCTTGCCACCAGACACTCTCCATGGCAAGGCGGTATATTGGCGTACCAGGGCAGCATAGCACGTCCTGCTGATGCCAAGACCGGCCTTCGGCCTGCCTACATTGCATGATAATCGTGTCACTGTCTGCTGTGGGACAGCAGTGGCAGGCAGGCCGATTGAGTCTATGGGCAGGCTGGGGGGGCATGCTATCCTGGCCCGCGGCATAGTACGCCTCGTCATATTTAAGAGTTAATGTTATGCAGGTTTACATAGCCAAGCTATAATCAACCTATAGAAAAATGGCAAAGTTTTTGGGTTACAGCATCTATCTCTAAAAGGAGGCTGGCATTATTTATATGCTTGTACTCAGCAGGTGGTTCCAAATGGGGTGATATATAGCCCACTTTGGGAACGGCTGGGTGGAGTAGAGGTAACATCACTGCTCTGCATGGAGAGAGCCTGTGGAGTCATGGGTTCGATCCCAGCGAGCAACCTCTCCAGTAAGTGTCCTTGGGCAAGACACCTAACGGTACATAGTTGCCACCCAGGACATACTTGAAAACGAGAGAAATCTCAATGTATCCTTCCTGGTAAAATCCTTTCTCAAAAAACCCCCCCAAAAAAACCGATCCGTCAGAAAAAGAACACGCACAAGATATGGGTACCCTTCCTGCCCTGTCCCTTTGAAATGCTGACCACCCAATGTTTGGGGACGAAGAGGAGATGAATGAAGGCACCTGGGAAAAAAATGAACAGGAAATGGGGAATAGGGTAACAGAACAGAAGATAATTGGGGGCATAAAAGGGCAGAATGGAATGGAAGTGAGGGCAGAAGGAGAAAAATGGATGGAATATGGGGGCACATGGCATTATGGGGAAAAGGAGGGAAGGCAGGGCCAAATGAGGAAGAAGAAGGACATAAAATGACAGATTAGAAGGGGTAGAAGGCATAATTAAGGAGACATGAAGGAATTATAAGAGAGGTTTAGTGGTGATGATGTCCAGTGGGGCAAAGTGAAATACTGGTCTTGAGAGGAACCCTGGAAAAAAATGCAATTAGTTTTAGGAGTGTGTAATTATGCACGTGATTGTGTCTGAGTATGTATAGATAAGTGGACAGCTTACTGTGTATGTATGGGAAGCTGTGTGTAATTGGGTAATTGTGTGTTTGTATAAAATAGTTTATAGGAGTGTTCTTATTCACTGTGTTAGATGCTGTATGTGTACAGAAAGAGACGCTTCGATTTGTGTCTAACCGATGAAATGTTTACTTGGCTCAACCATTTTACGAAGCAATTTATTAAGTCCTTGCCTAGCGACCCTTTAAATTATACTGTGATAGTGGGACACTGTTAACATACAGAAAAACCATAATGCACAGATTTTTAAGAGCACTCTAAAGAAATTCTTGCACTACCTACAAAAATGACAGAAACACCTTCATTAGTATCTGTAGCACACAGGGAGTCACAACACTGCTCTCAACATGAATAGACGTAATGTATCAATATTTAGTTAAATAATTTACAAATCACCAGATGATCACTTATGATCTTAAGAGTCTGTTAGGTCACATTAAGCGTTATGCCCCACACAAATGTCCAATAGATCTAATATTTTTATGTAAAACAGGAAAAAATAGCAATGTAGCAAATAATTGACTTAACTGCATCTCACACGGTTTAGAAACTGGAATCTCTCCCGTGATATTTACATATTTTACAGGTTTAGGTTTTTGGATCAACAGCAGGTGATGTGTGAGAGGCTGATCCCGATGGGCGCATGTCTTTTTTCAGCCTATGTAACTATGCAAGATACATACAAATCTGGCACGGCATTTAGTTTATTCTCAAGTAAGTTTAAATTTTAATTAGGATACAAGTTACTATCACTAACCTCCAATGTGTTGGAGCTGTCAGCTGTTGAGGTTCCAGTGTTACTGCTTGAGTTGGAAGAAATAGCTTCACTTTTGCCTTCACTGTCTGATTTTTCATCAGAACTGAGACACTCCATATCCGTGTCAAAACCAGTTGGGTAGCCCATGGCTTGTAAAACCTGTGAAATAAAATAGTGTGTATTAATTGTAACTAATCCACTGACCTGAGTGGCTATCACCAATGACAAAATTATATTAACATCATTTGAGAAAAAAAAAAAAATCATACAAATTCCGTTTAAACATGATAAATGTGTGTCGCTAGAAGGGCTCCAAACAGTCTTGTTCTTCCAGAGTTCGATTTCTTTTCCCAACAACCGTACTCTGGTGAGCAGTGCCAGATTCCTTTTTTCTTTACTCAAACTCAGTTTATAGAATACCCTGAGAAAATGTAAAAGCACACATCCAGGATCATAAACCGTACATCTTTCCAAAAATCTGACTGTGGCACCTACAGCCAATTCCCTTCCGCCAGTCCTGCAAATCTCAGTAAAGCTAGAACAATTTGAACATAGTCCTTTGATAAATCGAATATATATGAAAAGTATATACAAAGATCTCAAGCACCAGCTGTATGTCTGAATTATACCAACCCATACTGAGATTCTTTAAGGCAATATAAAGATGCAATGGCGAATTTGGTCACATAATGTCCGAGTGCAGGGGGACCCGGTCTACAAAAAACATTTGTAAGCAGGTTGACAAAGATGCCAGAGACAAATACTACAAACCAAATATCTGTAAGGAATCATTTTGCTTTTAAGTGGTGTAAATACGTGGCTTAACGAGGTATTGTATTGGCAGCAAGATGTATTGGCAAAAATTTACATAGGTGGTCTTTTGATAGTGGGATAGCCAAGTTGCAGTTACAAGTATTTATAAAGCGCCAATGAATTCCTTAGCGTTGTACAATGGGAGAAACAGAATAACAAATATACATACTGTACAAGTTACACAAATGGAACAGGAGGGAGTACCCTGTTCAACAGTTTACAATCTAGGAGAAGATGGGTGTCACACTAGGTGAGAGTGAATAGGGTATGTGAAGTAGCGGGTTGCATGAGGGCTGAATGGGAAGATGGAGCAAAAAATGTGCAGTGGGGGATCATGGGGTAAGCCGATATTACTTTGGAGAAGCCTGTGTTTTCAGAGACTTCTTGAAGAGTTGAAGAGAGGGGGCAGATGTCACCATCTACTGGCCAATTAGAGTTCCTGCAGTTAGAACTGCAGCCCATGTCAGCTGGGGAATGCGCCATGTGTCAGGGCATTCCCCAGCTGAATTTAACCAGGTTTATCACCATGGACATTATGCTAAAACTTTGGGGGCACCTTCTGTAGCCCAAAAGCAAACAAAATTTGTTTGCAACAATCAAATTTCATTTGCAAAGATACAGCATAGCCCCAGATGTTAACAGGATCTCGGCCTGCTGTGTCTGCTACAGCTGATAGTGTGAAGGGGTTAAACCACAGATTTAAAACAAAATTGTATCCCACACATTTTAAGAAGGGGAGTCTCTCCTAAATTGGTGATATTAAACTATGCAAGATTTAGATACTGTGAGATACATTGTTGAATTTGCTTATGGAAGAGACACCCTTCCATACACCCTAAATAGGGATTTTGACGATATTTGCAATGTTTAGGTCCAAATACATGAATCTGTAAAAATGTTTTGGCCAAATTTTTTATTTCTATTGCAATTGCCTCTAAACCCCAGTTTAGTGAATAGCTAGAACACTTTGCTGCAGACAGAAATAGTTTGTGCATAGGAAGTTTGCTTTAGCAGTGAATCGTTTTCAGCCAACGTAAAATATTTTGTCAGCATTATTAATTCTTCCTGAATTGTACAAATAAAAATAATCTCATTTTGCTAACAGGTTTAAGCAAAGTGACAATAACTGCCAAGCAGATTGAGAGAAAGTGCATCACTTTATCACCTTTCTAGAATTCTGTTTGCTTGCTTGAAACCATTCATCACTTTTTCAGAAGAATCTGTCTAGCGATATGCTTGTATGATAAATATTGATGCATGGCAATAAGAAGAGAGTTTGTTTAATTTTAAAGAGATACACTATTAAAAAATAGAGCACTTGTTTTGCCCTTAAATAATTGGGCAGAGGCTTCCGACAGCTTCTGCTCAATTTGTGCTATTTCAGGAGAATTTACTCACCTTTTCTCCCTCACTGCACACAGGTCCTCATTTTTGACTTGGGGACTCTTGAACCCAGAAGTCCCTGAAGCTGTTCCACGCAATTTGGGTAGCATAGAAATCTTAAATTGTGCTCCACAACGGGACTTGCACACTTTACGTATGCACGTTCCACAGAACGATGGATTGGAGCTGTGCGCATGCACAGATCCGATCCACTGGCCACTTTTCTGAGACCGATCGCAACTCGACACTTTCTCTGCGTGTCCACATCACTGGTGACTGGCAGTCTTGATATTCAAAATCCTAGCTGCTGGTGACGCTGCGTGGGGTGGAGGAAATGTCTCCACTTCACCCAGCAATTTCCAGAGAGGGGTGGTACTCCTTAAATCCTTACCACTTTAAAAATCTAAAGTAGTTAGGATGAATAGAGTGTCCCTTTAATCCAGCATTTATTTATAGTTTACAGAAATATAGTTGGAATTAAAGATTCTGAACTCTAGTTGATGACCCTTATCTTGCACAATGTCACATGGGGTCTGCATTATTTGTATATAGGCAGGAATGGAGTTTTTGTGAAACACAGTAAATGTGAACTAGCTAGATAATAAAAGTGTTTAAATATGCTTATTATGGGGATCTGTAGTGATCACAGAGATTATTTGCAATGCAGCTTCTGAAAAATAGCAATAGTATATAAAACGAATATCTGTATGTGGCATAATGCCTATAACCCCTCATATCTGTATTGTACAGGGACTTTCAGTCAATATAACCCCTTGAATCTTATCCCTGTACAACAGTGAGTGATCCAAGAGCGCTCCCTGTATTCTGACATCTCCCTGGATGTTGTAATGCTGCGGTACAGATTATTTTTTTTTCAATTTAAAGTTTTTTATTTAAAGCAAAAGGTCACAAATCGACCACCAGATATGGCCTCGCAGGGCCAGAAGGCAAACTCAGCTAGCAACATACGAAATGAGGGGGGGGGGATGTCTCAAAAAAACATAGTACGTCTCAGCAAGGGGAGGGGGATAAGGGAAAAATAAAATTTGGGGAAGGGGATCACAAAAGTCTGCAAATATATTCCAGCAAAAATAAAAATTCAGCTGTGTATGTCTCAGAGAGGGGGGGGGGGGGGAATGGGGGGGGGGCAGCAAAAGTCCACGGATACCGTGCAGTAAAAAGAAAAATGTGCTTTTATTCAGCAAAAATCAGGGTAAACATAAAAAGAAACAAAAAGTCATCGGGAAATAAGCAAAGGGGGAGAAAATCGCAGCAGGCCATGTAGGGGTGCCAAGGTCGGAAAACAGAATGCAACAGCGGATCGGCAGGAAGTTCCCTTCAGCCTGTGTCCAGCAGGAACGTGGGGTATAAAGCATCGCCATGCCTTCTTTCATCGCCTGCAGCGCCTGAAATATCCAGCGACCAGGTCCCCCCGTCCGCCGCACCGGGAACAGCCCAGGGCCAAGGTAAGCACTGGCCCTCAACAGCGCCCAAGCTCAGGGCCCTGAGCAGCACCCCAGCACAGGCTGTCTTCGCTGGGAACGGGGGTCTTCACTGGGAACAGGGGTCTGCGCACCGGATCAGGCACCCTCTTGATCTCACCGCATTAACCTCTGTAGGGACCTCCATGCGGACCATCAGCAAGCCCTCCACCGCCTCTCCTCCAGCAAAGGCCGCTGATTGCCCCACAGCACGTCCATCATTTGCCGCCACGCACCGCGCGTGAGCGGAGTCTCATCGTCCCCAGGCATCAACTCCACAAGAGCCTCGAGGCGCTCCAACATGGCTCCCAGGGTTCTGACGGGGGGGTGGGAGTGGCAGCTGACCCTGGAATGCTCCCTCTCCCTCCTTCTCTGCTATGGGGACCTACGCAGCAGTCAGTAGACGAGGGTCCTCTATTCTCTCCAACCGCTGCAGCTGTACACCCGGGTAAGAGGACCACTCCTGGAGCAGGCCGACAAAATGCTGGGGTATAGACCTCAAGATGGCCGACTGCAGGGCTCACTCGGACTCCTCCAAGCTCATCCAGACTCAGGAGAGGGGGCCAAAACGAGCTCCGGAGTCCGCCACTCGATGGCCAGCTCAGCAGGGGTATTATCTTCAAATAATTCACGGGAAATCCGGGTAGAAAACTCTGATATCAGTGGGTTTCAGCGGAGCTCCTAGAAAGCACGTCTGCTTCCCCATGTGGCCGGCCACGCCCCCTTGCATTACAGATTTTGAACGTTTTGTTAGTGAGGTTTGAGACTGCTCTTTGCAGCTTGTTTTACAGTAATACAGGGTGACCGGAGCAAATTCTCACAGTGGATTTAATTTCTCCCTAGGGGGCACACTAATCCTGTATTAAAATGACATGGAAATGGGGTTTTATATTCTAATGATTCTTTTCAATATACTAGAATCCAAAATCGAGTTACGTCACCTTCGGAAATGAAAAGGTTAATATAGCATTTTAATTAATTTCTGAAAGCCTAAAATCTGACCTTAACAGCAACATGAAGTTTGGCAGTTTTCTTTGATGGTCCAGAGGCTTCGTGCGTTGTGCCGTCCACATCCACTGACATGGTGAATACCGGTGCATGGACTGGACCAGACTGAGAAAGGAGTTTGTATTGCAGGCCAGGCCGGATTTGATTCAGTCGCATCAATGCGTTCATCGGCTGGTTAGAATCTATGGCTTTACTGTCTAATACTGGAAAGACACACAAAATTTTTATTTATACTGGGTTTCTGGTTTAACAATTCTACACTTCTTTTAATGACAGTAACAACATTGGGGAATATCCATTGAAGCAGAAATGGCTTTGAACTACAGTTGCAAGAAAAAGTATGTGAACCCTTTGGGATTACGTGGAGTTTTGCATGAATTTGTTATAAAATGTGCTCTGATCATCTAAGTCACAACAATTTGAAAAACACAGTCTGCTTAAAATAATCCAACACAAACATTACATGTTATGTTCAATAAACACATGAAAACATATAAACATTCACAGTGCAGAATGGAAAAAGTATGTGAACCCCTAGCCTAATGACTTCTCCAAGAGCTAATTGGAGCCAGGAGTGAGCCAACCTTGAGTCCAATCAGTGTGATATTATTGGATGTGTTGCTGAAAGCTGTCCTGCCCTTTAAAAACACCAGTTTTGGGTTTACTGGTTTCAAGAAGCACTGCCTGATGTGAACCATGCCTCGCAGAAAAGAGCGCTCAGAAGACCTACGATCAAGAATTGTTGACTTGCATGAAGCTGGAAAGGGTTACAAAAGTATCTCCAAAAGCCTTGATGTTCATGTGTCCACGGTAAGACAGACTGTCTACAAATGGAGAAAGTTCAGCACTGTTGCTACTCTCCCTAGGCATGGTCGTCCTGTAAAGATGACTGCAAGAGCACAGCGCAGAATGCTTAATGAGGTAAAGAAGAATCCTAGAGTGTCAGCTAAAGACTTACAGAAATCTCTGGCACATGCTAACATTTTTGTTGACTCAACTACAATAAGGAAAACATTAAACAAGAATGGAGTACATGGGAGGACACCACGGAGGAAGCCATTGCTGTCCAAAAAAGAATATTGCAGCACGTTTGAAGTGTGCAAAAGAGCACCTGGATGTTCCACAGCACTACTGGCAAAATATTCTGTGGACAGATGAAACCAAAATTGAGTTGTTTGGAAAAAACACACAACACTATCAGGGTTATTCAGAGAGCGTGAAAAGCAGGAGAATGACTGGAGAATGAAAAATTCTAGGTCAAAATGGAGAATTTTTCTGGTTTGGCTATTTTGACCTAGAATTTTTCATTCTCCAGTCATTCTCCTGCTTTTCACGCTCTCTGAATAACCCTGTATGTGTGGAGAAAAAAAGGCACAGCACACCATCATCAAAGGCTCATCCCCACTGTAAAACATGGCGGAAGGAGCATCATGGTTTGGGGCTGCTTTGCTGCCTCAGGGCCTGGACGGATTGTTGTCATTGATGGAAAAATTAATTCCAGAGTTTATCAAGACATTTTGCAGGAAAACGTAAGACCATCTGTCCGCCAACTGAAGCTCCGCAGAGGATGTGTGATGCACCAGGACAATGACCCAAAGCATACAAGTAATTCAACAAAAGAATGGCTTCAACAAAACAAAATACGCCTTCTGGAGTGGCCCAGTCAGAGTCCTGACCTCAACCCGATTGAAATGCTGTGGCATGACCTTAAGAGAACGATTCACACCAGACATCCCAAGAATATTGCTACACTGAAACAGTTTTGTGAAGAGGAGTGGTCCAAAATTACTCCAGATCGTTGTGCAGGTCTGATCTGCAACTACAGGAAACACTTGGTTGAGGTTATTGCTGCCAAAGGAGGGTCAACCGGTCCAAAGGTTCACATACTTTTTCCACCCTGCACTGTGAAAGTTTACATGTTATGTTCAATAAACACATGAAAACATATAATGTTTGTGTTGTATTATTTTAAGCAGACTGTGTTTTTCAAATTGTTGTGACTTGGATGAAGATCAGAGCACATTTTATGACCAATTCATGCAAAACTCCACGTAATCCCAAAGGGTTCACATACTTTTTCTTGCAACAGTATGTGTCACGCAAGATTCTATATAAAGGCTGCAATAATTGGCATAACTGCCTGCAGAGTTGGTCTCCTATCGTAACACTGCTTGTCATTATTGAGGTCTACTCAAAAAGAATCACATGATAGGAGGACCTAGGAGGATCATTTAATAGGGAATTACTCAAATTAAACATTGTGCTAGTCAAATTGCTAGCAGATGTATAAAATCCTTATGAAAGGATCCAAAGCTGTGGGAAACAGGGTCGCTTTAAACTATTAGAGCAAATACAAATAATTACATATATCTTGTTAAACATTTACACAACTATTAAAAAAACTAATTTGCATGTTATTACATCTTCTAAAACGCCTCAGGTGTGCTGTAAAAGTTGGAGTGAAAGCTTCTGGTGTACACGATTGCAAGTATGGGGCAATACTTACTTTTACGAATATTGCGTCTCATCTTTTTGTTTGGGTCTTTGTCATCGCAGGCTCCGTCATCGAATGGCCTCTTAAGACTAGATCCTAGAATAGAGGACCACATCAGCTCCATGGAATTCAAAACAAGCAAATGATTATAGTACGTTTACAATTGTATCACGTTTCCTTTTTACCCAAATTGCAGTCCGAGATATGATCATACATATAATAAGCTTGCCAATGTCAGTGTGCCAAAATTCGGCAGGTCACTACCACATGACTGCTCTTATGATGTTAACACACTTACAAGGGAATCAATTCCTCCTGGGGCTC
This sequence comes from Leptobrachium leishanense, assembly GCA_009667805.1. Classification (NCBI taxonomy): domain Eukaryota; kingdom Metazoa; phylum Chordata; class Amphibia; order Anura; family Megophryidae; genus Leptobrachium; species Leptobrachium leishanense. Next base: position 107,262,477 of record CM019071.1, read on the forward strand.
TTTGCAGTGGAAGGTCCTGAACCTGTGACAGCATGTTCAGGTTGAGTGTAGCCATTCTCAACTTGCACATTATGTTTGGAGGACTGACAATTCTCAGTGATTATTTTGCACACTTCTTTGCAGAACTTCTTTAAACTTTGAACAGCAAGAGACACAGGAAGATTTACGTCCCATATTTATTATCTTTTAAATTAAATATTTTTTATGTATAGTTATATCCTGAAGAAGATCTTACCCTTTTTAGGTTTTATCGATTGATCTTAATATTTTTTTTTTTTATTATTCTTCATTTATAAAGAGCCAGCATATTCCGCAGCGCTGTACAATAGGTTACAGTATAGACAGGGTTACAATACATTGAACAACATTTGCTTGAGGAGGAATTGCTCAGACCTTAGCATTTTTGAGCAACAGGCCAACCAATTGAAAGAAAAATTCCTAGAAAAGGGGTATAATGCCCTAGAATTGGATACAATTATTGACCAACTCAAACAGGAGGATCGGATAAATTTACTCCAATATAAACCCAAAAAAAACATCAAAGAAGGGGAAGTCCTATTTCTGTGTGACTACAGCAGTAAAGCCAAAAACATGAAGAGAATAATCAAGAAACATTGGCATGTTCTTCAGAAAGACAAGGATCTAAATAGCATATTGGGGGAACAGCCAAAAATAGTATTCAGAGGAGTTAAGAACCTAAAAACGAATTTGGTACATAGTAAACCTAAAAACAAAAAGATAAATCAGAATCAATTCAATTTAAAAAATGGCTTCTATGTCTGTGGACAATGTCTCGCCTGTAGGTCGACTGGTAATAGGAAAGATTGTAGAACAGAGTATATGAACAGAAAAACAAACCAAAAGACACAAATAAAAGAGGTTCTTAATTGTTGCTCAAAAAGTGTAATATATCTCTTAGAATGTCCCTGTGGCCTCCAATACGTTGGACGTACAAAAAGGGCCTTAAATATAAGAATTTCGGAACATGTTAGAAACATAAAAAAGTTTTATGAAAAACACTCCGTTTCATTACATTTTAAGCTCCAGCATGGAGGTTCCCCAGTAGGTTTGAGATTTATGGCCATTAAGAAAGTACATAGAATGAATATAGACAACAATATTGTTAATAAACTGGGACAAGAGGAGATGCGGACCATCTATGAAATGGGTACTATGGCACCAAACGGGTTAAACAACGATTTTGAGGTGGTCCGTTTTTTATGAGTTCGTTGTGCACCTCTTGGGGTCTGAATAGGATTTAAAATATACACTCCCCCTTTTTTCACCTTTCATGATGAAAGGGGCTATATATAAATAAAGATCAAAATATCACATGTGGGGAAAGAAAGATTGTGAGATAAAAACAAGAAAAAGAGTTATAAATTTTATTTATTTTTTCTCCTCTAATATATAGAAGCACTTAAAAATGGTAATACACCTATTCAAGTATAAATTTAACACTTAAACAATAGTCAGCAATAATATGGCACTTTAAATAGGATTTTCATATAAATGAGGTTCACATATGAATATATTACACTAATCAATATTTTATTAATTATTTTAATGGGATGATATTGTTATATATTCTAGATATATAGTTTTTAATTATTAAATATACAGAAGCACTTCAAAATGATAACACATCTATTCAAGCACGCAATTAGCAATATAGCACTTTAATAATATTCTTATATAAATGAGGTTTACATTATTAATATATTGCACTAATCTATATTCTATTAAATTAATATTAAATGGTGAAGAAATTGCAATAATTTTTTGAAACTAATTTTTTTAAAACTAATTTAAATAAAGCACTGAAGCACTAGACACTTTTTTGATAAAAGGAGTTCACTAAATGGGATAGTATTTATATGGCTACTATTGGAATATTTAAGTTATTGAGCATGTTAATTTTACCTTTACAAACAGTAGAGGCTATAAGATAGTTCTCTCAAAAATTTATTATATATAAAACAGCCTCTATTTCTTCTCTTTTATTGGTATCACACATAGGATACAAGTATATTGTTGATCCATAGGGAGACCCTGCGGGGTGCACAATTTATTTTGACAGTGTTGATTTCTTTTCGGTTTAATGTATGTAATTTTTTGTTTCTATGATGCATATGGTGAAAAGGGATAAGGTTTTTAAAACCCCAACCTCTGAACACTGTGGAGAAAAGGAAAGGACTGGTTAAGAACTGGTTATCCTCTGGTTAAGAACCGCCGACCGGAAGTAAAATAGCGGTGTTTGGAACGCGGTGGAACGCGGAAGTAAAAGAACAGGCGTTTGGAACGCGGAAGTAAACCACGCATGCGCAAAATGGCGGCGCCCAACATCAGACGTCGATGAAAACGGAAGGACCAATTAAAACAGCAAACAGGACATATGGGGACAATTAAGACTGCTTATGGACACTATAAAAGGGCCCACTACAACCATTCCAGCTGATGAAGCCGCTACCTGATACGGTGAAACGCGTTCTGGTGGTTATTTTAACTATATTTTAATAAATTTTATTTTCTATCTTTAATCCCGTTTCCTGCTTTGCTGTTTCCTGGTTTATTGGTGCTGTTTCCCGGATCATTGGTGGTTTTTCCTCTGGGTTTTTCTCCCACCTTAAAAAAACCTATGGGCATACATCCACGAGCTATGTGAGCTCCTCAAAATGTGAGTACGATTCCATCTGTACACAACACTGTGACCTCTGTCTGCGGATCTACACAAGGAAATTTTCCTCTTTTTTCTTTCCACTGCATAAATTCTGGACAGAAAATTTGCTGTAAGGTGGGGGTCACCTAAGAAACTGAAGATAATTACCCACATGCCTGGACCCACTTAGAGCCAGTGTTACGGCTCTATATTTGTGAGTGGGATATATATCATATACACCTACAGTATTTTGTATATATCAGTGTTGCACTATTATTGTTCTCCTTTTATTATATATATATATGCGAGATTCCAGGACCCCAGAGAGCAATACTTGCGCCGATCCAGGTTATTTATTCTATTATTGTGTGTAATGGTATAGGGGAAACCACTATATCCTGAGATTGGCTATCTGGGCACCCTGGTGGTGGATGCATGTTGTGTGGCGCTGCACCATTCCTTGTTTATACAGTATAGACAGGGTTACAATACATTGAACAACATTTGACAAACAGTACAGGAAGAGATGAGGGCCCTATTCCCGTAGGAACTCACAATCTAGAAGGGTTGGGGTTGGAAACAGGAGGAGAGGACTGCATGGTGAGAATGACTGATGGTTGCGTCAGTGAGTTGGGTGGTAAGCTTCTCGGGGTATATGGAGTGTTCAGGTAGAGGTAGTACCTCTGATGGGGAACATGTGGTGCTCCTTGCAGCAGTTCGTCCACCTTGGTCCTCACCTGTCACTCAGCTCTCACCTGTGGCTCCTCGTAGCTGTCAGCATGCAACAGCGGCCATACCCTGGGCAACGGCTTCCACTGGCCGGCCAAACCAGGTGGGGGTAGCCGAAGGGTCTCAAAACCATCGGTGAATTAGGTGTTGCCTACCTATGCATGCGAAGTCTGAACATCGGCTGATCCTGTGGAGGAGACCATCTAGGTCCAACGGAGGTGACGGCGACTACAGCAATGCACTGTGGAGTGTATGGAGCAAGACGAGGCACGTAGAACATCTTGGTCATCCACTGCATCCGTGCCCATCTCTGGTTGTCTTGACTTCCTCTTGCCACTGGATACTGGTGGGCCCGGACGAGAGAGTGAGGTCGACGCAGCGCAACTCTTCTTCACTTTAAACAAAGTTTTCTGCGCAAGTCATCAGTCATCCACAATTCAAGTCCTGTGGCGATGGGTAAGCGACGAAGCGGCAGGTGTGGTGCACTGGGAGTCGTAGCCGCAAGCCTGCACACAGGCGACTCAGGCTATAGGGTCGCTCTTCACTGACCGGAGCAGAAGTGAAGTTCGGCAGCCACCTGAGTGTCTGAGCAGTCCTATTTAGGGTAGCACTGCTCACCTCCATGCATGAGGAAGGGGCTAGAAAAGGTGCCCCAAACATTGCCTGCTCCTCACACCCTGGCTGGCTAACCGCGGTCGGCGGGGACCCAATTATGCGGTCGAAAATCAAAAACAAACTCAATCACAATAAAATTTGCTACATGGAACATCCGCACTCTTCTTGACAGGGATACGGCAAATAGGCCGCAACGACGCACGGCGCTCATTGCCCATGAACTTGCCAGATACAATATAGACATCGCCGCCCTAAGTGAGACCAGACTCTCCGGTGAAGGAGAACTCACAGCAAGGCTTGCTGGCTACTCTTTCTTCTGGAGTGGACGCGACTCTCATGCAAAGCGAGAAGCGGGAGTTGGTTTTGCTATTAAAACTTCTCTTGTGAGTAAACTCTCCAGCTCCCCGAAAGGAATTAATGATCGTCTTATGACGCTGAAACTCCCTCTCTGCCATGGAAAGAAGTTTGCCACCATAGTCAGCGCCTATGCACCCACCATAACAAATTAAGAAGAGACCATAGATAAGTTCTATGATGATCTGAACACCGATATTTCCTCCACTCCCATTGCTGATAAACTCATTGTTCTTGGAGATTTTAATGCACGTGTCGGGAGTGATCACACTTCCTGGGACGGAGTGATGGGGAAGCATGGGGTTGGAAAGTGTAACTGCAACGGCCTGCTGCTCCTTCAGACCTGTGTTGAACATGGCCTCCTGGTGACAAATACCATTTTTAGCCTTCCCGCACGCAACAAGACATCATGGATGCACCCCCGTTCAAAACACTGGCATTTAATAGACTATGTCATCGTCAGAAATCGGGACCGGCAGGATGTGAAGGTGACTAAGGCCATGTGCGGCGCAGATTGCTGGACGGATCACCGCCTCATCGTCTCAAAGATGAAAATCCACATTCAACCTAAGAGAAGACCTCATGCCGCCATAGCTCTGAAACGCCTCAACGTCAGCAAGTTGAAGTGTCCTGATGTCAAACAGACTTTTGTTGACACCCTGGATGAACGCCTTGCTTCAATCACACTGGATAATCTGGATGCGGGAGCAGCGTGGACCACATTTCGTGAGACGGTGTATAGCACAGCCATTGAGCACCTTGGACCCTCTACCAGAAAACACAAGGACTGGTTTGATGAAAATAACATAACGATTCAACTGCTACTCGAGCAAAAACGTCGGGCGTACAAGGCACTCTATGATGACCCAATGTCAATGGCAAAGAAAGTTGCACTGCGTAACATCCGCAGCAACATCCAGTCGCAACTGCGCCAGATGCAAGACTCCTGGTTGAGTGCAAAAGCTGAAGAGCTTCAGGGCTTTGCAGACAGGAAAGATATGAAGAACTTTTACAGCGGCCTTAGAGAAATCTATGGCGCTACTGCCTCAGGGTCTTCTCCTCTCCTCAGTGCTGATGGTTCCACACTCATCACAGAAAAGGAGCAAATCTTGGAAAGATGGGCGGAACACTTTGCTAGTGTGCTGAATACGCCTTCGGTCATAAATGATGAAGCCATCGAAAGACTACCCCAGGTCCCAGCGAACAAGTCACTGGACGCTGTTCCAACTCTGGACGAGATACAAACAGCCATCCGCCAGCTGTCCAGTGGCAAAGCACCTGGTTCCGACATGATTCCTGCTGAAATCTATAAAGAGGGTGGACCAGCGCTGACGGATAAGTTGCTCTGTCTAATCCAGATCATCTGGCAGTCAGAAACTGTACCACAGGACCTTAAAGATGCTTCCATTATCCATCTGTACAAACGAAAAGGAAATCGCCAGGCCTGTGACAACCACCGTGGAATCTCACTGCTATCCATTGCAGGCAAGATCTTGGCCCGAGCCCTGCTGAACCGCCTGAATGTACATCTAGAGCAAGGTCTCCTTCCTGAGAGTCAATGTGGCTTCCGCAAAGCACGTGGGACTATTGACATGGTGTTTGCTGCCAGACAGCTTCAAGAGAAATGTCAGGAACAAAACTCGGATCTATATTCCACATTCATTGACCTAAATAAAGCTTTTGACACGGTCAGCAGAGATGGCCTGTGGAGAATCATGAAGAAGTATGGATGTCCAGACAAGTTTACCGCTATCACCCGGCAGCTACATGATGGCATGTTGGCTCGAGTCCAGGAAAACGGTCAATCATCTCAAGCATTTCCTGTTACAAATGGAGTGAAGCAGGGCTGTGTCCTGGCTCCCACACTCTTCAGCATCATGTATTCTGCAATGTTGTCTGATGCGTTCAAGGATTCCACCACGGGCTTGCCAATTCGATTTCGTACTGATGGATCAGTCATTAATCTCAGAAGGCTTCAAGCGAAAACCAAGGTCAAACATAACATCATAAATGAGCTTCTGTTCGCAGACGACTGTGCCCTCAATGCTGCTTCGGAAGGCGATATGCAACACAGCGTTGACATTTTTGCTGATGCCTGCAATAACTTTGGTCTCACGATCAACAGAAAGAAAACTGAAGTGATGTATCAGCCAGCTCCCAGGAAGCCTTACGCTGAACCCAGCATCACTATCAGTGGGCAGCGTCTAAACTCGGTGGACAAATTCACGTACTTGGGCAGCATCCTTTCTAGATCTGTCGTCATGGACGACGAGTTGATTGCTAGACTCGCAAAAGCAAACGCAGCATTTGGAAGACTCCGCAAAAATGTGTGGGACAGGAGAGGTATCAGACAAAAAAACCAAGATCAAGGTGTATCGCGCAGCAGTCCTTTCGACGTTGCTCCATGGATGTGAAACGTGGACAATCTACCAGCGTCACGCCAAGAAATTAAATCATTTTCACACAACATCTCTTAGAAAACTTCTTGGTATTAAGTGGCAAGACAAAGTGCCTGATACCGAGGTCCTTGTTAGAGCGGACCTACCCAGCATCTTCACCATCCTGGCGCAGTCTCAATTACGATGGGCAGGACACGTAGCTCGTATGAAAGACAATCGACTTCCAAAGATGTTGTTATTTGGCGAACTTACACAAGGCAAGCGCTCCCAAGGAGGTCAAAAAAAGCGCTACAAAGACACACTGAAAGCAGCTCTAAAGGCCTTCAATATTAACCCCATTAACTGGGAGCTTGCTGCTCAGGACAAAATCAAGTGGAGATCAGCTATTAAGAACGGAGCTCAATCCTATGAGACCAGCAGAGCAGCGGCAGCTGAGCAAAAAAGGCTGGCCAGGAAAGGTAGTGATATACCACTATCTTCTGCGGCTATTCACTGTCCACATTGCCAGAGACTATTTCGAGCGCGAATTGGCTTGGTAAGCCATCTACGCACTCACCGTGACCCACCCTATTCCCTAAATGGATGACTAGATGGTCCTCGTCGACTCGACGGACGAACAAGAAGAAGAAGAAGGCTTCCCTAAATAGGAACGTTTTAAGGGAGCATTTGAAGGAAGATAAGTTAGGGGAAAGTATGACCGTACGAGGGAGAGAGTTTCAGAGAATGGGGCTGCGCGTGAGAAGTCCTGCAGTCTATCATGGGAAGAGGTGATGCAGGGAGACGCTAGGCGCAGGTCGCTGTTTGACCTTAGGGAGCGGGCTGGGGTGTATTTGGTGATTAGTGAGGACAGGAAGTGGGGAGCGGAGTTAATATTTTTCATACCTTCTGGGAATAGGTGTTGTGGATTCAATACATCTGACGGATGCTCATAGGATCCAACCATACTGAACCTAATCCACCCTGAAACCAGCATAGTTTGCTTAGCACTATAGCTGCCCATCCTTTGTGAGTAGTCAATTGCCTCAGGTGTATAATTTGTTAAATTGATACAGATTACAATACATTATTTCAATAACGTTGAAATGACTTTGTTGGTGAAATACCCAGATGTACAGTATACAATATAGAGAATGCTTTCCATTTGAATTGCCATTTATAAAATTTTGAGGTGTAAAATATAAGAGCGGAACCTGTAAAGGAGCAGTGCTTTTGCTATATAAATGCCTAATTTCACTGACAGACAAACCTTGAAGCTGTATCGGGTTAAATTACCTCATACAAAGTGTCCATAACAGTTTACACTCAAAAAGGGTTTTGCAGTTTAGTTTTTAATGATATTGAAATGGAAGAATAAGACCAAATCCCTAGGCTGAGGGTTTCCCTCAATCCTGTGTGTCAGTCGAGACATCAATAATGGAATGGTCTCTGAAAATGCTGGGAATTTGATGGCAAAATGATTTCTCCCAAATACTAGAGGATTTCTGGCAACTAGTAAAAATGTTCTTCACAGAGCACATCAGGCATCGAGCATCTTCAATTGCGCCCACTGTGTATGAACTTGGAAACAGACAGAAAAAAAAACAAAAAATGGAATTGTCTGACAAGTACTTCCTGTCCACTGAGTTCCATTTCCAGGGTAGACAGTAGGGGGTTAAATCAGGGGTCGACAAACCCAGGCGCCAGGGTCGCCATGGCGACAAGAAATGCTGTCCTGGTACCATGGTTTGTATACATAGCCCCCCCTCTGCCAGGCCCACTCGCTGGGTCCTCCACCCGCCGGACATGAAGCCTTTTGCAAGGCTTTGTCCGCTTGGGGAAAGCTGTGTGCTCGCTGCGATTTGTATCGGCAGCGAGCACCCTTTAGAGCCGGCCCGGTCAGCGAGTCTGTCTGGGGTTATAAATCAGACCCCCGTGACAGGCGCACACACAGCTGCTGGCTCGACCCCCTCCCTCTCTCCACTGCAGAGTGGAGGGAGGAGGAGCGCTCAACTCCGTGCATGCTGGGTTTCAGACTCCAAGCATGCCTGGGTCAGCATCACACAGCCGGGCCAGCTAATAAATTTAAAAAAAAAGTCCTTTAAAAAGTCCCAAGATCAGAGGGAGGGGGGCGGGGCCACAATGCACACAGCTCACCCACCTGTATGTACACTGCCTATAACATTCACTGTGTGTTATATACAGTGTCTGGTATACACAGTATATAATGGTCAGACCAGGGACTGTGTTATATTGGCATACTGTGTGAGCACACCGTATATAACACACAATCTCGGATCCAGGCACGGTTTAGTCTGATGGACAACTAGATTGAAAAAAAAAAAAAAATTCTACATCCCTGGGTTGTGAGAGTGTGCATACATTTCAATATTATGATAAATTGTACAGGCTTTCAGCAAAATCCTAAAATATTTATTGGAAAGCGTCACATGACATTAAATAAACGTATCGGTACTCAGTCTTAAGAAAATGGTACCATGAATCTTTAGTTGTTAAGCTTTGTCAGGCCTGGGTCAGACGCAAGTTTTGCAGAGCGGAAGGAACGTCTGTGAGAATGGATGTTCCTGCCACTCTGACACCCATCTGGCCACCTCACTGAGTGCAGTTAGTGTGCTCAGCACTGCAAAGCATGATCCTCCTAGGGAGGATCGTGCTTTGCAGTCCCTTCAACGTGTGTCTTGCGTTTCAACGGGGAGACTTTGTGTGCGGATGCATGTTGCGCACGCTCAAACGTGTGACTAGCCCCGTTGCAGTGTCACAACGCTACAACGAACGCCGGTAGACACGTCAGTATGAGCGCATCTATTGCGTTCGTCTGACACCGGCCTTAGTCTGAAAAAAAACCTGGCTCCAAACTTTTACAGCTGGCTCCTAGATTCAAAGCAAATTTGTCAAACCCTGGGTTAAGTCCATTTGGAATTTGTGGGAACTAAGTTCCCTCCACTATTTTTGCAAAGGGAGCCGAGTTCCCATTGGTCCCATACACTATAATCTTGTATTCAGGTGTTCAATCATATCTTTCCCTGTTAAGTCACAATAAATGTAGAAGTTATATATGTGAAATTTATTGAAAATATGATATGTATACATAAATATAATCACAATTGAGGTTGTGTTAATTGCTAGATTATATGTGCTAAGTGGAGGACAGAATGTTGGTGAATTCCTGCACTTCTTATTTTAGGACTTGACCCCTGGTTGACCGCAAAGTCTGGGCACTGTTCACTGCCAAAAAAAGGGCAAAGTGCTCTGTGGGCAAGAAAAGTCTAGGATATCCTCAGTTGACTAAATGGTTTTTACAAGGACTTATATTCCCTCTTGTAAATTGTTAACGTCAGGATACTCATTTCCTTTTTTGATTTAATTTTAATACATATAACAACATTGACATTGAGTAATTCTGAAGATGATACAAAGTGAATAATTCACGTCTGCATTTCTTCCCAGCAGCTAAAATGTTTTACATGTTGTGGACCTTCCAGCTGCAATAGAATGGAAGGAGCATGCTAAAGCACTTCTAGATATACAAACACAGACTGCAAGACATACTTGCATACCAAAAGAAAACAGCAAGTGAACCAATGCAACCAAATTCACAGATATAGAACTTGAAAAAATAAGGAAATTTTAAAAAAAAAATGGAAAGAAAACCATTATTCAGTTTTAACTTGAAATTTTTAGTCGCGAGGATACAATAGATGCAATACAAATACTTATTAAGGAAAAAATAACCAACGAAGAAAGAAAAACCATCATAGCGTAGTCATTTGTAATAAGAGGTTCTTCGAGATAATCCACGGTTATCAGTCTGATGTGGAATCTGTCTCTGTAGCAAATGCAGTAATATTAATCAACCACGAAACCATTCTTACATTTTGATGCCTTAAAACACCGCAAAGAAAAATACTATCAGGGTTATCCAAAGAGATTCGAAAAGTCACCGCACGTTCGGTGACTTTTCGTTCTCTTCAATTCGGTTCCTTTTGCCGATTGCATGTCGGTGACCCTGCGGTGTATTCAGCAAAGAGCACAGGGTCCCCGAATTGCAGGGAAAAGCTGCCGAAAAACTGACGACAACTAACCGAATGCATGCTGAAAACAAGCAAAAACATCTGGATTAACCTTCGAAAAAGCCGAACAGGAGCCGAACAGGAGCCGAATCACACAGAGCCTAAGCAGCTGTGACGTAGAGGAGGCAGTGAATAAATTAGAAAAACCATTTGTATGAATCTGGGAAAAAGAAACGCTGTTTGCAAAGAAACTACTGAGCGAAAATGTCTGAAATTTTCACAGGAGGTCCAGGGAATGATAATAAAGAGGGCTGTTACAAAAAAAATAAGTAAACTGAAAAAGAAAAAAAAAAAAAAAAAAAATCGGACTTTTAAAAAAAAAAAAAAAATATGAAAAATGCTTAAAGTATCCTAAAAAATCTATAAATAAAGAGACTCTTTGCTGCAGAATTTTATAATGAACGGTTTATTAGATATTGAATTAAAACGGGAATATTTTTAACATTGAAGTCTATGGGATTCTCCTGAATAAATTTGCCGAATTAAACCACCGAATGGCAGGGCATTAGGGGAACCTTTCACTGCTGGTTTGTGTTCTCTGAATAGCCGAAGCAGTGCTTCTCTATGGGGATTTCACTGCCCTCGAACAGGCACCGAACAGGCACCGTATGTTCAGGCAATTCGCCAGGATTTGGCGAATTGCCTGCTCTCTGGATAGCCGAATGGCCAGGAAAGGTAACCGAACGCTGATTTTCAGCGTTCGGTTACCTTTCTCAAGCAATTCGGATCTCTTTGGATAACCCTGTATCTTTCATTAACATGCTCGTTAACCAATTCTAACACAATTAGGGCTGAAACAACTAATCGATTAATCGACAACTAATCGATGATTAAAATAGTTGTCAACTATTTCCATTATCGATTAATCAATGTCAATTAATCGTCCTGTGTACAGCACACACTGTTTAGAGTCAGACTGAGTTAAACGTAAACAACCCCAGCTTTGGAGCTGTTTGGAGAAGACGCGCCGCTGCTTTACTAGGTATGATTTAGTTCTAGGGTTATGTCAGACACAACCAGTTTGTTTTTATCCCGTTTACAACAGTAGCAGAACTATAACACAAACAATCGGATACAGCCACTGGGTGAAGGAGCTGTACGCCTGTGTTTTATCCTTACTTGAAGCTGGAGTCCTGTGCCACCACCACACCCTCCCTGGTCTGCTCCCTTCCCCCAAACTCACTCCCACACTCAGATCCGATCTTTTGTCCGTACCCACTCCCTCTCACACACAGGTCAAGTCACTTGAGCAAAGTCACTCCCTTCCACCCCAGTCCCTCCTCCCACTCAGTTTGTTCACGAAATTATTAAAAAGGGACACTCTATGCACCCTGACCACTTTAGCTTAGTAACCACGCTGACATCATCATCTATGACCAAGTGCTTGTAGCCGTGTTCATTCGGGGAGAAAGAAAACATGGGCTTAAGCTGCGCATGCAGCATCAACCCATCCCTCTGACAGAGCACTCACATACCTTGTGTGAAAAATACGCAAGATACGCAATTTGTATATGTACGTACAAAAGTTGCAAATTGCATATGATAAAGGGGGAGGGGTTTTTGTTATTTTTTTACCTAAAATTCCATTTAAGTAAACAATTTTTTTTTATCCGATGAATCGATTAATCGAAATAATAATTGGCCAACTAATCAATTCTGAGAATAATCGTTAGTTGCAGCCCTAAACACAATAATGAGCGATTCAGAAATGGAAATTTAACAATATCAGTATTTTTTTTGTAGCTGTGGAGCCAATAAGTGACATTTAAAATTTGATTCACTGTACCATCTAAAGACATAAAAATGGTCTACTGTATAATATGAATATGTATGGCTATAGTCATACCCTTGATTGAATAGGTTGCTGAGGTTTCCTCTAGATATTGTTGCGCCTATCTGTCAGGTTCAGATAACGCAATTGTAGGCTAGGTGAGCAGGGAACTATAGATGGCGAATATCCTTTTTTCCAGAGAATAGTTTATCAAAATTATACAGCACCTAATCACCAACAAGCAGCTGCTAAAGACCGTCAAGATTCCATATTTATTTCCAGGAGATGAAATCCTGTGGCAGAAGAAAGAAATGTCTTCTCTTTTCAATGTGATCTGGGTTTTTCCAAGTTATCCTGATTTTTTAGACTTCGAAGAGTGATATGATCCAACTCACAGAATTCTCTCCATTTGTCAAAGTATCTTCTGGAAACTCCAGCCAGGTAATCCCGATTCCCCCATATTAATACAAAATTTGAAGGGTTTCTCTGTTGTCTGTGAGAACAAGTGCAATTACAGGGCAGAAAACCCCCCAATTCAGCCTGTGGTAGACTTTGCTTTCTAAAAACAATTCAGAAAAGCGATCACAGTCTCTTTACCTTTTCCTTCTTCACAGGTTATAATTGATCACTTAAACAGGTATTTGAGGAAGCTTTTGCTTCAACAATTTCAGAGTCTTGATTCTCTCAAGCCTGACAGAATTCAAGTGAACTACATATTTATCTGGAAGAAGTAAGATTTTTGGCTATTATGACTTTTGTTTTTCAGTAAAAGATGATACTAGATCTAGAATAATAAGGGATTCCAAGGCAGGAATTAGTCTTAATACGATTGCAAAAAAATATGTTCAAAAACGTGTAGAAAAGCAAGTCTGTAAAGGCAAAATAATTTTACAATAGAGAGAAAAAGGATAAAGTTTACTTATGCATTCGCCTCCTCATGCAAGTCACAGCAGAATCTGTTGCCTACTCATGTGAGAACACAGAAGTAAAGTAATCCAGCATGGATTTTCATAGTACTTGAGAAAACCAGCACACAGTGTTATTAGGGCTTGGAAGAACACAGTGTCTTTAAGCATCTACATTCTAAGAAATTAACTTGCATAGCATTTGTAACAGATCTCTGTACCTCAACTGTTAATGTCGCTCCCTTGTTGGACACCTGTACTCCCAATAGCTGTCTTTCTTGCCTTTCGCCAGCCCTTAGCCAAAGATTAAGGACGGGTACAATGAAAGCATGGTGATAGCATTCCCCAGAAATGGGGCAGCATGCAGATCTTGAGGTTAGGTCAGACAGAAACTGAGCCTTTAACCAATATATACAGTGCCAGGCAGGGCCTAGAGGCCAATGCCGTCTTACTGTGTTTCATCAAACGTTCCTCTCCATGCATATTGCTGTGACAGATTAGAAATTCCTGTCTGCCATTTTAGTGTCTGGGACATAATTAGACCAGGGACAGATCGTGAAATTATCTCTGGTCACCAAGATGCACTGCACAAAATCCCAACAAAACAGTTCAACAGGACAATAGATTGTGATGATAAACAGGGGATTCAGATCATACAGCATCTGATAATGGGGCAGTGATTGCCAGACAAGTCAGCCAAACAAAGACCACTCCAACCTTAAACAGATGGAAAGGGCTACAGCGACTCACCCACTAATCCGATTAGCAGATAGACAATAACAATAATAACAATAACAGAATTCATGTGTAACACAGACGATCCAAACACCCTGCACCTAAAATTGTAGGTACAGGGTGACTTCAACACAGGAGAGGGCAGGGAAACAATATAGAACATCAGGTCTGCACCTCCCAAATGAATTTTTGGGTCCACGTACCTCAAGTTCAAAGTGACTTGCCACAACATTAATTTTATAGTGCCATTCTTCACAACTCCTATTATTCTTTGGTATTATTTGGATATTACCCATAGCTTTTTTGACAAACAGAAACAAAGCTAGCGTCTGATTGCAATTAACAGTAACAATACCAATTGTTTATATTACATTTATCATAATTTGGAAGACAACAAACTTTAAAATCTGTATTTTTCAAAAAAAATTATTTCAATTCCACTTTAGGTACAATGGTAGTTCACAGATTCATCTCAATCTGCTGTCTAAAATTCCTTTGCCTATATAGAGGATATTGTTAAAATGCGATTGACTATTTAATAGAAATAGAAAGTGTGTGGGTTACTCTATTGAATGGGAAATAGAACAAGAATACCGTTTAAAAATGTTCACCACCGAATTCTTAAAAATTTGAAAAGCATTGTTTTCTACATACCTTCCCGATCTGTAGTTGACCAAGAGTATTTTTGGAAGGGCTTGTTGGATGGCAGTGGATCCATCTGCAAAACTTTGTATATTTGACCAAAGGCTAACAAGCGCAGTGCATGCTGAAATGAAAAATAAATACAGGCCAAATTTAGAAGCAGGAGCTACAGGGAGGAACTTTTTTATGTAAATTGAAGGTGTGTGTTGGGTGGGGCACAGAAAAATCATGTGTTCACGGAAGTCTTGTAGCCAAACAAAACACACTAGCTTTTATGCTGTAACAGTAATTTATTTGATATAAAGAAGCACAGAAGACAACATGCACCAGAGGGTTTAAGGCTGGGGTCAGACGAGCGTAGTGTTCACGTCCGTGATTGCGCCTAAAAGTATGTCCGTGATAGCATGACAGAAAGCCCATTGGAGCCTGACACATGAAGTACGTCCGCATTGAACTGCGGACGCACAACGGCCGCGGCCCACGGACGCAAGGCAGGCAAGAACGTACAACTCCTAGAACGGCCGCACAAAGTGCGCTGCGTCTGCAACGTCTGCATAGCTTTGTGTGTGAGTGATGGAACGTGGTCAGACGGACTGCATTTATACATCCAGCATTTTTCACAGACAAAATGGTTTTGCTTTTTAATTTATTTTCCCTCCTACATCCGTCAAAATATACGTCAGTGAATAAACGGACTGTGTGGCCACTACTGTGTCTTCCGTACTGACGTACGTCCGTGTGCACGGACGTACAGTCCGTAGAAATCACGCTCGTCTGACCCCAGCCTAAATAGGATTATCTGAGAATTTTTTATTTTTTTTCTTCTTTGGAGAAAGGATTTTACCAGGAAGGATACAATGATTGAGATTTCTCTCGTTTTCAAGTATGTCCTGGGTGGTGAGTATGTACCGTTAGGTGTCTTGCCCAAGGACACTTACTGGAGAGGTTGCTCGCTGGGATCAAACCCATGACTCCACAGGCTCTCTCCATGCAGAGCAGTGATGTTACCTCTACTCCACCCAGCATGGGTTATTTGTGTTTAAACTATAAAACTAAAGATTTGCAGAAACATGTAACATAGTTTAAGAAAGGTTGCTACACTTAATTGTAATTACACCACACAGAATTCTAATCAGCAATGCTGGAATCGTATATGTATACCCTTAAAAATGATGTACTATACATTGAAGACGGTATAATGAAGTTCTGAACATGAAGGGCGTACAGGGCCGGACTGGGGTTAAAAACCAGCCCTGGAAATAATTTCATACCAGCCCCGTAGCATTATTATACCAGCCCAACGTCATTATTACGTTATTCACAAAAGGGAAAACCATGCATACACCATACAGATGTGAAAGCACATAGGGCACTTATCGCTATGGTGATTATATTACAAGAATAAAGAATAATTAAGGAGCTTTTCTTCAAATATGGAAGATGCAGTTTCAAACCTTTTTACTAGCATAAATAACTGAAAAACACAATATTATATATAGATAAATAGTGCGCATAAAAAAGAAAAATAGGGCAACTGTTTTACATAACCGTAATTAAATATTGGAACAGTTACAATAAACTTTTTGAGATAATAAAAAGTGCAAATATGTTGCTGTTAATTCCTCAACAGTACAAAAGTGAAAAAACCTTTGGAATTCCACAAGTCTGAATACCTAGAAAACATATTCAGGGGTGTGGAAATTTTTAAAAAATCTACTTGTCCAACAGACTAAGTGGTAGTTCAATCTACTTGTCCCTCAGGGCGATCTACTTGTCCTGATAAGAAAAATAATTTCAACAAAAGAGTGTTGAGGTCTTTATTCAGAACAGCGCGCACCTAATTTATAATGCCCACATATATAGACCTCAGGCCAGATAATGCCCACAGATATAGACCTCAGACCAGATACCATGACATCCCCCACCATGGAGCCTGATCCAGTGGAGAAACTTTCTTTCCCTATCTGAGGTGTGAAAGGAGAAGATTGATCCAAACTGCGCAGCATACTCAGCTTACCATCATGGCAGCGGTGAGAAGGTGGGAAACTGCAGCGGGCGCCTGGAGCTGCTGGCACAGAACTTCCCAAGCTACACGTGTAGCTTGGGAAGTTCTGTGCCCGCAGCTCCAGGCGCCCCGCTGCAGTTTAGAAACATAGAAACATAGAAAAATGTCGGCAGATAAGAACCTTTCGGCCCATCTAGTCTGCCCAATTACATGGATACTTTACCTGGATTTATCTTTTGTTTAGGATAGCCTTATGCCTATCCCATGCTTGCTTAAATTCAATTACTGTTTTGGCCTCTACCACTTCTACTGGAAGACTGTTCCATGTATCCACCACCCGCTCAGTAAAATAATGCTTCCTGATGTTACTTTTAAACCTTTGCCCCTCTAATCTAAGACTATGTCCTCTTGTTTTGCTATTTTGTTTCCTTTTAAATATACTCCCTTCCTCTACCTTGTGGATTCCCTTTACGTATTTAAATGTTTCTATCATATCTCCTCTGTCTCGTCTTTTTTCCAAGCTGTACATGTTAAGATCATTAAGCCTTTCTTGGTAACTTTTCTCCTTCAAGCCGTACACCATTTTAGTAGCCCTTCTCTGAACTCTCTCCAAGATGTCTATATCCTTCTGGAGATACGGTCTCCAGTACTGCACACAGTACTCCAAGTGAGGTCTCACCAGTGCTCTGTACAGTGGCATGAGCACTTCCCTTTTCCTACTGCTAATACCTCTCCCTACACAACCAAGCATTCTGCTAGCATTTCCTGCTGCTCTATTACATTGACTACTTACCCTTAGATCCTCTGAAATAATAACCCCTAAATCCCTTTCCTCAGATGTTGAGGTTAGGACTGTATCAAATATTCTATATTCAGCCCTTGGGTTTTTACGCCCCAGGTGCATTATCTTGCACTTATCCACATTAAAACTCAATTGCCACAACTCCGACCATTTTTTTAGCTTACCTAAATCATTTGTCATTTTGGCTGATCCCTCCAGGAACGTCAACCCTGTTGCAAATCTTTGTGTCATCAGCAAAAAGACATACTTTTCCATTAATACCTTCTGCAATATCACTAATAAAAATATTAAAGAGAATGGGTCCAAGTACTGACCCCTGAGGTACCCCACTGGTAACAAGACCTTGCGCCGAATAAACTCCATTTACCACAACCCTCTGTTGTCTGTCACTCAGCCACTGCCTAATCCATTCAACAATATTGGAATCCAAGCTCAAAGATTGCAATTTATTGATAAGCCTTCTATGCGGAACAGTATCAAAAGCCTTACTGAAATCTAAATAAGCAATGTCTACTGCACCACCTGTGTCTATTATTTTTGTTACCCAATCAAAAAAATCAATAAGATTAGTTTGGCATGATCTCCCTGAGGTAAACCCATGTTGTTTCTGATCCTGTAATCTATGTGTTTTTAGATGTTCAACAATCCTTTCCTTTAACATGGTTTCCATTAATTTCCCTACTACTGACGTAAGACTAACTGGCCTATAGTTCCCCGATTCCTCCCTACTACCCTTCTTGTAAATAGGCACAACATTTGCTAATTTCCAGTCTTCTGGGACGACTCCTGTTAACAAGGATTGGTTAAATAAATCTGTTAACGGTTTTGCTATTACATCACTGAGCTCTTTTAATAATTTAGGGTGGATCCCATCAGGCCCCATTGACTTATTTGTCTTTACTTTAGACAGCTGCTTTAGAACCTCCTCCTCTGTAAACTCATATGTAAATGTCTCTTTAGTGTTCTCTCCTAACTGAGGTCCCTTTCCTTCCTTTTCTTCTGCAAAGACTGAACAAAAATATTTATTGAGGCAGTCAGCGAGACTTTTATCCTCTTCTACATACCTTCCTTCCTTTGTTTTTAATCTAACTAATCCTTGTTTTACTTTTCTTTTCTCGTTTATGTATCTAAAAAATGTTTTGTCCCCCTTTTTTACTGACTGAGCTATTTGAGTTTCCCACCTTCTCACCACCGCCATGACGGTAAGGAAGTTCTGTGCCAGCAGCTCCAGGTGCCCTGCTGCAGTTTCCCACCTTCCCACCACCGCCATGATGGTAAGGGTAGGTTACAGTGTCTTAGTCTAGAGTCAGGGGATGCTCTGGCTGCGGCTGCATGGCTGCCTGGGGGTCATGGCCGGCGCGGCAATATGAATGTATCCCCGGGGGGAGTCAGGAGGGCTTACGCTATAAAGACGGTCACCTTGCCAGTGCCACCACCAGCAACCTCCTGTCTACACAGTCCTCTCCTCCTGTGCCGTCAGCGCTCTCCTCCTGTGCCGGCAGTGCTCGCTGCTGGCCTCACGCTGGGCGGCCTCCCTAGTGAGTGTCACACACTCTCACATCTGCAGTGCCAGCCTCCTCCTCGTGTGACTCCAGGGTCTTCAGCGTGGCGCCTGCGCAATGTGGCAAGTTTGGCAACATACGGAGGGCCGAGGGCGGCGCCAATGCAGCGTGAATGACATTTCCCATCCCAGCCTTGTGTTTGCTGGGTGTGACGCACGCTGCAGCGGCTGTCAGCCCGGTGTCCCCTCCTCCCTCACTGACTCGTCACTAACTTGGCTGCAGACCGGCCGCAGGCACTGACGGGCGGCGGCCAGGCACAGTGTGTGTGTAAAGTTAACCCGCCGGCCGACCGCCGGCTGCTAGTACCAGCCCGCGGTTTCACGATAATGCGATTGGCGGCACAATGATTGCCGCAGCCGGCCCACAGCCTACCGGGATGCCTCCCGGTATCCCGGTAGGCCAGTCTGGCCCTGAGGGCGTATATATTTAAAATGAAATCCATGATTCAGAAACAGCATAGATTCCATTTTTGGGGATTGTGGTGTGATGTTCTAGGCACTGGCATGTACAGCCTGTTACATTAGGCTGTGCACCCATGGCGTATTTATTAACTGAAAATATATCTTTGGAAGGTTTTGCACAAAATGCAGTTGTCATTAGAAATAATGTGCATGTAATCAGAGATAGTCAGATATTATGTCATTCATCATAAACCAGATAAGGAACATCTAACATGTCAAGAGAAATTCAGTTTTAGACCAGTGCCTGTCCGTGTCGTCACTAAACTTCTCCGTAACCAAAAAATGAAATACCAGTCTGGACCTGATCAAATCCCAGCAATGCTGCTGAAAATCAGTGCGCCAGCAATTGCAAAACCTGTCGCAACACTAATCAATGAATCACTGGCGACTGGATACATGCCCAAACTCTGGAAGACTGCAAGGGTGGTACCTATCCATAAAAGTGGAGACAATACTTTGGTATCCAACTACCGCCCAATATCACTGCTCCCTGTAATGTCAAAAATTCTGGAAAAATGTGTCTACACGCAATTACGTGATTATTATCAGTATCGGAACTATTTAACCCCAGATCAATCAGGTTTTCATCCAAATCATTCCACTACAACTGCCCTTTTAAAAGTTTGTAATGATATCCAAGCGGGCATGGAACAAGGAAACCTAACTGGAGCCATCTTCCTTGATTTTGCCAAGGCCTTTGACACCGTAGACCATGGCATCCTATTACAAAAACATAAAAACTCCGGTATTGGTGATAGCACGCTAACCTGGTTCCAATCATATGTGTCTGATCGGTCGCAATATGTGTCCATCTCTGACAGCACCCCTTCTCCTCCCAGTCACGTGCGGTGTACCCCAAGGCTCGATACTCGGCCCCCTGCTATTCACAAAATTCATAAATGATCTGCCCAATGTCTGCAAAGCCTCAACTGTACACATGTACGCAGACGACACTGTAATCTATACCAGCAAACCAGATCTCCCACAGCTGGAGGCCGTGCTGCAAGACCAATTCACAGAGGTAGAAAAGTGGATCAAAGATAACAAACTTTTTCTGAATGCTGACAAAACTGTTACAATGCTCTTTGGAACAGCATCTAAACTACACAAATTGCAAACGCCCCATCTATGTGTGGGGACAAGATCAAATGACACGCTGACTACAGTCACTTCTCTCAAATATCTAGGTATGTGGTTAGACCCAAATCTATCTTTTGGCCCCCACATCGAAAAACTCTCATCTAAACTCTACCCCAAACTAGGTGCCCTGTACAGAAACAAACCCTGCCTGAGCCCCGCGGTAAGAAAGCAGATTGTACAACAATTGAACATTGAATACGGAGATGTAGTGTATGCAGCTGCCCCTCAAACACACCTCCAGAAACTTACTACATTGTATAACTCATTCTGCCGCTTTGTGCTACAATGTAACTACATGACCCACCATTGTGACATGTTAAAATAACTAAACTGGCCATCGCTAGAATCTAGACGCACCCTTCACCTTTCCAACCTGGTGTTTAAAAGCTTTTCTGGGAAGCTACCACCCTACCTGAATAGGCTGATTGCCCCAGCAGTTCCCTCATTCTATAACCTCAGATCCAGGACCAGCACCTTACTTGCAATACAAAAAGAAAGTGGCTCGATCCACATTTTTCTACAGAGCACCGCAAATATGGAATAACCTCCCAGACACCGTCAAATCTTCCCCCAGTCTAAAGTCCCTTAAGAGTTCTCTATTAACATACCTCAATACGGAATGCACCTGTAAACATGTAGCATAATGACTTTATTTCCTACATATTTATTTTTCTGTTAATCTGTATATTTGGTTTTGTGTTAATATCTTGCATTTTACTATTTTGTATTTCTGTAACCACTCAATGTTCTTAACCCAGGACATACTTGAAAACGAGAGAAATCTCAATGTATCCTTCCTGGTAAAATCCTTTATAAATAAAGAGGTGAAAGAGGACCTATTCACCCAACATTACGGAGTGCCTGGACCCACCCCCTGTGCACGCCAATGGTTCTAAGATCAGCAGGGTACCCATTTCAAATATATTTGTGAAAACCTGTTAATATGTGACAATAAGAACTCTTCTTATAAACATTAAATAAGAGCTCAGTAAGGTACCCCACATTCCAACAGGTAACCTCACCATTCCAAATACTAGAAAAAAAAAGTCTCATGAAAAATATTGAAATTAAACAAAAACATGAAGTTCCAAGACCTTTAATCACCGGATTCAGGGAACTAGGAAAACATATTGCATAATCAGAATATACATGTTCAATACTCTTAACCTCTTCTCTACTACAACGTTGATTCATTATCAAAAGCACACATGGGTGGGCATTTTCTGGAGGGATGTACATAAAATGCATTTGTATATGGTCTCTTAAACATGTCTCAAAAGTTGCAATGATGTGCTGCAGCTCATGGAATTGCGATCAATGTCCAGAACGGACAGCATGTCTGTCTGCCGTGTCTCTTGAACACACGCAGTACTAGTGAAATTTGACCAGCAGGGGGAGCTCTTTGTCAAATACTGTGCAAGGTTGTAATAGCATTGAAAACTTCTAGTACATCCGTTAAATGGTATAGTGTGTGTGTGTGTGTGTGTTTTAATAGGTGTGAGATGGTAGTGGTGATAAACATACACTATTTAAATTGGTTTATCATAATCCCACTAGTTTCTGCCCTTGGCTTTCATGGAAAACCACTTAGTGGTGAAAGGGTAATTTAATGTCACTGCTCCCCCTCACCAGCTGGGCCTGTAGGCCCTCTGCTGCTCAGGGGGCCAGCTCCTCTTCCGTGCCCCTCTGGCTGGATACACTGGAGCCATAGAGGCTAGTTTGACTACAGAATGGACCGAAATGGAGGCATTCCAAGTTCATCCTGCTAATATACTACCCCCTTTTCAAAAAGCACGCAGCCCATATGCATTTAAAAATTGGACTAAGAAGGACCACCTTGTATTGGAGATTCCATAGACTTTGCTTCAAAAAAAAAATTTTCATGCACTGCTTTGAAGGAAAAAAAATCCTTCAATTGCTATCCTTTTTTTTTTCATATCTACAACTCCAAAGCTTTAAGAGATTCTTACCGTCAGGGTTTTTTTTCAGGGGGTACTCGCCGGTACTCAGTACCAGCACCTCTCCACCAGCCACAACTACCAGAAGAGAGCATGATGCTCCTCTCTCCTCCTGCAGTGGCAGGCAGAGAATCGGAATCACTCGGCAGCTCATGTTGCTCCTGAACGCTTCCGATTGTCAGGATTGCATGTAGGGACCGATAACCCGATAATCCCAGTAAGTGACAAGGGAGGGCTGGTTAAATAAAGTCTCCCCTCTGTTTCTTCAGTGCCCCAGCTCTGGCAGGTGTGTAGACATGCTGCGCCCACTCTCTCTGCAGCCGCTGAAACTTTGAACAGCATGGGGAGGGGGTGCAGCATATTTACACACATCTGCCCGAGCTGCGGTTTGTCAGGCAAGCTGTGTGATCAGAGGAGCTGGCACTGTAAGGCGGTACAGGTGGCCGCCTAAGAGCGCACTACCAGGAGGGGGTGCAAAAAACTTGCCTTGACAGGGATGCAAATTTTTAAAATATCTGCCTTGCGCTGTGTCCCTGCTGCTTCTCCTCTAAGATACAGCCGGTGCCCAGCGAGCTGCATTGTATCTGCCAGGTCAGAGAGCAGACTCCCCCGCGGTGCCGGATAAGGAAGCCTGCGCTCTCTCCTCTCCTGGTCCCTTCCTCCATGCTGGTGCCTGCCCCCTCTCTCCTCCTGGTCCCTTCCTCCTTGCTGGTGCCTGGCCCCCTCTGATGATGTCAAGAGGAGGGCATGCCAAAAGAAGTCTACACTGCCGCCTTACCCCCAGCCTCCCTAGGAGTTCCAGACAGTGTGTGGTGCACCCTGGAAGGTGAGAAGGTGGAAATTGAAGTCCTGGCTGCATTGCTCTGCAGGTACTCATTGACAGGCAGGCCTCAGAACAAAGAAAAAAAACTGCTGCTGCTTCCAAATACACTTCAAAACAGCATTTAAAAATATCAGCTCTGGCAACACAGTGTGTTCACCTGGTCCTGCTGTTACCATGTGGGGGTGTTCTCAAGGTCAAACACCCTCTCATTGGACTCCCCCAATATTATTCAAACAGTACTTGGTGGATAGTGGAGTTTCATTGCTTTTGGAGCTCATACACTGTACGTATTACTGTGAGTTTCAGTGCTGTGGTGCTCACAAATGCTAGGGGATTATCCACTCAGTGCCAGCATTGCTAAAACAAAAAACAGCTAACTGCACTGCAATACAGACTTTTCTTGCACCAGAGGCACTTAGTGGATAACCCCCATAGGGTTATAACAATAGTTGTAGTTCATTTAAAGGAACACAGTATTAAAAAATATGGTTCTCTTTCATAGTGTCTTCCTTTAAGTGAGCTACAACTATTGTTTATTAGGACATGAAAATAGTCATAATAATCAGTTTTTCCCTGGACGTGAGAGTACCCCCACCTATTTTTCCAGAAAAAAAGCACCGGAGCAGACTATTTTTATTTGTTCAGTCCAAGTCCTATAAATAGGCTACCTATATCCCTTATATTACTCCTGAGATCATTATTGTAGTCTTCCAACAAGGTTTTACAGTTTCTACATAACAAGAGTTGCACCTTAAAATTTTACTTTACCCATATCTGGCTCCAAACAAACAACATTATTTTCATTACCGTATTATCGAATTGTATAAAATTTGACCCAGAGACTAGGGATCTGTTCAATTGATTATAGTTGTGTGATTTTATACATAGAAAAATTTAATAATGTTACAAACTCCAATATTGTGCATTCAACGGCAGTGTTCGATATCAAACTTCACCATTAATTCTATATAGACTGGGTAAAGTACTATTCTACAGAAAAGCCCACTAAAATGTTTTACCAGATCTGGCAATATTATAAAGACTCTTGATCCAAATCTAGAACCGACGTGTGGAGTGCGCCACGTCCGCATAGCTTTGTGTGCGGGTGATGGAACGTAGTCAGACGGACTGCATTTTTGACGTCCAGCATTTTGACGGACAAAATGTTCTTCATATCAATTTATTTTCCCTTCTACATCAGTCAAAAAAAACAGTCACAAAAACTGACTGTGTGGCAATACGCGTCTTCCGTCAGAACGTGCGTCCGTACTGCACGGACGCACAGTCTGTACAAAATGCGTTCGTCTGACCCTAGCCTAAACGGTGTCTTGGCCAACCCATGCAGAACATCTCAGTGAAGCAAACCTAAGGAATACTATCAGGGTTATTCAGAGAGAGGTGAAAACCAGGAGAACTGGCAGGAGAAGATAACAATCTAGACCAAATAGACGATTTGGAAAGTGAGATAATGGGGGGATTTTTCTGGTTTGGCTATTTTGACCTATTTGACTTCAATTCTCATAGTTTTCACCTCTCTCTGAATAACCCTGTATATGTTTATTATAATTCCCCCCCATTATTCTATAATAGTGCATGCTAAGAACTTGTATCAAAAAATATAATAATTTATAATCTAAATACTGGTTTTGCAAAAAGTCATATTCTCCACCCAATCCTCTCCCACAAGTGATTTTGTTTCCTTAAAATTCTATTATGTTTTTTTCAATTTTTCTTTTTGGACAGCTTGTTTTAGACTTTGTGTACACAAGCTTCCAAAAATACTTATCACTCTTAATTTGCATCACATTATTGTTCAATTGTGCTCAACTGGCTGTAATGTTTTCTTTCATCACTTTTTCATATGATGATTTTGATAACTCTCATCTGTTGAATATTTTAACTTGTAAAAGCCTAGAATTTTTTTTTTGAAATTCAACTCTCACCATCTCTCCTGCAATCAACACTCAAAAATAAATTGGAAATCTTAGCTTGTTAAAAATGGCCAAAATAATCAAACCCAACTAAATGGCAAAACACCATCCCATTAATAGTGTATTATGGGTATTATATAGCAATAGCTTAAGTATTTTCTAACACGCAGTTCCCCCCCACTAAAATTTCACAGCTTGTAACACTCTGTTTAATCCATATCCAAATACCTCTTTCCCTGGATACAGAGCTGGCATGTATGACACTAGATCTGTGTCATTGAGTTTCACAGATGCGCAAATGAAAGATTGGTCAGAGCAGGGCAACTATGCTTGTAATAATTTATGATTTGTTGTGTAGTAGGCAACAATCTCCCGACACGACACCAGCCAGCCATATTCAGTTTAGCAACCTCGATTTTGTAGGAATCTTTGTTTATGTTTAGCTCTAGAAATGACAATGACAATGACAAAGGATAGATAAATTTAACTTGTATTTACTGGCTTCAAATACAGGATAAATCAAATGATAGGCTAAAGAATTGGAGAAGAGAATATAAAAGAAAGGATAGATAAATAAGTCTGTCATTTCACAGTTGAAAATAGCAGTTTAGTTTTTCATTCAATTTGGATAACCACTGGTTGAGGTATCAGATTACGTATAATAAGAATTGATATGACAAGTTTTTTTACCCTTCTGATAGTGCAAGTGCATTTCCTGGGGCACCCATGAAAGCTTCTATCTAGAGGCTGTATATCTTCCAGAGGAGTCTAGAAGCCAGCCTCCTCCCTAGAGATCATGGACTGTGATTTGGGCACCTGTGTTTTGGATTGCATTACAAATGTATAGGCTATTTAATGGGAATACAGGTGTTCACATGTACGTGGATGTTGAATTTAGTAATCCGAATAGTGTCAGATCTACTGTTACAAGTTTTTATAAAGCGCTAACAAGTTCCGTAGCGCTGTACAGTGGGAGGCAGAACAACAAATAAACATACAGGTTAACCCCTTAGTGACCGGGCGGTCTTAAGAAAATCCGTCCTAAAGTGCCAGTTGCTGTTTTTACGTTTCTGCGCTGTTTGGGTTTAGGTCAAATTTTTCTCTTACTTGTTTATGCAACCCACACATATTATATACCGTTTCCCCGCCATTACATGGACTTTATAAAAATAAAATTTTCCATCATATCGTGTAATTTACTGAAAATAAATCTGAATTATAATAAAAAAATGAAGAAAAAACCCCCCACATTTTTTGGAAATTTAACCCACAAAATCTACAACCGCCAAAAAGGACCCCAGCTAAATAGTTTCGAAATTTTGACCTGGGATTAAAAATACCCAATTTTTACATGTTTTTGCCTTTTAACCCTTTCGCTGCTGAGGCTTTTCCCGCCCCTGTGCTGAGGTCATTTTTTACCTGTTTTGCGCATCATGTTTAAACGTGTTTTTAAGGCTTATTTTAGTATATGACATCGACATATTATATATCGTTCTTTCCGTCAGACTCGGTAGATTCATAATATGTCATTATTATATGTATACGTTATGTCATGTTTGTATATTATAACAAAAAATGCAATAAAATATGTATTTTCAATAATTTACAGCGTGTAAAGTGTTTTTTTCCACATTTTAACATGCGAGCAATTGCGGTTATATTTTGTATGGGGTGCGCTTGTTAAAAAAATTAGAGATGGGGTCTCGTTACATTTTTTTTTGGGGAAAATGACACCATTTTTAACAAACGCACCGCATACAAAAATCGTTAATGCAGCATCATTGTTCACATTATAATTGAAATGGGAACAATATTGCTGCATTAACAAAACAAAAAAAAACAAAAAAAAGTGTTTATTTTTTTTTTTAATTTTTTTTTTAATTTTTTTTTATTTTTATTTTTCTTTTTTTTTTTTTTTTACAATTTTTTTTACTTTCATGTTTGGTATCGTTGGAACGGCCATGCTCTGGCCGATCCAACGATATCAAAATTTAACCCCTAACTGCCACGGATCGGGAGATAGGGAGTTCATTGGAACTCCCTATCTCCACAGTTCGTGGCAGTTAGGGGTTAATGCTAGGACTGGCGTCATCGTGCTACGCACGATGACGCCAGTCCTCTGGGGGAGTTCCCGGAAGCTTGGCCGACATCCAAGATGTCGGCCAGCTCCCGGGAAGGATCGCAAATCGGCGCTTTTCAGCGCCGATTTGCGATCCAGCTCCCCAGGGGTTAATGCCAGGCATCATTTGGAAGGGCAGGCTGTGCCCTTCCAAATGATGCCTGGGTTAAGCCCCTGTGAGCCGCCGATCGGGAGGGAGAGAGGTCCGAAGGACCTCCCCCCCCTCCCTTTCAGGCGCCTCCTCCGCACATGCGGGGGGGGGCGCCTGAATTATGTGTCATCGCGGGGGCGCGATGACACATAATAATGGCGGCCACTGCTCCGGATGCCGGGCTGACATCCAGGATGTCAGCCCGCACCGGAGGGGCCAGCGATCGGCCGGAACCCGGCCGAACGCTGACCCCAATGCATACCAGCGGCATACCAGCGCGTCCTTAGCATTGAAGTGGTTAACCCCTTCACTGTTGAGCCTCTGAGCACTGAGCTCATTCTGACCATTTCATGCTCATAATTTTTAGATGCCAGACAGTCCTATTTAACTAAACCCCCAGACAATTTAAAAAAAACAAAAAAAAAAAATTCTTTTTAATTATTATTTTGTTTTTACAACAAACCTGGTCACGTTTAGTATCATCAGATAGGCTGCCATGATCAGGCCTTTCCAATGATATTAAACATGGTCCTCTAGCTTCCACGGATCGGGAGATACGGGATCCAAATGATCCTCCTATCTCCACTTAGCAGCTAGGGGGTTAACTCACCCACTGACGTAATCACACATATGGTGAGGAGGTCAGTGGGTGGGGGTGACCAAGATCCAAGATGTCAGCCACCTCTGGGTTTGAATGCGATTCGGCAACAGAGAGGTTAAAGCTGTGCACCGCTGAAAAGGGGAGACTCATCCCTTTCCAGCCATGCAATTCGTGTCCTTCTAACGGTTTGGGGGATAGAGGGCTCCAAAGGAGCCCCCTCCCCTTACTGATTTTTACTACAGGTGCCGGAGGGCGCCTGGCGATGTCATTGCGCCTGATGGGCTCCCTGAAAAGGTGAGGCTTCCAGCCTGCGAGTCCGCCGCGGGAACCCCACGAGGAAGGGGAGTATCGGAAGGGAGGGAGGTTAGGGGACCTGACGTACCATGTACATCCACGAGTCTAAGGGAGACTTCCCGATCGGACGTAGATGGTACGTCAGCGGTCGGGAAGGGGTTAAACACACAGTACAGTAGGTGAAAGGACCCTGCTCAAGAGTTTACTATCTAAGAGGACAGGGGTGACACACTAGGTGAGGGTGAATAGAGAATGTGAAATAGCGGAGTCAATGTGGGAAGATGCAGCTGAAAGTTTACTGTTGGTTTTCCTATCTTTACTATTTCTATTGCTTGAAAATATTGTTAATGTAATTTGGTCATTCTCCTAGTCTTATGTTGTTAAGCCATTGTTTTGTGATGCGATCAAGTCCGCGTGATGGCAGGCCATGATTAAGTCCCGAGTTGATTTAATTCTTTCAATCTGTTACGTAAACCGTGTGCTTGATTTGGATTGTATCCGGAACATTCAATAAGGAAGCAGAAGGCTGATCTCCACTTTGTCTAGTGTCCAACTGATGTTTGTGGAAGAATTTGAGCGTTTTTTTTTCCTTATGGGATTATTCAGAGAGCACCGAATAGTAAATTTTCCTGTACGGTGAAATTTCGTGGCAAATCCGCTATTCTCAAAGCTGACAATTCGCTATATATATTTTACCAGGAATGATACATTGAGATTTCGCTCGTTTTCAAGTATGTCCTGGTTGGCAAGTATGTACAGTTAGGTCAAGGACACTTACTGGAGAGGTGCTCTTGCTGGGATTCAAACCTGTTTCTCCACTTGCCAGTGAAATACGGTGCATCTTCGGCAGCAGTGAAATCCCCATAGAGAAGTAATGGTTAATCTATTCAGAGAACACAGAACTGCACTGAAATGTCAGTGCAATGCCCTGATTTTTAGTTGTTTCATTTGACAGGTTTAAGCAGGTGAATCCCATAGGTTTCAATGTAAAAAAAATAATTTTTTTTTTTTAAAAAAAAATCCCTGTTTTTCTTAAATATTTATTCAACCGCTTAGTCTTTTTGTTTGCAACAAAAAGTCTCAGGCATAATTCAGCGAAATTTTTTAATTCCGATTTTTTTTTTTATTCTGTAACAAGCCTTTTTATTGTTATTCGTAGAACCTTATATATTATTTCCAGGAATTTTCATGTACTCGTTTTTTTCAAAGCATTTCAAAAGTTTATTTATTTTTACCCCTGTTCAGCAGCGTGTTGGCTTTTTCTGGATCAATTCTGCAGTCTGTTCAGATGCATTCGGCGTTTTTTCAGGTTGATTCGGTGGATTTGCAACGGTTTTTCAGATGCATTTGGCGGGTCGATTCAATTCACCACAAGGTTGCAGAATGTAACACGGAAGTGTGGTGACCGGGAGATCACCGGAATGTTGGTGACATTTCGGTGCTCTCTGAATAACCCCTTTAACCCCTTCACTGCTGAGCCATTTCACGTCTTAAAAAAAACACATTTTTCTTTTCTCTATTATTATTGTTATTTTTTTTCTTTACAATAAACATGGTCATGCTCTGGCCTTTCTAATGATACCACACATGACCCTGCTAGCTGAAAACAGTTGGGAGATATCTAGGTTCAAAGGAACCCTTATCTCCACCCCCATCTTTCCTTAGGAGTCAATGAGGACATTCCCCACACGTCCTCAGCAGTGAAAGGGTTAATCTCTTTATTACAGAGAGAACCACAAGGAAAACATTCTGAAGCATAGGCAATGAATGCAATCCTCACCTCTCAATATTTTTACCTATACAACCAATTCTTTCAGGGGAAAGACTGAAGGAGAGTCATTTCTGGTTTATATAAATCACTCTATAAATTCTAAAAGGCAACACTGGAAAAAAAAAAAATATGTCATTTTCTTTATTCAAAATTTTGCGCAAACAGACAAACAAGACACATAGCGAAAAGTCGTCATGCTGGGCCACATATAGTCATAAAGTGTCACAAAAGAAAATAAGAAAAAAAGTCCCCTGCAATAAGTGTCTCAAATACAAAAAGGAGAAGGGGTGACAGGTCTGACCGGGCTGTCGGCATATAGAGGTTGGGGAAGACTACAAGGGGACATCAGGGAGAAACATAATGGGAAGGGGAGATGAATGAAGAAAGAGCGGGAACTGCCCTAGGGAGATGACATTCCCGGCTCGCCCTGATAACCCGAAGGAAGGTCGGGGACCATGGAAGACGTCATAAGGCCAGGAGACCTGGGGCCAAGAGAATGACCAGAGCCATGGTTGCCACTCTGGTGGCTCGCCCAGGGAAACCCAGTATCCCACACGCACAAAATAGAAAACATAAAAATTATTTTAAAAAAACAAGGGGGGGGGGCAGGAAAATCCTGATGTAGAAAGTCCCAAGAAACCTCAAGGTAAGGCCCACAGAGAAGGGAAGCACCCAGGCACAAAAAATAAATCCAGAAAGTCAACCATAAAAATAAAAGTAAAAATGAAAAATAAAAGTCAGAGTACAAACAGAAATGGTGAGGGAATGGGTAGGGGGTTGGCAGCACGCGAAAAAAAGGAACAAAGGGGGTCATCAGCCAGCATAAGAGGATAGGGAGCAGCAGGGCCTCCAGCACAGCAAACGGGAGGCACAGATTGGTATATGACAGGTCATCCAACGGAGCCATCTCGTCAGAAAGGGAGATCCATCCACACAGCGGACCAGACAGCAGATCCACAATGCGAGCGGCACCAGATCTGTTCCCGCTGCTCCCAAAGACCTGGACCAGCTTGTATCCATTGCAGAACACAGGTGGCATAAGAGAGAGCAGGATACCTGCAGGCCCCGTCGGACCACAGCAGCCAGCTGTCCCGGCGTCGACCTCTGTCGCAGGCAAGCCCACCAGGATACTAGGGAGCTCAGCGATTGCTGGCCGAGGGGTAGAGGTGACCCCCCGGGCCACGTCCGCACCTATCAGGATCCCCAAAGGGCCACAGCTCCGTGGGCTTCGCTTCTGGCCCTCCGACATTCGGCAGAACCGAGGGCACTGCACTGCTCCATTCAGTCTCCCGTCCATCACGGATCACAGGTCCTGAAAAATTCTTTAAAAAGATCTCGACCAGCATCGGGGTCCGTCATCTGCTTGGGGAAGCAAAGCGTTTCAAAGGGTGGCAGGTATGCAGGGCACCCCGGGCCGAGGCATCAGAGTAGGCTGCAAAAATGGCCGACAGGGGTAGGCCTCACCAATAGGCCCGAAGCCCAAGTTCAGGTCCTACGGCAGCCTGAGGACACGGAACCCGTCACGGCACTCGGTCCCCACCTTCAGGGTAAAGCAGCTGCCAAGTGGGGTCTCAAAGCAGACGGGGGGGCCAAAATCCAATTTATTAACCACTTGAATGCTAAGGACGCGCTCAGCGCGTCCTCAGCATTCCCGCTGGTATGCGGAGGACGCGCTGAGCGCGTCCTCGCATTGGGGTCAGCGTTCGGCCGGGTTCCGGCCGATCGCTGGCCCCTCCGGTGCGGGCTGACATCCTGGATGTCAGCCCGGCATCCGGAGCAGTGGCCGCCATTATTAGGTGTCATCGCGCCCCCGCGATGACACCTAATTCAGGCGCCCCCCCCCGCATGTGCGGAGGAGGCGCCTGAAAGGGAGGGGGGAGGTCCTTCGGACCTCTCTCCCTCCCGATCGGCGGCACACAGGGGCTTAACCCAGGCATCATTTGGAAGGGCACAGCCTGCCCTTCCAAATGATGCCTGGCATTAACCCCTGGGGAGCTGGATCGCAAATCGGCGCTGAAAAGCGCCGATTCGCGATCCTTCCCGGGAGCTGGCCGACATCTTGGATGTCGGCCAAGCTTCCGGGAACTCCCCCAGAGGACTGGCGTCATCGTGCGTAGCACGATGACGCCAGTCCTACAGTTAACCCCTAACTGCCACGAACTGTGGAGATAGGGAGTTCCAATGAACTCCCTATCTCCCGATCCGTGGCAGTTAGGGGTTAAATTTTGATATGGTTGGATCGGCCAGAGCATGGCCGTTCCAACGATACCAAACATGAAAGTAAAAAAATTTGTAAAAAAAAAAAAAAAAAGAAAAATAAAAAAAAAAAAAAAAATAAACACTTTTTTTTTTTTTTTTTGGTTTGTTAATGCAGCAATAGTGTTAACATTTCAATTATAATGTGAACAATGATGCTGCATTAACGATTTTTGTATGCGGTGCGTTTGTTAAAAATGGTGTCATTTTCCCCAAAAAAAAATGTAACGAGACCCCATCTCTAATTTTTTTAACAAGCGCACCCCATACAAAATATAACCGCAATTGCTCGCATGTTAAAATGTGGAAAAAAACACTTTACACATTGTAAATTATTGAAAATACATATTTTATTGCATTTTTTGTTATAATATACAGACAGGACATAACGTATACATATAATAATGACATATTATGAATCTACCGAGTCTGACGGAAAGAACGATATATAATATGTCGGTGTCATATACTAAAATAAGCCTTCAAAACACGTTTAAACATGATGCGCAAAACAGGTAAAAAATGACCTCAGCACAGGGGCGGGAAAAGCCTCAGCAGCGAAAGGGTTAAATGAGTCAGCAGGAAAGCTCAGCAAAGTGGTTCCACTCCTGTTTAGTCAGCTCCGCCCCACCAAAAAAGTTATTTTAACAAAAAAAAATAACAAGCCAAAAGGTTTTTGAAGCAGCAACACCATATCGAACTGATGGCTGATGAGGTGAGGTTGGAAGTTTAATACAGAAGACAGAACATTTGAGTGTGGGGCATTCCAGAGAATGGGGGTGATGAAACCAGTATGGGAATGATTCGCCTTCACACACCACTAGATGCTGCTGCTCTATTTTGCTCTGCCTTCCAGATCCATAAGGGGTAACAACTCCAGAGGATGCTCCTACAGACATTACTACCAGAGACACCGTGACCCACTTCAGGTTGCTGAAAGCTGCTGGCAATCTACCTGCTGTATGCTTTGTACCCATAGAAGTACCACTTTACCTACATCTGCCATTCCTGACCATCGCAGTAGGACAAATAATCAGAGATAATTAACATCATCCATCGAGTTCTGGTGGAGAGTTTCAGGATCGTTTTTGAGCTTGAAGGATGGGCTTGTTTGCTCAGCCTGCAAGTCAGAGCTGCATGGGCTATACTGCCTGCCATGAATCTAGTCTGTTGCACTGGTACTATTGGGTGGGATCTAGCCTCAGCGGATGGGCTACATTCTACAGGACTTGTAATAAAGACACTCACCTACTTATTTTAATTCATTACAATCTATTTCTTGCCTTTTTCTGTGCCTTGGCCAATTCACACTCTTATTCCCTGTGATCTACCTAGCTTATATTGTATACGGTTTCTTTGGTGTGTTATTGCAGGTTTGCCATTGGTGACAAAGCCCTTGTGGTCACCTACCAAAGTCTCTATCATCTTTATTCATTGGCCAAACATGGGTAGTATTCTGTGCTTCTGCACTGGAGTGGCAGCCACTCAAAATATAAACCGTAGGATTTGATCATGTCCGATTTCTACCCTACTTGATTGCAGTTCCTTCGCTCCGCACAAATTTCTCTTTTTTAATTTTTAAAACCAAAACCTGGAGGATTACGGAGGAGTTTGAACAATGGTCACATTCCAGCTGTGCCCACTGGTGGTAAAAGCGATCCAGGGCGGTTCTTGCATTGTCTGAGCTAGTCATTCCTCCTACGCTCCAGAATTCCTATGCAGCTGGTCTGGCCTGAGGTCACATGCTCTGACATGTCCCCTATTAATATACAAGCACTGCATTTGCTCCTTGGTCTTGCATGGGTCACTGCTCCCTGTGATTCTGGTACTGATTTCTATGTCCTGTGATTCAGGTGTATGATCTTGGCCTGGTTCTGACTAATCTATTGTGTGTGATCCCTGTATGCTATTTATTGCTTCTCTGTGTACTGAACCTGGCAAGTCTGATATCCTCTCTCTCTCTCCCTTATTCAGATGAGGCTGAGAACCGTTCAGTGTATCACCCAGCAGAAGGGTTCCTTCAGAAGGCCATTTAACCTTGTTGTTGCCGAGCCATTTCACCCCTGTGTGCCAAGCTAATTTTTTACGGTTTGGCTCATCATGTTTAAACGTAATTTGAAGTCACATTTCATTATACGACCCAGACAAAATATATATCATTCTTTCCGGCAGATTCTTACTATATCATTATTATATGTATATGTCATGTCCTGCCAGAATATTATAACAAAAAAAAATGCAATAATATTAGAATTTTCAATCATCTATATAGAGTGCAATTTTTTTTTTATCACATTTTATCATCCGAGTCTTTGCGGTTATATTTTCTATGGGGTGCGCTTGTTAAAAAAAAAATGGAAATCTGGACGCCTTTCTTTTTTTGGGGGTGAAATTACATGTTTTTTAGCAAACCTCCCCATAGAAAAAATCGTTAGTGCAGCATCATTGTTCACATTATAATTGAAATGTGAACAATATTGCTGCATTAATAAAAATCACAAAAAAACCAAAAACACATTTTTATTTTATTTTATTTAGCTTACTTTTAACATCACTCGAAAGGCCCTGCTTTGGCCTTTCAAATGATACCTTCCATGACCCTCTAGCCACCACCGTTCAGGAGATAAGGGGGTTCAAATGAACCCTGCATCTCCACCATGGGATTTCCTTAGGAAATCCCATGGCATCTAGGGGTTCCCCGGCTAACTGATGTAATCACGCCATGCGCGATGAGGTCAGGTAACGAGAGTGGACCCAGAAGTGTAGCTTCCTTCCAAGATGGCGGCCCCCACTGGAACTAGGCCGCGATCTGGCGCCGAATGGCACCAGATCGCATAGCTGCATCTCAGGTGTTAAAGGCAGCCACCGCTTGGAAGGGCAGGGTCCTTCGCATGGAAGTGGTTAAAGGACATTACCTCAGATCAGGGTTTCCTCGTGTGTGCTGCTGGGTGCCAGTATCTTCTTGTTGTTTTCCCCTTTAACCCCTTCCCGACCGCTGACGTACCCTGTACGTCCTGTGTTCGGGTCTCCCTTAGACCCGATGACGTACAGGGTACGTCAGCGGCGCCAAATCCCCCTCCCGCCCGATACTCACCTCCCTCGTCGGATCCCACGGCGATCTGACAGGGAGGAAGCCTGCCCATGTGATTTACATGGGCAGGCGAGGCTGATGACGTCGCCACGCTGCGTGGTGACGTCATCAGAAGGTGCCCCCATGTGTTTCAATGGAGGGGAGGGGGTGGCTTCTTCGGAGCCCTCTATCTCCCCAACCATTGAAGCTAGGGAGATGCCGTTTGCACCGCTGGAGAGGGGAGAGCCTCCCCTTTCCAGCGGTGTATGGCATTAACCATTTCGCCGCCGGATCACGTTGCGGCGCCAATTGGCGCCAAAACGTGATTCAAACCTGGAGGGGGGGCTGACATCTTGGATGTCAGCCTAGCCTCCAGGTCCCCCCCCACCCACTGACAACCTCACCATGTGTGTGAGGATGTCAGTGGGCCAGTTAACCCTCTAGCTGCCATGTAGAGATAAGGGGATCCTAAGGATCCCTTTATCTCCCGATCCATGGCAGCTAGATGGTCATATTTGCCATCATTTGAAAGGCCTGATTATGGCCTTTCAAATGATACCAAACATGACCAGGTTTGGATTTAAAAAAATTTAAATAAAAAAAAATAATAAAAAAATTAAATAAAATAAAAAAATGTTTTTTTTTTTAAAGTTTTTTTTGTCTGGGGGGAGTTTAATTAAATAGGACCTAGGCTGTCATCTAAAAATAATTAGCACAAAATGGTCAGAATGAGCGCAGCGCACATAGGTGAACTGGCTCAGCAGTGAAAGGGTTAAAAGGTAAAAACATGTAAAAATTGGGTATTTCTATTCTCGGGATAAAATTTGGAAACTATTTAGCCGGGGTCTTTATTGGTGGTTATAGCTTTAGGGGA
The DNA here is from genome assembly GCA_009667805.1 of Leptobrachium leishanense. Lineage (NCBI taxonomy): Eukaryota > Metazoa > Chordata > Amphibia > Anura > Megophryidae > Leptobrachium > Leptobrachium leishanense. Next base: position 107,299,171 of record CM019071.1, read on the forward strand.
TTAAATTACGAAAAAGTGTGTTTTTACCATTTTTTTCATCATATTTCATATTTTTTTTATATTAAATTATTGGATATGATGGAAATAATGGTATTTCTAGAAAGTCCATTTAATGGCGGGAAAAAGGGTGTATAATATGTGTGGGTTGAATAAACGAGTAAGAGGAAAATTTGACCTAAACACGAGCAGCGCAGAAACGTAAAAACAGCAGCGGTCACTAAAGGACGGATTTGTGTAAAACCGCCCGGTCACTAAGGGGTTAACCCTCGCCCTTCCAGTTCTCTTGTTCTATGTATTCTTGTGAGGTTCCCTAGATCGATGGCCATCCCAAGGACCATATCCAGAGTCAGTGTTCCCTTTAGTATTCTGTTTTCTCCTTGTACTCCTGCCCTTCCAGTTGTCAGTTCTTTGTTATCTGTGATGGGCTCTGTGTATATGCCAGCAGCAAACCTGCCTAAAGGTCTGAACATACTGTATACATATACAAAACAAAAAAGGGAAGAAACCACTGTGGTACTCTGCAGAAGTGGCCAAAATAGTGAAGAACAAAAAGACAGCATTCAATAATTATAAAACAATTCAGAGTGAAGAAGATAGGCAAACCTATAAGATTAGGCAGAAAGAGGCAAAGCAATTTATAAGGGCTTCCAAAGCACACGCAGAAGAGAAAATAGCTCAGTCAGTAAAAAAGGGGGACAAAACATTTTTTAGATACATAAACATGAAAAGAAAAGTAAAACAAGGATTAGTTAGATTAAAAACAAAGGAAGGAAGGTATGTAGAAGAGGATAAAAGTCTCACTGACTGCCTCAATGAATATTTTTGTTCAGTCTTTGCAGAAGAAAAGGAAGGAAAGGGACCTCAGTTAGGAGGAAACCCTAACGAGACAATTACATATCAGTTTACAGAGGAGGAGGTTCTACAGCAGCTGTCTAAAGTAAAGACAAATAAGTCAATGGGGCCTGATGGGATCCACCCTAAATTATTAAAAGAGCTCAGTGATGTAATAGCAAAACCGTTAACAGATTTATTTAACCAATCCTTGCTAACAGGAGTCGTCCCAGAAGACTGGAAATTAGCAAATGTTGTGCCCATTCACAAGAAGGGTAGTAGGGAGGAATCTGGGAACTATAGGCCAGTTAGTCTTACATCAGTAGTGGGGAAATTAATGGAAACCATGTTAAAGGAAAGGATTGTTGAACATCTAAAAACACATAGATTACAGGATCAGAAACAACATGGGTTTACCTCAGGGAGATCATGCCAAACTAATCTTATTGATTTTTTTGATTGGGTAACAAAAATAATAGACACAGGTGGTGCAGTAGACATTGATTATTTAGATTTCAGTAAGGCTTTTGATACTGTTCCGCATAGAAGGCTTATCAATAAATTGCAATCTTTGATCTTAGATTCCAATATTGTTGAATGGATTAGGCAGTGGCTGAGTGACAGGCAACAGAGGGTTGTGGTAAATGGAGTTTATTCGGCACAAGGTCTTGTTACCAGTGGGGTACCTCAGGGGTCAGTACTTGGACCCATTCTATTTAATATTTTTATTAGTGATATTGCAGAAGGTATTAATGGAAAAGTATGTCTTTTTGCTGATGACACAAAGATTTGCAACAGGGTTGACGTTCCTGGAGGGATCAGCCAAATGACAAATGATTTAGGTAAACTAAAAAAATGGTCGGAGCTGTGGCAATTGAGTTTTAACGTGGATAAGTGCAAGATAATGCACCTGGGACGTAAAAACCCAAGGGCTGAATATAGAATATTTGATACAGTCCTAACCTCAACATCTGAGGAAAGGGATTTAGGGGTTATTATTTCAGAGGATCTAAGGGTAAGTAGTCAATGTAATAGAGCAGCAGGAAATGCTAGCAGAATGCTTGGTTGTGTAGGGAGAGGTATTAGCAGTAGGAAAAGGGAAGTGCTCATGCCACTGTACAGAGCACTGGTGAGACCTCACTTGGAGTACTGTGTGCAGTACTGGAGACCGTATCTCCAGAAGGATATAGACATCTTAGAGAGAGTTCAGAGAAGGGCTACTAAAATGGTGTACGGCTTGAAGGAGAAAAGTTACCAGGAAAGGCTTAATGATCTTAACATGTACAGCTTGGAAAAAAGACGAGACAGAGGAGATATGATAGAAACATTTAAATACGTAAAGGGAATCCACAAGGTAGAGGAAGGGAGTATATTTAAAAGGAAACAAAGTAGCAAAACAAGAGGACATAGTCTTAGATTACAGGGGCAAAGGTTTAAAAGTAACATCAGACAGCATTATTTTACTGAGAGGGTGGTGGATACATGGAACAGTCTTCCAGTTGAAGTGGTAGAGGCCAAAACAGTAATTGAATTTAAGCAAGCATGGGATAGGCATAAGGCTATCCTAAACAAAAGATAAATCCAGGTAAAGTATCCATGTAATTGGGCAGACTAGATGGGCCGAAAGGTTCTTATCTGCCGACATTTTTTGATGTTTCTATGTTTCTATAAAGGGCCCAGCTTGGCTCACGCTGGGTGCACCGTGACAACAACACGTCCAAAACCATATTGGAATGCATGTGTGAAAGACACTAGGTTGGAACGTAAGCAGAGGATACTGGGAAAGAGAAAGATGTCACATTTCTGACCAAGATGGAATGCATTTTCCAGAGGCAAGGCAGAATGCATGCCAACCAGAACGTATTTTGTCGAGAACATCCATTTGATTAGATAACAGGTTAAAAATGTGAATATCGAAAGATACTTTACCACAATGTGAAAATATTCACCATGTAACTGCAGTTTTAGATATGAGGTCTTTGAATTTTATGCGTAAAAGTTCATTGCCATCATTTTTTTTTATTAAACCACTCTGTTTCTTTGCATGAGATGGTGATTTTGATGTAAAGAAGCAGGTTGAGTAGCACATGACTAGACACTATATCCTATATTGTGAGTCAATATTTACCATAAGAGTAATACAATCAGGTACTGAAGGTTGCTAAGTGGTTTATATTGGATTTACACTATATAGAAGTTATTTCTAATTTAGAGGTTCTGATAGATGAAGAAGGAACAAGAGACTTACACTCTTTGTCCTAAACTATATTCGATTTTATGAAGTCAGAATATTATAGGCAAATATTTATGTGAGTAGCACTCCATTTACTTTTAGCAAGACACATTCCGATTGAAAATTCATGTACCCGAAGATACAAATCCTGAAATAGAAATAATTATTTATTTTCTTTTAGAATTGCACCCTCAGTATTTTGTTTAAAAAAAAAGTGTCTCCAGGGTTACTGCAGGACAAGAAGATTACAGTTTATTTTGTTTATTGGTTCCATTCTGTTTGAGTAGTTCCTGACCCATAGACTTTAATTGAGCGGTAAGAGCTTAAATTCACATGTATGTAATCACTAGCAGTGTCTAAAAGGTGAGTATCCGCAGGAGCACCCACAGGCCAAAAAGGAAAAACTATAGGACACTGTAGACAAAAAAAATCTATAATTGGCTAGATAGCAGCAATAAATAAATCTAACAAGAGTATAATAAACAAAGGTTTATCTCAAACCCCTCAGGGTGTCTTAGGTCATTAATGTCTTGATGGTAAGTGGATCATTAGAGGAAACAGGCACTGGATCAGGAGGTGAGACAAAAACCCCACAAGAACACACAAGAATTTATTTATTATAAATAAAATAGAAAATACCTTGTAGATGTATTTGAAATAAAAATTTACCTTTTAAAAAACACAAACATACATTTATTTAATGAATAGTCTGTGCTTTTAATTCAAAATCTAATAATACTATACGCCATGTATTTTATGTTCCAATTTAACAAATCAATTTTAAATGTGTGAAGACTAATACTTTCTGAATTTTTTTTATTGTCCTGAAAAAACAACAGCAAAATGTATTTCCCAGCTTCAGAAATTCTGGACCTTTTATATGTAAGGGCAGAAAGTGAAATTCCACGAGTTAATTGTAATTTATTTCTTTCTTTAAATGTATTTACTAAAAGATACCTACAAGAAAGGAGTGAACCCAAATCCTGTAAAAACTAGCGAGGAATTACTTAAAATAATGGTTTGTTGCAGATTATGTCAGTAGTGGGGAAATTAATGGAAACCATGTTAAAGGAAAGGATTGTTGAACATCTAAAAACACATAGATTACAAGATCAGAAACAACATGGGTTTACCTCAGGGAGATCATGCCAAACTAATCTTATTGATTTTTTTGATTGGGTAACAAAAATAATAGACACAGGTGGTGCAGTAGACATTGCTTATTTAGATTTCAGTAAGGCTTTTGATACTGTTCCGCATAGAAGGCTTATCAATAAATTATAATCTTTGAGCTTGGATTCCAATATTGTTGAATGGATTAGGCAGTGGCTGAGTGACAGGCAACAGAGGGTTGTGGTAAATGGAGTTTATTAGGAACAAGGTCTTGTTACCAGTGGGGTACCTCAGGGGTCAGTACTTGGACCCATTCCCATGGTAAAGTATGTCTTTTTGCTGATGACACAAAGATTTGCAACAGGGTTGACGTTCCTGGAGGGATCAGCCAAATGACAAATGATTTAGGTAAACTAAAAAAATGGTCGGAACTGTGGCAATTGAGTTTTAATGTGGATAAGTGCAAGATAATGCACCTGGGGCGTAAAAACCCAAGGGCTGAATATAGAATATTTGATACAGTCCTAACCTCAACATCTGAGGAAAGGGATTTAGGGGTTATTATTGCAGAGGATCTAAGGGTAAGTAGTCAATGTAATAGAGCAGCAGAAAATGCTAGCAAAGTAGCAAAACAAGAGGACATAGTCTTAGATTAGAGGGGCAAAGGTTTAAAAGTAACATCAGGAAGCATTATTTTACTGAGAGGGTGGTGGATACATGGAACAGCCTTCCAGTAGAAGTGGTAGAGGCCAAAACAGTGATTGAATTTAAGCAGGAATGGGATAGGCATAAGGCTATCCTAAATAAAAGATAAATCCAGGTAAAGTATCCATGTAATTGGGCAGACTAGATGGGCCGATAGAAAATGTCGACAGATAATAACCTAGGTTTCTATGATTATCAGTATCAAAGCAATACCCAGTAGTAACGGATTGGGTTCATTGTCAAAAAGGTTTACTTTATTACCAGCCTTCTGGAAAGAAAGCAACTGAAATGGTCACTGTTTTACATGTCGCTTGTAATAAAGCTCTTAGCTAGTTTCAGGTTTTGTATATGTTCCTCTAAGGCCCATTATGGCCAAGGACAGGTCATACTTTTCTAATTTTGACAATGTGACACATAAATAATAAATCAATTTTTAATCGTCTTCTTCAGAAGTACCTGCATTTTAAATATTGCTTACAACATCCTTCAATAACTTGTCTAGTAACCGTTTTCCTTTAAATATACTATAATTTTCTAAATACTTATTCTTACCAGGTTATAAAATAAATTGCACAAAACATGAAGTCGTGCAGACCCTTTAAATTTGGACCATTTCTATTTTATACATAGCAAAAACAAAACTAATTGTGTGGGATTCATTTAGGACGTGCTATGCAGTGTAAGCAGAGAGCAGCTGTGCTCCTGCAATCCAGTTTACAGAGTAATTCCGTTCATCTGACACTATGAATGGATTTAATGCTTTGATGGTTGAATTACAAACCCCATTAACCCTTGCCATGCAAAACAAAACTTTGAAAACGGCTAGAGGGGCAAGAAAAACTGGAGAGAGACAGCGAGAGGGACAGAGAGCGATATATATATATATATTATATATATATACGGTCAGGTCCAGAAATATTGGGACATCAACACAATTCTAACATCTTTGGCTCTATACACCACCACAATGGAGTTGGAATGAAACAAACACAATGTGCTTTAACTGCAGACTGTCCGCTTTAATTTGAGGGTATGTACATCCAACTCAGGTGAACGGTGTAGGACTTACAGCAGTTTGCATATGTGCCTCCCACTTGTTAAGGGACCAAAAGTAATGGGACAATTGGCTTCTCAGCTGTTCCATGGCCAGGTGTGTGATATTCCCTCATTACCCCAATTACAATGTGCAGATAAAAGGCCCAGAGTTCATTTCAAGTGTGCTATTTGCATTTGGAACCTGTTGCTGTCAACTCTCAAGATGAGATTCAAAGAGCTGTCACTATCAGTGAAGCAAGCCATCATTAGGATGAAGAAACAAAACAAACCCATCAGAGAGATAGCAAGAACATTAGGCGTGGCCAAAACAACTGTTTGGAACATTCTCAAAAAGAAGGAAAGCAACGGTGAGCTCAGCAACACCAAAAGCCCCGGGAGACCACGGAAAACAACTGTGGTGGATGACCGAAGAATTCTTTCCCTGGTGAAGAAAATACCTTTCACAACAGTTGGCCAGATCAAGAACACTCTCCAGGAGGTAGGTGTATGTGTGTCCAAGTCAACAATCAAGAGAAGACTTCACCAGAGTGAATACAGAGGGTTCACCAAAAGATGTAAACCATTGGTGAGCCTCAAAAACAAGAAGGCCAGATTAGAGTTTGCCAAACAACACCTAACAAAGCCTTCACAGTTCTGGAACAAGATCCTATGGACAGATGAGACCAAGATCAACTTGTACCAGAGTGATGGGAAGAGTATGGAGAAGGAAAGGAACTGCTCATGATCCTAAGCATACCACCTTGTCAGTGAAGCATGGTGGTGGTAGTGTCATGGCGTGGGCATGTATGGCTGCCAATGGAACTGGTTCTCTTGGATTATTTGATGATGTGACTGCTGACAAAAGCAGCAGGGTGAATTCTGAAGTGTTTTGGGCAATATTCTCTGCTCACATTCAGCCAAATGCTGCAGAACTCATTGGACGGCGCTTCACAGTGCAGATGGACAATGACCCAAAGCATACTGCAAAAGCAAACAAAGAGTTTTTGAAGGGACAGAAGTGGAATTTTATGCAATGACCAAGTCAATCACCTGACCTGAATCCCATTGAGCATGCATTTCACTTGCCGAAGACAAAACTGAAGGGAAAATGCCCCAAGAACAAGCAGGAACTGAAGACAGTTGCAGTAGAGGCCTGGCAGAGCATCACCAGGGATGAAACCCAGCATCTGGTGATGTCTATGCGTTCCAGACTTCAGGCTATGATTGACTGCAAAGGATTTGCAACCAAGTATTAAGAAGGGAAAGTTTGATTTATGATTATTATTCTGTCCCATTACTTTTGGTCCCTTAACAAGTGGGAGGCACATCTGCAAACTGCTGTAAGTCCTACACCGTTCACCTGAGTTGGATGTACATACCCTCAAATTAAAGCTGACAGTCTGCAGTTAAAGCACATTGTGTTTGTTTCATTCCAACTCCATTGTGGTGGTGTATAGAGCCAAAGATGTTAGAATTGTGTCAATGTCCCAATATTTCTGGACCTGACTGAATATATATATATATATATATATATAGAATGAACAAAAAGGTCTTTGCACTCACGGTTCACAGTGAAGTTCCTCTCATATATATATAGATAAATATAGGGCACTATTACACTCTTCGTGCAAAAATGTGAGCGTGCGCAAAAACGCGAGGGGCAAAACCCTTCGAGCTGAACGTCGTATTACGACGTTCGTGCAAATGATGTGCATTAACGTCTAACGCGAGTGACCCTGCGCGAGCGCAAGTTCGTGCGTGCATCCCATACTTAACATTGTCAGCGTAAATGCGTTCGTGCACTGGTATTACAATTGATGCGCAAATTTTTACAACGACGATTGTGCGCATAATTTTAACGTCTTTGAAAAGCTGGTGGTAACTGCAAATCTGAACGTTCTGGTCGAAACCAAATACACCGGCACGAAAAAAAAAAAATACATATATATAGTATATATATAGTATATAGTATAGTTACTAATTCTACACATACCCAAACAATAAAATTGAGAAGTTGTGCGTATTTTTATTATTGCTGCAGCATATATACTCAGATTGATTTTGACAGGCGCAAAAACTGAACGGGAGACAATTTTGGTTCTTAATTCTGATTGCCCACCGATTTCTGCGCGCAGCGTTAATTTGCATGCGTTTTCGCGTGTATTGTTTACACACAATATTTTCGGACGGATGAAAAGATGCGCTCGGATCATAATACCAGCGTTAATTTACACGCGTTAACGTTTAACCTCACCTCTGCAGCCTCAGGTATGGGCTGGGCCTGCAATGCCAATATAATCAAGCCTCACCTCAGAATCATGGCTTCTGCATCGTTCTTTCTGCTATAGAACGTCTCATTGCAAGCCTGACCTGTGTGCTGTGCACTTACCTGCCTGACTTTCCTCTGGTATCCTGAGAACCCTTCCTCTGGTATCCTGAGAACCCCTCATCTGGTATCCTGAGAACCCCTCATTGCTTCTCTCCATTAAGGACTCCTTGCAACTCCCATCATCCTGCTACATGTTGACTTACCCATGTATGATATCTGATCTGGACTCTGACTACTCCTATGCCAGCTGCCTGCCACTGACCTAAGCTTGATTTGACCATTCTCCAGTTATAACCCTTCTGATACCGCGCCTGATCTTCTTGTGTCTTTTGCCCTCTGTGTCTTCTGGTCCTCCACCCTCTGTATCCAGTAAGTGTGTTCTTTAGTATCTGTTTTCCATATTTGTTCAGTCAGCTCTGATTTGTGTTTATTCTTTATTCAGTGTTCAGTTCAGTACCTGTCCTGTCCACCCGTGTTTATTCTTTATTCAGCGTCCAGTCCAGTACCTGTTCTGTTAGCCCTACTGTGCTATTCAGTGTCCTGTCCTGTCCACCCCTTCTGCTAAGTGTACCCTGTCCTCTGTATATAGTATCCTGCCCATCCAGCTCCTACCTATTGTTATTATTTATCCAGATTCCCCTTCTTGGTTTACTTCTGTTTATTTAATAAACCTATATTCTGATTTATACCTCACCTTCCTGCCTCTCCATCTGTGTAACCACATATTGGGCTCGAATCCTTAACCCTTGCAAAGTGAGACGTGACAGAATACAGAACCCCTTATTAACCCTGAAGATGAGCCCTTACCCACCATTGCCAGGTATGAAGTACCCAACAACAGGCCCATAATTTCTGCGACTGATCCCTGCATGTGACATAAAATCGGAAATTGACTGGGAAACCGCTGACTCCGAGGCAGAGTGTCAACCACAAACCACATGGCGCAGCAAAGGGCCACCTCGTCAAAGATCCAACTTCCTGGGGACCTTACACTCTGAGCCATCCGTTGGTACGGCAACCTGTCCAAGTGGATCTGTTCCTTATTATGATCCAACCTATGACTTTATCCATCTCAGCTTCACATCGTCTGACTCCGAGAGCGAACCAGTCCCAAACACCCAAGTGCCACCTGTGAAAGGGACAACGTTCAATGGCACTATGGTTGCTGACCCCGTATCACCGGAGTTAGTCTGTGCCTCTAATGGGACTTTTGTACGACCAGAGGATCTGGAGGCCTTCGAGACGGCTTTGGACACCCAGAGTGCATCCTTGAGACGGGGGCTGTGTCACGGTTCGCGCCGCAGACGCCGGAAAAAAGGCAAGTGAAGTACAGTTCCAGTCCTGATTTTGCCATTGCCTGGACTGGTGTCCAGGCACTCAGGGATCCATTCCTAATTTTCCCCTCACCTCTGCAGCCTCAGGTATGGGCTGGGCCTGCAATGCCAATACAATCAAGCCTCGCCTCAGAATCATGGCTTCTGCATCGTTCTTTCTGCTATAGAACGTCTCATTGCAAGCCTGACCTGTGTGCTATGCACTTAACTGCCTGACTTTCCTCTGGTATCCTGAGAACCCTTCCTCTGGTATCCTGAGAACCCTTCCTCTGGTATCCTGAGAACCCTTCCTCTGGTATCCCGAGAACCCTTCCTCTGGTATCCTGAGAACTAGGGATGCACCGATACCACTTTTTTAAGACAGAGTACGAGTACCGATACTTTTTAAAAGTACTCACCGATACCGAGTACCGATACTTTTCTTTAATGTCATGTGACGCTTTCCAATAAGAACAGACCATATAAAAATGCCCCAGCTCACATGTATATATCCCCCAGCTCATGGATATGCCCCCAGCTCACTCATGGATATGCCCCCAGCTCACACATGGATATGCCCCAGCTCACACATGGATATGCCCCAGCTCACACATGGATATGCCCCAGCTCACACATGGATATGCCCCAGCTCACACATGGATATGCCCCAGCTCACACATGGATATGCTCCAGCTCACACATGGATATGCCCCAGCTCGCTCATGGATATGCCCCAGCTCGCACATGGATATGCCCCAGCTCACACATGGATTTTCCCCAGCTCACACATGGATTTGCCCCAGCCAGCTCACACATGGATTTGCCCCAGCTCACACATGGATTTGCCCCAGCTCACTCATGGATTTGCCCCAGATCATGGATATGCCCCAGCTCACACATGGATTTGCCCCAGCTCACACATGGATTTGCCCCAGCTCACTCATGGATTTGCCCCAGATCATGGATATGCCCCAGCTCACACATGGATTTGCCCCAGCTCACACATGGATTTGCCCCAGCTCACACATGGATTTGCCCCAGCTCACACATGGATTTGCCCCAGCTCACTAATGGATATGCCCCAGCTCACTAATGGATATGCCCCAGCTCATGGATATGCCCCCAGCTCACACATGGATATGCCCCCAGCTCACACATGGATATGCCCCCCCAGCTCATGGATATGCCCCAGCTCATGGATATGCCCCAAGCTCACACATGGATATGCCCCCCCAGCTCACACATGGGTATTGCCCCCAGCTCACACATGGGTATTGCCCCCAGCTCACACATGGGTATTGCCCCCAGCTCACACATGGGTATTGCCCCCAGCTCATGGGTATGCCCCCCAGCTCATGGGTATGCCCCCCAGCTCATGGGTATGCCCCCGCGACGATACTTACCTTCCTGAGCGACGCCGGGAATGTCTCCGCGCGTGCGCTCGTTGGAAGGACCCCAGCCGCGACCAAGTGGGACCATGTGATCACGGCTGGGGTCCTTCCAACGAGCGCGCGGGGAAACTTTCCCAGCGTCGCCCAGGAAGGTAAGTATCGTCGCGGAGAGCAGCTGCAGGGCCTGTCCGAATGCTCTATCAGCATTCGGACAGGCCCTGCAGCTGCTCACTGTGTTCATACTTACCTTCCTGGGCGCCGCCGGGAAAGTTTCCGCGCGTGCTCGTTGGAAGGACCCCAGCCGTGATCACGTGGTCGCGGCTGGGGTCCTTCCAACGAGCGGAGACATTCCCGGCGGCGCCCAGGCAGGTAAGTATTGTGTGAGCAGCTCCAGGGGCGGCTGTCCGAATGCCGAAAGAGCATTCGGACAGCCGCCGCAGCCCCTCGGATGCCGGCAAGCCGGCTCAATGCAGGCTTCCGGTATCGGGAAAAATATCGGGGGGTACTGCACGAGTACCAAGTACTCCTGCAGTACCCAGTATCGGCCCTGATACCGATACTAGTATCGGTGCAACCCTACTGAGAACCCCTCATCTGGTATCCTGAGAACCCCTCATCTGGTATCCTGAGAACCCCTCATCTGGTATCCTGAGAACCCCTCATCTGGAATCCTGAGAACCCCTCATTGCTTCTCTCCATTAAGGAATCCTTGCAACTCCCATCATCCTGCTACATGTTGACTTACCCATGTATGATATCTGATCTGGACTCTGACTACTCCTATGCTGGCTGCCTGCCACTGACCTAAGCTGGATTTGACCATTCTCCAGTTATAACCCTTCTGATACCGCGCCTGATCTTCTTGTGTCTTTTGCCCTCTGTGACTTCTGGTCCTCCACCCTCGGTATCCAGTAAGTGTGTTGTTTAGTATCTGTTTTCCATTTTTGTTCAGTCAGCTCTGATTTGTGTTTATTCTTGATTCAGTGTTCAGTTCAGTACCTGTCCTGTCCACCCGTGTTTATTCTTTATTCAGCGTCCAGTCCAGTACCTGTTCTGTTAGCCCTACTGTGCTATTCAGTGTCCTGTCCTGTCCACCCCTTCTGCTAAGTGTACCCTGTCCTCTGTATATAGTATCCTGCCCATCCAGCTCCTACCTATTGTTATTATTTATCCAGATTCCCCTTCTTGGTTTACTTCTGTTTATTTAATAAACCTATATTCTGATTTATACCTCACCTTCCTGCCTCTCCATCTGTGTAACCACATATTGGGCTCGAATCCTTAACCCTTGCAAAGTGAGACGCGACAGCGCGTCCTTCAACGCCTATAGTCAGATGTAAAGATGGAGCCTCTTATAAATGCTGGTGTTCAGCAGACATGTGCCTCAAAACCGAATAAATCACAAAATAGTGCAATTTATCTCATGAGAAAGAAAAATAAAGAAAAAGGTGCACTCATACTTTATGTGGGGGCGGGTGTCTCCAGTGAGTGGTAGACCCTCCCACTAGACCCTCCCAGGATACTTCACCCCCCCCCCCAGGAGAACATCAAGGCACTGATCCATGCTCCTGCTGAAGGGATTCTACATATCCTGCAAGGAAGGAGGTGAACCACTACCGCTTAAAGAAGGGAGATCTGGTGCCCCTCATTATAATACCAGCCGTCTGTTCGTCTAGTGTCTGACTTAAGACACCCCACATGTGAGTGCACCTTTTTCTATATTTTTATTTATTTCTCATGGAGTATTTCAGTATTTTTCTTTCCGCTTTTTTTTCTGCTCTTGGACTATTTTCAGACTACATCACACATTTTTGGATAGACTCTTGCTTCCTGTATTGTTCATTGCCATTTGTGGTTCTTATGCTGTCCCCTTAATGTGTTCCTTTTCATTTGATTACTCTGATGCAGAATAATGCCAGTTACCTTGTAAATACATACTATATGGATTCTGAATCTGGTGTGAAGAGATTTTGTATTTGCATACACCACTCATAAACCTGTGTGCATTAAAATCATCCTAAACATAAATTAACACAATATCTATTTTTAAAAATCCATCAGTTCATTAACTGTGACATCCACAATTTAATCCAATATATAAAGTAAAAATGAAAAAAATTAAAAATTTGAGCTCTAACACTATAAAATTAATATGGCAGCTACTGCCAAAAGAAACACCTCATGTGAACGATGAGAAATCCCTCTTTCCAATTAATGATCATGTTTATATGCCCAGGTTAGGTGTACAAATATCTCCCCCCCCCCTCCCCAAAATTTCCTTTATTGTACTAAAGCAGTTGCATTGTCCCATTACAATTTTAAAGTGAACAATGCTGCTTTACGAATTCATCTACTTATTTCCCACGACAGGAGTAAGTGTTGTCGGGTATATTACAGAAAGGAAAAATTAAAATGGATACCTGTAGCCATTTTGTTTTTAAAGACAGTCTTTTCTTTCAGTTTTCTCTAGGTTTAGAAATGAACGAGATTTTTTTTACAGAGTTCATTCCTGGGTGAAGTCTTTTATATATTTTTTAGAAGTGCCAGACATGAAGGAACCTATAATGTTTTTGTGTGATAATGCTAGAGTTAAGTGCTAAGACGTGTTATAATTAAATTTATTGGTCTGTCTTAAGTTTTTAAAACAAAAGATAATTTGTCTTTTGGGATAGGAAAAAGAGTTAACCCCTTAGTGACCGGGCGGTTTTACACAAATCCGTCCGTTCGTGACCGCAGCTGTTTTTATGTTTCTGCGCTCTTAGTGTTTACGTCAAATTTTCCTCTTACTCGTTTATGTAACCCACACATATTTTACACTGTTTTTCTCGTCACTAAATGGACTTTATAAAGATACCATTTTTTTCATCATTTCATATAATTTACTATAAAAAATATTGTGAAATATGACACAAAAATTGAAAAAACACCACTTTTTCGAACTTTGACCCCCAAAATTTCTTATGTATCAACAACCGTCAAAAAAAATTTATTCCTTAGTAGTTTCTAAATTTAGTACTGAGTTTAGCAATACCCAATGTTTACATATTCTTCGCTTTTTTCCTTATTTTATGCAACAATAAGTGCAAGTAGCACTTTGCCATTTCCAAAGAGTTTATTTTCAAAACTAGTGATAGTGACATTGTAACACTGATATCTGTCACTAATTCCTGAATAACCCTCCACATATACATATTTTTTTTAAAGTACACAAATCAAGGTATTAAACTTGGGGTATTTTGACTCTTTCCATGCAAACCATTTTACCACAAATCTATGCCAAAGTTTGAAAAAAAAAAAAATTTTGGTGATTTTTTTTTTTTGAACGCAATTTAAGAATACATGTACTGTGAACTTTAAGGTTTACTGCCAAAAAGCACCCCAAAATATGTTCAGCAACATCTTCTGAGTAAATTGATACCACCCAAGTATAGGTATGTCGGGTCATTTGGGGGCTAAAAGGCCTTATTTGGGGGGTGCGCATTTCAGTTTTCCAACTTGGAATTTTCACATTTCGTCATCATGCACCCATGTCCTATTTGGGACATTTTTGAAGCCGGCCAAAGTAATTTACCCCCATCAAACCATATATTTTTAGAAAGGGCACACCCTAGGGTGCTTCAAAGAGTTGTATTTTAACACTTTCCATGCACTAGCTCTTTGTCAATCTTTCAGGTAGTCACTTTTTGTGTTATTTTTTCACACACATTGTACTTTAGGCATGAATTGTCAAATCCAGTTATGGGTTACTGCCAAAAAACACCCCAAAATATGTTCAGCAACATCTTCTGAGTAAATTGATACCACCCATGTATAGGTATGTCGGGTCATTTGGGGGCTAAAAGGCCTTATTTGGGGGGTGCGCATTTCAGTTTTCCAACTTGGAATTTTCACATTTCGTCATCATGCACCCATGTCCTATTTGGGACATTTTTGAAGCCGGCCAAAGTAATTTACCCCCATCAAACCATATATTTTTAGAAAGGGCACACCCTAGGGTGCTTCAAAGAGTTGTATTTTAACACTTTCCATGCACTAGCTCTTTGTCAAACTTTCAGGTAGTCACTTTTTGTGTTATTTTTTCACACACATTGTACTTTAGGCATGAATTGTCAAATCCAGTTATGGGTTACTGCCAAAAAACACCCCAAAATATGTTCAGCAACATCTTCTGAGTAAATTGATACCACCCATGTATAGGTATGTCGGGTCATTTGGGGGCTAAAAGGCCTTATTTGGGGGTGCGCATTTCAGTTTTCCAACTTGGAATTTTCACATTTCGTCATCATGCACCCATGTCCTATTTGGGACATTTTTGAAGCCGGCCAAAGTAATTTACCCCCATCAAACCATATATTTTTAGAAAGGGCACACCCTAGGGTGCTTCAAAGAGTTGTATTTTAACACTTTCCATGCACTAGCTCTTTGTCAAACTTTCAGGTAGTCACTTTTTGTGTTATTTTTTCACACACATTGTACTTTAGGCATGAATTGTCAAATCCAGTTATGGGTTACTGCCAAAAAACACCCCAAAATATGTTCAGCAACATCTTCTGAGTAAATTGATACCACCCATGTATAGGTATGTCGGGTCATTTGGGGGCTAAAAGGCCTTATTTGGGGGGTGCGCATTTCAGTTTTCCAACTTGGAATTTTCACATTTCGTCATCATGCACCCATGTCCTATTTGGGACATTTTTGAAGCCGGCCAAAGTAATTTACCCCCATCAAACCATATATTTTTAGAAAGGGCACACCCTAGGGTGCTTCAAAGAGTTGTATTTTAACACTTTCCATGCACTAGCTCTTTGTCAATCTTTCAGGTAGTCACTTTTTGTGTTATTTTTTCACACACATTGTACTTTAGGCATGAATTGTCAAATCCAGTTATGGGTTACTGCCAAAAAACACCCCAAAATATGTTCAGCAACATCTTCTGAGTAAATTGATACACCCATATATATAGATTTGTTCTGTTGTTTTTGGGGTGCTACGCCAATCTTTGACATGTGCTTGTCAATTTTCTAATTTGACATACAGTATCTTCTTGCTTATCTTCTTTTTAGGGGCTTTTTACATACCCCAGTTTTATGAACGTGCATATATTTGGTAAGCTAACACCCCAAAGTATTGTAAATGGAGTGTTTTTATGCTATGGATGCATCCGTTTGCTCCAAACAAATTAGATACTGTTTGGTGGTCATTTTTCATTTTCACACCCCACATCAGTTTTGGACTGTGATTTAGGAGACACTGTTGTTTTTTACTGCATGAAAACTCTCCAGGTTGTTTTCTGCAAGGTCTCCTGAGTACACCCATGCCCCCCATGCATAGGTTTGCCAGGATTTTGGGAAGGTTCAAATACAATTTTTATGACTTTGTCATTGGAGTTGAAATTGAGATTATTTCTTCAGCTAGGCCTAGCTTTGGTTTTGGGTCTACCGCATACCCCAGTTTGAATTATTGCCAGAAAATGTTTTATATTTGTTATGTTGACACCCCAAGGTATTGCATATGGAGTGCTTTGATGCCATGGATGCAACGGTTTTAGCCCAAAACATTTGAGAAGGTGTGTGGCGGTAATTTTTCAATTTTTCAGATTTTTACGCCCACAGTAGTTTTGGACTGTGATTTAGCAGACACTGTTGTTTGTTACTGCATGAAAACTCTCCAGGTTGTTTTCTGCAAGATCTCCTGAGTACACCCATGCCCCCCATGCCTAGGTTTGCCAGGATTTTGGGAAGGTTCAAATACAATTTTTATGACTTTGTCATTAGAGTTGAAATTGAGATTATTTCTTCAGCTAGGCCTATCTTTGGTTTTGGGTCTACCGCATACCCCAGTTTGAATTATTGGCAGAAAATTGTTTATATTTGTTATGTTGACACCCCAAGGTATTGCATATGGAGTGCTTTGATGCCATGGATGCAACGGTTTTAGCCCAAAACATTTGGCAACAAGGTGTGTGGCGGTAATTTTTCAAATTTCAGATTTTTACGCCCACAGTAGTTTTGGACTGTGATTTAGGCTAGGGTCAGACGAGCGTAGTGTTCACGTCCGTGATCGCGCCTAAAAGTACGTCCGTGATAGCATGACATAAAGTCCAATGGAGCCCGACACACGAAGTACGTCCGCACTGAACTGCGGACGCACAACGGCCGCGGCCCACGGACGCAAGGCAGGCAAGAACGTAGAACCGCTAGAACGGCCGCACAAAGTGCGCTGCGTCCGCAACGTCTGCATAGTTTTGTGTGTGAGTGATGGAACGTGGTCAGACGGACTGCATTTATACGTCCTGCATTTTTCACGGACAAAATGGTTTTGCAATTGAATTTATTGTCCCTCCTACATCTGTCAAAAAATAAATGTCAGTGAAAAAACGGACTGTGTGACCACTACTGCGTCTTCCGTACTGACGATGTCCGTACTGCACGGACGTACAGTCCGTAGAAATCACGCTCGTCTGACCCTAGCCTTAGCAGACACTGTGTTTTTGTTACTGCATGAAAACTCTCCAGGTTGTTTTCTGCAAGATCTCCTGAGTACACCATGCCCCCCATGCATAGGTGTGCAAAGATTTTGGCAAAATACAGCACCAATTGTAGAACATAAAAATGTACGAATAAAATGTAAAAGTCTGGTGCCTGTCAAACTGGGGATGCTCTCTAGGGGAGCACAGGCTGTTGTCACTGAAGTGCATGAAACGCAAAATGTTTTCATACCTTCTACGTGACATTGATTGGAGGTAAATGGGGGTAGAGCAGATGGGGCTACTGCTCCAGCAGGAGCGAATTGAGGGCTTCTTTATGATGCCCTCAGCATAGTAAGTGCCCAGAATTTCAGAAATTCTGGCACATCTAGCGGGGTCCATTGCTGCCTTGCCAAGTAGGAGTCTGGCTTCGCAGCACAATGCTGATGGGCATACAGATTTGATTGGGCCACGATGTGGCCCAACAAATCATCCCCCATAAACACCTGCAAAAACTGTGTGTGCGGTAAATCCTGCAACATCAATATTTGATGCCAGGATTTGCCGTGAAAGGAGGGATATCTGGCCTCTGGCGATGAGGCACTACCCACTCCTCAGCTGGAGCTGTGCGTCTCCTGCTGGCAGGTGGTGACCCAGGATCTGCATCAGAAACATCACTAGATACATCAGCCAGCATAGATAATGTATCTAGCGACGCCTCTGAGCAGTTAGCGGGGTCGAAATGAGGGTCTGAGTCTGACGCAGATGCCTCAGATTCTGACGCCAGGATGGCATATGCCTCCTCGGCGCTGTACACCCTCTCAGACATTATATATAATAGATTATAAAATTTTATAATTATTATATATATATAAGCGGATTGTTGGTTCTTCGAAGAACCGTTGGGTTTCACAAGAAAATACAAATAAACACCTAAATCTCTCTAAATCCCTCTAAACCTGCCTCAATTCTTCTAAATCTCCCTAAAATCTCTCTAAATCTGCCTCAATTTTTCTAATCTCACTAAAATCTCTCTAAATCTCTAACCTGTCAAATCTGATCTCTCTCTCTCGCTCACCAAAACACAAGTGAGGAGAGGGAGGGAGAATCACAGAGGTCAGAGCCAATATTTACAAAATATTGGCCTGACCTGACAAATTAGAAATTTTATTTTGATTTTTTCTAACTTCTGATTGGATGTTGCTAGCCTGCCTCTCTGATGAGGCAGGCTAGGAACATCCCACTCAGCCCCAAGATGACCCTGCCTTAGAACCCTAACCCTACCCTTAGAACCCTAACCTAACCCTAACCCTAACCCTACCCCTAACCCTACCCCTAACCCTACCCCTAACCCTAACCCTAACCCTAACTGTCAGTTTATTTTATTTATTTTTCTTTTTTTACACTTTTTTACACACTTTTTTTTACTTTTTTTTACTTTTTTTTACACTTTTTTTTTCTCTGCTGGGTGCCTTGATCCCTCGAGGCACCCAGCAGAGCACACCTGATCACTGAAGTGATCGATTTTGTACTGAGTGCCACGATACCTCGTGGCACTCAGTACTTCCTGCCGCTACCGGAAGTGATCGCTCGGGGGAGCGATCACGGACGGACCGGCGGCAGGTAAGTATATTACAAGGATGCCTCGATGTCGAGGCATCCTTGTAATATGCTCAGAGCAGCTGGAAGCGATCCGATCGCTTCCAGCGCTCTGTAGAAGTGCCGGGCACCTCTCCGGTGCAACCGGATGTAGATCGCTCCCGGGGAGCGATCACATGGTGCCCCGGCACTTCTAACGGCCATTGCACGGATGCTGGACTGCCTGGACTCCAGGCATCCTGCAATGGCGTTTGAGCTGCTGGAAGCGATCCGATCGCTTCCAGCAGCTCAAAAACGGCAGGACGTACCATGTACGTCAGCGGGTCTAAGAGAGACCCGCTGCAATGACGTACATGGTACGTCCGCGGTCGGGAAGGGGTTAATATCTCTGTAATATAGATTTATATTCACAAAATATATGTTTATAATCAAGGTATATTTTATTATATTTACAGTAGGAAATATGTATACTCCAATAAATATTGTAGAAAGTATATAATTGGTAAATAATAAAAATTACTAAAGAATAGATTCTGTTGAGTTAACCAGTAAAGAATTTAGCGGATAGGACTCCGTAAGTAACAAAAAGGGAGTAGGGATATAAATTAGATATGACAGGTAGAGACACAGTGTCTAGTGACAGAGAGAGGATCTTTGTTACGTCAGATTGAACTTTGACCCGAGATAATTCCACCATTTCTTTTTAATATTCTTAATTAAGAAGTGCAATACTGCCCTCTAGAGGATAGTAAATATTATATTTGATATACCAATAATATTGCCAGTGACGTCAAATTGACTATGATAAGCGGCAATGTTGGTTGCAAATCAGTCCGAGATTCCAGCATTCAGACTCACACCGCAATGCATTCAGACGTCCAGTACACATGACACTCTGGGAGTCCGAGATTCCAACATTCAGAGATGCAGGCAGATCCCAGGACATGAGGCAATCAAGATTCTCACCAAATCTCTGACTCTCACCAAATCTCTAACTCACATGCATTGATTATCTGATATTGATAATCTTCACACATTCCAAAAATATTACATCAGGAATTCCAAGGCAGACTTATCAAAATCCAAATTGGACAGGTAATGTATGAAATTAAGGAATTAATGTAATTATATATATATTTGTAGATATTCTTGCAACGTAGACTGAGATTTCTCAGATACTGGGTAACTCCAAAAATTCTAAGTATTTCTATTCTGCAGATAGAAATATGAAGAAGTGGATATAAGGATTTATTCCTAAAAGAAATGTTGTAAGATTGATACCAATATATATTGAATTTGGAAATTACTGTGATTATAATTAATAAGCAAAGAATTATATAACTACAAAATAAAAAGCAAAAGATTAGAAGTTTAATTCTCGATTAGGGGAGGATTCACTAAATAAGTTTTTATTACTTATCCTTTTAAATTAGCTCATCTTTTGTTGATCCATGTAGCATAGATATATATATATATCTATAAGAGCTGGCTGGTTAAACATTGTTTGCTGGGAAATGCATGTTGTATTAAGCAGAAATGTTTATTAACCATTTGTGTATTAGTTACTAACTGATAAGGTAAATGATATTAATCATATATGCAGTTACTAACAGGAGATACATATATTGTGAAGCTAGTTTTTATATGCTGATGGATTGTGGTTTATAAATTTTTGTCTATGATATGAGATTTGAAACTTTTTTGTATACGTAATAAATATATATATATTTTTATCCGATTATTGATTATTGTATTTTTCAAAGCAAAACACAGACAATTAAAAGAATTCAGGAGAATTTCTAAGAAATATAAACGATTGATATTTGTGTCTCGTATGGATTTCTTATGAAATAATAATCCCTGATATATTGGAGGCAACTGCCGAGATAGGTCCAGTAAATCCAATATAGACATATTGGAGGCTTGGCTGATAAGTCCAATATATAACGTGTTGTATTCACGTGCAGAGATTATATCCGACAGTGTGGAGATGACGGCGCAGGGTGTAATTATGCAATGGTGATCTAAAATGTAAGCCAGTGCATTGGTGAGAGGGGAGGACCCCTGTATCTCCATTCTTTACATCTCACAAGGTTAAGAGAGGCGTCACTGGAAAAACCATGGTCTGGCTTTTCCATTTACAGTAGGGATGCACCGATACTAAGTAGTATTGGAATTGGTACTTTGTGCTCATGCAAATGCCCTGATACCTCTAAGAATACCCAGAAGACAGCGCTGGGCTGGCTTGCCGGTATCTGAGGGGCTGCTAGCAGAATGCATTAAGAGCATCCGCTAGCATTCCCATCCAACTCGCTGCGTGGTCTGTGCATCTGCTGGCCACGTCATGTGGTTCTCCAAGCGGTCGCCCGATGATGACGCGGCCTTCAGCTGGCCATGATCTTGCAGGGATCGCGAGACCTCGGAGAGCGTGTCACAAGCCAGAGCACGCTCGGAGGAGCACGTGATGCGGCCACCCGGCATTCGGACCACACGACCAGCCGGAGGAGAATGCTAGCAGAATGCTCTTAATGCATTCTCCTAACAGGGAGGTCTGTGTGGGTATACAGTAAATGAGGTCTGTGTGGGTATACATGTATCTGAGGTCTGGTGTCTGTGGGTATATTTATATATCTGGTACATGTGTGGTCAGGGGGTGTGTAGGCTAAACAGTGGGTAAATGGGAGTCTGGCCATACATTTCAATAATAAGATAAACTGGACAGGCTTTCAGCAAAATCTTAAATTATTTATTGAAAAGTGGTCACATGACTTTAACCCCTTCCCAACCGCTGACGTACCAGGTACGTCCTGCCCACGGGTCTCCCTTAGACCCTCGGACATACATGGTACGTCAGCTGGCTCCTAACCTCCCTCCCGCCGATAACTTACCTTCCTCGCCAGCTCCCACAGCGTGCTGGCAAGCTGGAAGCTTGCCTCGCCGTTTCCTGGGGGCCGGCCAATGCGATGACGTCATCACGCTGCGTGAGGATGTCATCGGCAGGCGCCGGTGGGTAAAATTCAGGAAGGGAAGGCTCATTTGGAGCCCTCTATCTCCTCAACCATTTTACCTAGAGAGATGCTTTTTTGCACTGCTGGAAAGGGGAGAGTCTCCCCTTTTCAGCGGTGTATAGCATTAACCGCGTCGCTGCCGGATCGAGATTCAAACCTGGAAGGGGCTGACATCTTGGATGTCAGTCAAGTCTCCGGGTCAACTGACATCCTCACCCTACGGGTGAGGAGGTCAGTGGGCCAGTTAACCCCCTAGCTGCCAAGTGGAGATAGGGGGATACTTTGGCAGCTAGAGGGTCATATTTGACAGCATTGGAAAGGCCTGATCATGGCCTTCCCAATGATATCAAACATGACCAGGTGTAAAGATAAAAAATTAATAAATTATAAAAAAAATACAAAAATATTTTTTTTTGTCTGGGGGGGTTTAATTAAATAGGACCTAGGTTGTCATCTACAAATAATGAGCATAAAACGGTCATAATAAGCTCAACGCACATAGATGAACTGGCTCAGCAGTGAAGGGGTTAAGAAGCAAAAACATGTAAAAATTGGGTATTTCTATTCTCGGGACAAAATTTTGAAACTATTTAGCCGGGGTCTTTTTTGGTGGTTGGGGATTAAATTATTATTATTTTCATCATATTTCATAATTTTTTAATAGTAAATTATACAATATGATGAAAATAATGGTGTTTTTAGAAAGTCCATTTAATGGCAGGAAAAATGGTGTATAATATGTGTGGGTTGCATAAACGAGTAACAGGAAAATTTGACCTAAACACTAACAGCGCAGAAACGCAAAAACAGCAGCGGGCACTGAAGGACGGATTTGCGGAAAACCGCACGGTCCCTAAGGGGTTAAACGAAAGTATCGGTACTCAATATCATGGAGTACCTGAAAAAGAGTATCGGTACTTGTACTCGGTCTTAAAAAATTGGTATCGGTGCAACCCTGGTATCGGTGCAAACAAGACCATGTAGTATACAAAAATGAGGGAAAATGTAAAAATAAAAATATATTATTCTAACGCAGTTGCATTGTACACTTATGTATACAATGCCGCTGCCATTACTCACTTCTAATTTCCCACACCAGGAGCAAGTATAGTGTTTTATACATAGTCACACTATTTTGGAAACCAATGCTCCAAAATACGGGAGAAAAAAAAGTTTTTCAATTTGGTTCAAATTATTATTTTGTGACACACAATGTGCCAAAATACACTGGAATTTGGGTTATAATTGCGTATTTCCTTAGAAAAATGCATTAACAGGTTCCCTGTTTCTGATTTTCTGAAAGGAGTACTCCATAGCAGGGCCGGCTCTAGCATTTGTAGGGCCAGATGTAAGGTAAAATGTGAGGCCACCTTTTCATTTTTTTTAGTCTTCAGAAAACGAATACCAATTTCAGCAAATAAGTATTAAATAAACATTAAACAAAAACCTATACTAAATATGTGTAGGGGACAAGTCCTCCCTTAGCATCCACCCATGTTTTAGATGAAATAATGCATAGTAACCCATTATGCCATCACTTTCGAATTTGCTCAGTCTGTGGAATGAGAAGGTAAATTAGTGCAGATACATTGTTTGCGTTATAAGTGAATAACGACACTGCTTTAAAACAGAAAAAAGTTTTGCAATTGTTTTTTTCTTCACTTATTTTATTTTTACACATCAAGGCTGGTGTCAGACGAGCGTAGTGTTCACGTCTGTGATTGCACCTAAGGCCGGCTGCACACTAGACGTTTTTTGTAACGCACTAACGCGCGTTAAAAAAAAAATCATCGTACTCGACACTCGTCTACCCCCCCTTGCGTTATCTTCCATAGGAGGATAGCGGAGCACCCGTCGACGCGAATCCTAGCGCATCGCCATTCTAGAACGCTAGGATTCACATCGACGGGTGCTCCGCTATCCTCCTATGGAAGATAACGCAAGGGGGCGTGGACGAGCGTCGGGTACGATGTTTTTTTTTTTAACGCGCGTTAGTGCGTTAAAAAAAACGTCTACTCTAGTCTAGTGTGCACCCGGCCTAAAAGTACGTCCGTGATAGCATGACAGAAAGCCCATCGGAGCCCGTTACACTAAGTACGTCCGCACTGAACTGCGGATGCACAACGGCCGTGGTTCACGGACGCAAGGCAGGCAAGAACATACAACCCCCTAGAACGCCCGCACAAAGTGCGCTGCGTCCGCAACGTCTGCATAGCTTTTTTGTGTGAGTGATGGAACATGGTCAGACGGACTGCATTTTTCACAGACAAAATGGTTTTGCTTTATATTTTATTTTCTTTTATTTATTTTATTTTCCCTCCAACATCCGTCAAAATATACGTCTGTGAATAAACGGACTCTGTGGCCACTACTGCGTCTTCCGTACTGACGTACGTCTGTCCGTGTGCACGGACGTACAGTCCGTAGAAATCACGCTCGTCTGACCCCAGCCTAAATGGTTATGTTTGGTATCATCGGAAAGGCCAAACTATCGTTTCCAGTGAAACTGCAATTGACCTGATGGACAGTACAAAATGGTGATGCAGCAGTTCAAAGGACCCCCGGCACTCTTCGCTGCAGATTAAGTTTTCGATGAAACAATGCGTAATAAGGCATCGCTAAATCCCCTCCATACTTACTGTGCTGCTGTGGGAAATGAGAAGGTGAGTAAAGCAGCAATATTATTCACTTTATTATTGAAGAGTGAATAATACAGATGGAGGTGCAGAAACAGGGGTCCCCATGTCCCCACGTACGGGCATCCAGATTGAGTCAACCCTTCCATTTCCCAAGGGAGAAAGGCCACAGTCACCACTTCCCTTTCTCACTTCTCCAGTAGTCCACCCCATTCCTCCTTCCCTTCTCCAGTAGTTTCCCTCACCCTGGGCCACCCTTGCCACTAATGGGGTCCTAATGGAGTATAAATTTACATGGCCCCAGAGCTCCTCCATATATTCAGGGTGTGCGGGTGTCTTTTTAGGGGCTCCTCCATATATTCAGGGGCTCCTTCATATATTCAGTGTGTGTACGGGTGTCTTCTTGGGGTCTCCTACATATATTGAGGGTGCGCGGGTGCATTTTTAGGGGCTCCTCCATATATTCAGGGTGTGTGCGGGTGTTTTTAGGAGCTCCTCCATATATTCAGGGTGTGTGGGATGTCTTTTTAGGGTCTCCTCTGTATATTCAGGAGCTCTATTTAGAGTCTCCTCCAGGATCAATAAAGTATAGGTATGGTCTTTTATATCAGACTTTTCAGATTCTCCCTGTGTCTATCACCTTTATGTTTGCAGCCTGTGCTTCTCTTCCTACAGAGGTCTTAGGTGCAGATCAGAATCTGTGCCCCTGGCTGCAGGATGAGGAGAGACAGTATGTGTGGTTACATGCTGCCTGAGAGCCCCCCCCCCTCAACTTGTAGCTTACAGTTTCTCCTGAGCAGACAAAGCACTGTGTAACTTGCTGGAGGTGCCAGAGTGACAACTCACAGGTTACCAGACATACTGCACTACCCCAGCAAACCCCCCTAATGTGTGTGTGTGTGTGTGTGCGTGTGTGGTGGCTCCTGGCCCTCACTAGCATCCGACAGGCACAGTTAAACCTGTTGTCACTAGCTGAAGAAAAAAAGCAGGATGGAGTGGGTGAATAAACATACCATCATCCCTGCAGGCTGACAATTCTTGCTCCCTAGGGGCCCCTCCGCAGGACCTTCCATTCAGCAGCCTCTCTGTCATGCTGGGGCTGGTCCCTTGCTTCTCAATGTTGCCTGCCTCTGCCTGATGACCTCTGCTGCCTCCTCGCTCTCTCCCAGCATGCCACTGCCGCTGGTAAGGAAGTGACATGCTAGAGGGCGGAGTTAGGCAGTGCTTCCTCCTGCAAGGCCTGGGGAAGCATCAGATTTTCTCACAAGGCGCCAATACCGGGGCCCTGCACATGCACAAGGCATCAGTGGGACCCGGCTTGTGGCGCCCGGGGGCAAGTGCCCCCCTCTGCCCCCCCTCGCTATGCCACTGAGAGTTATGTTCATGTGTGTTGCTGTCTTGGTGGAAATTTGGATGTGTGCACGCACTCCATGCCCTCATTTCATATAAGAGGCCCTCTCCATGTAACTTGTTACTATTAGCAGCCCTCTTTATGCCACCAATTAAAGCTAGCAGCCTTATTTATTATTATTATTATTCTTTATTTATAAAGCGCCAGCATATTCCGCAGCGCTGTACAATAAGCACAGTATAGACAGGGTTACAATACATTGAACAACATTTGACAAACAGTACAGGAGGAGATGAGGGCCCTATTCCCGTAGGAACTCACAATCTGGGAGGGTTGGGGTTGGAAACAGGAGGAGAGGACTGTGAGGTGAGAGTGATTGATGGTTGCGTCAGTGAGTTGGGTGGTAGGCTTCCCTAAATAGGAAGGTTTTCAGGGAGCGTTTGAAGGAAGAGAAGTTAGGGGAAAGTCTGACAGTACGAGGGAGAGCGTTCCAGAGAGTGGGGGCTGCACGTGAGAAATCCTGCAGTCTATCATGGGAAGAGCCTTCTACCTGCCCCAATTATTAGCAGTCTTTCTTAGGCTCCCAGCGAATATTAACAGCGCTAAATTAATATTAACACCCGCTTTATGTCAACAATTAATATTAGCAGCCCTATTTATCCCCACAATATTAACAGCCCCAATTAATAAGCAACTGTCATGAATCACACCGTCGCCACCATGGCAAGAAGGCCAAAGGCAATACTGCACCCTCCTGATTGAGCCTGGGCAGCATCCTTCCTGCAACGCCACCTTCAGGCAGATTCTGACTGTGTGCTCACACAAGGTGCTCCCTATAACAAGGCCTGTGTTTCTCTTTATAAGGGTGCAGCACCCAGGGTGCACTGCTCCATCATCTGACTTTCCTGGTAGCCTTTCCCCCGAAGCCTGCAACCTTACTATGCTCCTTTGGATTACTTGTGTACCGAACCTTACTTGGACTTTTGACTACGTTTGCTAGCCGCCTGCCACAACCCATTGCATGGACTGTACCACGATTATTGCCTACCGCTGTATCCAGTCTCCAGGACCCCCTGCTTCTAGTCTCCAGTTAGCACTTTTCCTGTCTCGTGTCTTACGTAAGTCTCCTGTCAGTTTCCCCCAGTGTCTGTGTCTTGTTCCTCCCTGCAATACCTTCTCAGTAAACTCGATTCTTGCCCCGTTCATCATCATCTATACTGCTGTCTGTATATAATAAACCCCTATTATACCTTATCCACGTGGCTCAGCTCATTATTCAATGCACATTGCACTCATACCCTCTTCCCCTCTACCACGGCCGTGACAGCAGCCCACACTATTAGTAGCCCACTCTATTAATAATTAACGTTAGCAGCCCCTTTTTATAAACCACAATTATTAACAGCCCACAATATCAGCAGCCCCTGATTTAGTAGCCCCCTCCATATCCCCAATTAATGTTAGTACCCTTTTTATGCCCACAAATATTAATATTAACAGCCCCCACTTAATATTAGCAGCCTTCTACATGCTCCCAATTAATATTAGCAGCCTTCTTCATACCCTCAATTAATATCAGCAGTTTACTCCATGTCCCTATTTACCCCCCACTTCCATGTCTGTATGGCACATACTTGCCTACCTCTCACACTGCGGCAAGAGTGGCTTCCTGGACCGCAGCCATCACAAGGTGCTACAGCCAGTTAGTTATTTTCAGAATAAAAAATAAATAAAATGTTTTTTGTTTAATAATGTAGAAATATTGTTCCCATTTCAATTATAATGTGAACAATGATGCTGCCCTAATGTTTTTTTTTTGTTTTAGCTAAAATCACGTAATTTATAAGGAAAATAAAGTAACGGGTTCCCAGTTCTAATTGTTTTTTTAACATAGAATATATAATCGCAAAGGCTCGGATGATAAAACGTGAAAAAAAAACCACACAAAAAAAAACATTTTACACGCTGTAGAGGATTGAAATTTTAATGGATATTCACATTTTTTGTTATAGCACTCTGGCAGGACATGATTTATACATATAATTATATAATATGAATCTGTCGAGTCTGCTGTAAAAAAAGATCTATAATTTGTCTGAGTCGTATAATAAAACGTGACTTCAAATTGCATGTAAACATGATGAGCAAAAACTGTAAAAATTAGCGCAGCACACAGGGCAGAAATGGCCCAGTAGTGAAGGGGGTTGAAAATATAATTAGATAAATTCCTTCTCTTCATAGTATGAAGGGAGGAGGGGGTGCAAGAAATGCACAGGATGTCTATCACACATCCTTAACTTGGTCTACACTTTACACTACATTTTAATACATTAGCTATATTATTTACACCTACATTATCTCAATAAATTAGAATATCGTGGAAAAGTTCATTTATTTTATTAATTCAACTCGAATTGTGAAACTTTTATATTAACCCCTTAGTGACCGGGCGGTTTTACACAAATCCGTCTTTTAGTGACCGCTGCTGTTTTTATGTTTCTGCGCTGTTAGTGTTTAGGTCAAATTTTCCTCTTACTCGATTATTCAACCCACACATATTATACACCCTTTTTCCCGCCATTAAATGGACTTTCTAGAAATACCATTATTTCCATCATATCGAATAATTTACTATAAAAAAAAATCTGAAATATGAGGAAAAAAATGGTAAAAAAACACTTTTTTGTAATTTAATCCCCAAAATCTACAACCACCCAAAACGACCCCAGCTAAATAGGTTTAAAATTTTGTCCCGAGACTAGAAATACCCAATTTTTACATGCGTTTGCTTTTTAACCCCTTCACTGCTGAGACAGTTCACCTATGTGCGCTGCGCTCATTCTGACCATTTTGTGCTATTTATTTTTAGATGACAGCCTAGGTCCTATTTAATTAAACTCCCCCCGGACAAAAAAAACTTTTTAAAAAAAAAACATTTTTTTATTTTATTTAATTTTTTTATTTAATTTTTTTTTTTTTTAAAACCAAACCTGGTCATGTTTGGTATCATTTGAAAGGCCATAATCAGGATCGGGAGATAAAGGGATCCTTAGGATCCCCTTATATCTACATGGCAGCTAGAGGGTTAACTGGCCCACTGACCAGTGGCGTAGCGTGGGTTGTCAGCGCCCGGGGCCAGCCAAGAATTGTGCGCCCCCCCCCAACCTGTGGACATGTTATCGATATTGCCCCAGCTCTCACATGGATATTGCCCCAGCTCACACATGGATTTGCCCCAGCTCTCACATGGATTTGCCCCAGCTCATGGATTTGCCCCAGCACACGGATTTGCCCCAGCACCTCATGGATATGCCCCAGCTCATGGATTTGCCCCAGCTCACACATTTGCCCCAGCACACGGATTTGCCCCAGCACCTCATGGATATGCCCCAGCTCATGGATTTGCCCCAGCACACGGATTTGCCCCAGCACCTCATGGATATGCCCCAGCTCATGGATTTGCCCCAGCTCACACATTTGCCCCAGCACACGGATTTGCCCCAGCACCTCATGGATATGCCCCAGCACATGGATTTGCCCCAGCACATGGATATGCCCCAGCACATGGATATGCCCCAGCTCATGGATTTGCCCCCCAGCTCATGGATATTCCCCAGCTCATGGATATTCCCCAGCTCATGGATTTGCCCCCAGCTCATGGCTTTGCCCCAGCACACGGCTTTGCCCCAGCACATGGATATGCCCCAGCTCATGGATTTGCCCCCCAGCTCATGGATTTGCCCCAGCTCATGGATTTGCCCCAGCTCATGGATTTGCCCCAGCACATGGATATGCCCCAGCTCATGGATTTGCCCCCCAGCTCATGGATTTGCCCCAGCTCATGGATATGCCCCAGCTCATGGATATGCCCCAGCTCATGGATATGCCCCAGCTCATGGATTTGCCCCCCAGCTCATGGATTTGCCCCCCAGCACATGGATTTGCCCCAGCTCATGGATATGCCCCAGCTCATGGATTTGCCCCCCAGCTCATGGATATTCCCCAGCTCATGGATATTCCCCAGCTCATGGATTTGCCCCCAGCTCATGGATTTGCCCCAGCACACGGCTTTGCCCCAGCACATGGATATGCCCCAGCTCATGGATTTGCCCCCAGCTCATGGATTTGCCCCAGCTCATGGATTTGCCCCAGCTCATGGATTTGCCCCAGCACATGGATATGCCCCAGCTCATGGATTTGCCCCCCAGCTCATGGATTTGCCCCAGCTCATGGATTTGCCCCAGCTCATGGATATGCCCCAGCTCATGGATATGCCCCAGCTCATGGATATGCCCCAGCTCATGGATATGCCCCAGCTCATGGATTTGCCCCCCAGCTCATGGATTTGCCCCCCAGCACATGGATTTGCCCCAGCTCATGGATATGCCCCAGCTCTCACCTGGATATTGCCCCAGCTCCCGGGCAGCGGGAGTGCCTGCCCGCCCCAGTCCTGAACAGTGAGTCGAGTCCGTCCTGTTGATTGAAGGGGAGGCAGCTGCGTGCGTGCGTGCGCAGGTCACGCGGTCCGGCCAGGTGGTACAGAGACTCAGTACCACCTGATTAGACGGACCACGTGACCTGCGCCTGCACGCAGCCGCATCCCCTTCAATCAACAGGACGGACTCGACTCACTGTTCAGGACCGGGCAGCCGGCAGGCACTCCCGCTGCCCAGCATCTGGGTCCCCTCAACCCGCAGGCCCTTGGGCGGCGCCCGAGGGCCCGGCGGGTCAGTCGGGCCACAAGTTTTAGGGGCGCATAATTTCAAAAGAAATTTTGCGCCCCTAGCAAAACTGCACCCGGGGCCACGGCCCCCCTGCCCCCCCACGCTACGCCACTGCCACTGACATCCTCACACATATGGTGAGGTTGTCAGTGGGTGGGGGGGGACCTAGAGGCTTGGCTGACATCCAAGATGTCAGCCCCCCTCCAGGTTTGAATCGCGTTTTGGCGCCGCAACGTGATCCGGCGGCGAAATGGTTAATGCCATACACCGCTGGAAAGGGGAGGCTCTCCCCTCTCCAGTGGTGCAAACGGCATCGCCCTAGCTTCAATGGTTGGGGAGATAGAGGGCTCCAAAGGAGCCCCCCCCTCCCCTCCATTGAAAAGCATGGGGACGCCTGCTGATGACGTCACCACGCAGCGTGGCAACGTCATCAGCCTCGCCTGCCCATGTAAATTACATGGGCAGGCTTCCTCCCTGCCAGATCGCCGTGGGATCCGGCGAGGGAGGTGAGTATCGGGCGGGAGGGGGATTAGGCGCCGCTGACGTACCCTGTACGTCCGCGGGTCTAAGGGAGACCCGAGTACAGGACGTACAGGGTACGTCAGAGGTCCTTAAGGGGTTAAATAAATTCAATGCACACAGACTGAAGTAATTTAAGTCTTTGGTTCTTTTAATCTCCCTAGCGTTCTGATTCTGACATATTTTATATGTCAGAATCGGTACAATTTATTTGGCCCCCGTATTAGAGAGTGTGGCTCGGGGTTAACTTTCATTGCTGAAAGCGGTAACCCCGAGCCACACTCTGGGCGGGATACATACCTGTACCTGCATTCCCTCGCTGTCCCCCACAGTCCCTTCCAGACGATCGCAACGTCCTACTTCCTGGTTCCCTTCTCGCGAGAAGGGAACCAGGGAGTAGAACGCCGCGGTTGCCAGAGGAGAATGCGATTGTGGAGGTCAGCGAGGGAGGGAAGTTAAAGGTCTGTATCCAGCCCAAGTGTGGCTCGGTGTTACCGCTTTTAGCGGTGAAAATTTAACCCCGAACCACACTCGGGAATACCATTTTTTTTAGTGAATTGTTGGCCTTCTGGAAAGTGTGTGAATTTACTGTAAATGTACTCCATACTTGGATGGACTCCTTTTGCTTTAATTACTGCCTCAATCCGGCGTGGCAGTGATCAGTCTGTGGCACTGCTGAGGTTCTATGGAAGCCCGGGTTTCTTTGACAGTGGCTTTTAGCTCATCTGCATTTTTTGGTCTCTTGTTTCTCATTTTCCTCTTGACAATACCCCATAGATTCTCTATGGGGTTCAGGTCTGGTGAGTTTGCTGACCAGTCAAGCACACCAACACCATGGTCATTTAACTAACTTTTGGTGCTTTTGGCAGTGTGGGCAGGTGCCAAATCCTGCTGGAAAATGAAATCAGCATATTTAAAAAGCTGGTAAGCAGAAGGAAGCATGAAGTGCTCTAAAATTTCTTGGTAAATGGGTGAAGCGACTTTGGTTTTCAAAAAACACAGTAAACCAAGACCACCAAAATCATCACAGACTGTGGAAACTTAACACTTGACTGGAAGCAACTTGAGCTATGAGCTTCTCCAGACTCTAGGACCTTGGTTTCCAAATTAAATACAAAACTTGCTGTCATCTGAAAAGCGGACTTTGGACCACTGGGCAACAGTCCAGTTCTTCTCCTTAGAGCAGGTAAGACGCCTCTGACATTGTCTGTGGTTCAGGAGTGGCTTAACAAGAGGAATATGACAATTGCAGCCAAATTCTTTGACACCTCTATGTGTGGTGGCTGTTGATGCCTTGACCCCAGGCTCAATCCATTCCTTGTGAAGTTCACCCAAATTCTTGAATCGATTTTGCTTGACAATTCTCTCAAGGCTGCTGTTCTCTCTGTTGGTTGTGCAGCTTTCTCTTCCACACTTTTTCCTTCCACTCAACTTTCTGTTAACATGCTTGCATACAGCACTCTGAACAACCAGCTGCTTTGGCAGTGAATGTTTGTGGCTTACCCTCCTTGTGAAGGGTGTCAATGATCATCTTCTGGACAACGGTCAGATCAGCAGTCTTCCCCATGATGGTGTAGCCTAGTGAACCAAACTGAGAGACCATTGGGAAGGCTCAGGAAATCTTTGCAAGTGTTTTGAGTTGATTGGCATGTCAACATATTCTAATTTGTTGAAATAGTGAATTGGTGGGTTTTTGTTAAATGTGAGCCATATCATCACAATTAAAAGAACCGAAGACTTAAACTACTTCGGTCCGTGTGCATTGAATTTATTTAATACACAAGTTTCACAATTGTAGTTGAATTAATGAAATAAATTAACTTTACCACGACATTCTAATTTATGGAGATGCACCTGTATATATCGTATTTTTAAACAAGATAATATTTTGACAATTATTCCGTCAATTGTTATACACACAAAGCATAAATAGATTGCATGTGCTTATTTTAAGCCTTACATCCATATACCATTGGCACAATTTTCACACACAAGATAAAGTATGCATGCTTGCACACATTTTAGGAATAAGGCTAGGATCAGACGAATGCATTTTTTGCGTCGTCCGTGAAAAAGTGCGTTCGAACGAATGGACGTATTTTTTCATGGAATACGCGATAGCGATCATACGATGCGCATTTCCGTCCGTGATTTTCTATGGATCATCAATAAAACACTTTTTGCGTCTGGACGTTATGTTGGCCGGACATTAGCAGCGTCTGACGTCTCCTAATCACGCACATATGCCGCTAGCGGACGCAGTGCACTCTGTACGTCAGTACTAGCGGTATCACGTTCTCGAAAAAATGTGTTTGTTTGCCGCTTGCATGGCCGTACTTCGTATATTGCCCGTCATTTGTTGCTACTACGGCCGTAAGTGCGGCTGCACGAGCATTCGCACTGCGTTCGTCTGACCCTAGCCTTAAATGGATACTTTATTTTTTTTAAAAAAAATAATTTGAGAAAGGATTTTACCAGGAAGTACACATTGAGATTTCTCTCATTTTCAAGTATGTCCTGGGTGGAGAGTATGTACCGTTAGGTGTCTTGCCCAAGGACACTTACTGGAGAGGTGCTCTTGCTGAGATCGAACCCGTGTCTCCACAGGCTCTCTCCACGCAGAGCAGTGATGTTACCTCTACTCCACCCAGCCAGTATTGAAAGTAGAGCAACCATTTTTGCACTTAAATACTTGCACAGAGGCTGCTGACAGGCTCTGCACAATTATATTTTATTTTGGATGGCTTTATTCACCTTTTTCTCCCTCGCCTCGCGCTGTTCCTGCTCTACAGCTCAGGGGCTTCCGAATCTGGAAGTCCCTGAAGCTTTACGCAACTCGTTTAGTGTAGGAACCGCAAATCGTTATGGAAGTGCGCAATTTACGTTGTCAGGATGAGTAGAGTGTTCCTTTAAGCACTCTTGCAAGAACTTCTGGGATTCTATGTGAAAGTTATGTTAAAGGGATACTCTAGTGCCACAACACATAAGGGTCTATTCACAAAGCAACAAAACTTCACTGAAATTTCAGTGCTTTTCCCTTCAGCGAATTTTGGTGCACTTTGGAGATTCCAGGTCACCGAAATTTCGTTGAATTTACTAATTAGCAAATGGTCGTTGTAGCGCACTGAATAAGGAGTCAAAATCCCAAGAAAAAGTTGGAGAACTTTGCGGATTCCACCGAACTGCAAATCAAAAAACAAGAACAAAACAGAACTCTCCTATTTTGCTAATAGGTGTCTAAACCAACAATAATGTATTCAAATATGTCTAAATAATAAGAAAGGTCCTTTAAAAAAAAAATAAAAAGGTCGATTACAGAATTAAAAAAAAAAAAAAAAAGATTTGGGAAACAAAAACTTGTCTAAAAGTGGTCCGAAAAATTATAAAGGACTTTTGCTGAAAAATTAAGAACAAATAAAAAAATTTAAACCCGACAAACTGAAAACACAGGAAATCAGGTAATTTCGCCGACATTTTCGTGCAGCTCAGCATTCTGTGAAGAGATTATTACTTCGCTATGAGACAATTTCGCTGCTGATGATGATCGCCGGACTGCGGCAAACTGCACCGTATTTTGACGTCAATTCTCCTGTATTTGGTGAAGTGACAGCTTCGCACCCTGTGACGTTTCCAGCAATGCCTCCATTTTTTTTTTTATTCCTGACCAATCGGGAGGGAGAGATCCAAAGGACCACCCCTCCTTTCAGGCGTGTGTGTGTGTGTGTGTGTGTGTGTGTGTGTGTGTGTGTGTGTGTGTGTGTGTGTGTGTGTGTGTCTGATGTAATTGCGCCTGCCTATGGCGTCAGTGTGACAGCCAGGGTCCTTAAAGCCGGAGGTCTGACTTCAAGTAAGTCAGACCACCGTGGGACCCCAGTCAGAGAGGTAAGTAAGTATAGGGAGGGAAGGGGGGGGTTAAAGGATTACAGGGTACATCTGTGGTCCTTAAGGGACTATTTTCAAGGAAGTACCCTGTATGTCATTGGTCCTTATGGAGTTAAACAATTACTATATAGCCCTATAAAATGTTAACACTTAAAGTGGGTGTACCTCTACACGATCACACTTCCAATATATAATATGTAAAATATCTGTACACATATACAAATAAAACTTCCAGCTGGCTACTTATTATTCATGTAAGAATGAATAAATAAATAGAATGAGTTTCCTTTCGCTGGCAAAAAGGCCCTCCCATAACTATTCATGTACGAACGAGAAGTGACCAGGAACATAATATGTAATACAAAAGGAAATCCATACTTTCTTAAATAATGTTAGACCACCCGGACTGGCTCGTTAACAGTATCCTGATTAATTAACACCACAAATATTTTTAATGCAAGGCAGGTAAACTATGTGCATGCTGTGCCATTTACACATGTAATATAAGCATTTTAGAAAACTAAAACGTTTAAATTCTGCTGCAGTAGACAGGATGGAGGCTGGGGGCTCACAGTATAGGAGTGGCTGACCGGCAGAGGTTAGTCTCTCCACACATGCACTTTCAGGATGCACAGGGTGGAGGGGTCACTGCATGGACAAGCAGCAGCAGGAATGAAGGATGGGGAGTGCAGTGACAAACAGGGAAGAGGTGGGGCATCATTGTGTCAGGCACCAGGGCTCAGGTTCAGAGAGGAGCTGGGCACATGGGTTTTGGTAATAATATGAACTGCACTGGGCACTGCACTGGGCATAGTCCAGACAAAGGCCATCCTGCGTGAAGAAGCTTTTAAAGCCTATTAACATGAGATAGGCAGGAAAAGGATATTTGATGTACGTTGCAAATATGCTTATTTTTTTAAACCTTTCACTGCTGAGGACGTGTGGGGAACGTCCTCATTGACTCCTAAGGAAAGATAGGGGGTTCATTAGAACCCCTATATCTTCTGACTCCTGGCAACTAGCAGGGTCATGTTTGGTATTATTAGAAAGGCCAGAGCATGGCCTTTCCAATGATACCAAATATGACCATGTTTTAAGTAACGAATAAAATAATAAAAATAATAATAATAAAAAAAGAAAAACATTTTTTTAAGACGTGAAATGGTGCAGCAGTGAAGGGGTTAAATATCTATTGATTAGGACGTAGTTAGAATCAACTAGAATGTCCCATTAAAAAGTAAATTTTCTATCTGTTCCTTGAACTCTTACAATCTAGCTTTTCCCAGAATACGTTAGGATTACAGTTTGGCCAAAATTAATAACTTAAATGTTAATTTCCACTAGAAGCCACAAACCACATTTTAGATGAATAAATTAGGATCATGGATGCAGTAAAATTACCACCACAGACAACCTTCACTTAATAAAGATTACAAAATCACTATTAGATTGGCACCAATTTTTAGGATTTAACCCATATTGAAGAAATTGGGGAGGAGGGGCACAAAACGTGCTGACGTCCACCGAACAGCGGCAGAATTACAGTAGCAGCTTTTTTCTTAATATTGTAGAGCTTATTGTTTTGATATTTGCCATTCCTAATCCATTCTGCCTGAAGGTGCCTTTATTGTGATCAAAACTAAACCATTCCATGACTGCTAAAAATATATATACTTTTTTGGATGGTCACTTAGGTGAATGTGAACTTAAATGTGTCTGGGTATTGTCGACCGTGTGACAAAGAACATAGGAAGGAGTGGCATTGTAGGGGAATGACCAATAAGAGTAGTATGAACAAAATGCTTCTAGACATCATAGATTACAACACATTGTCGGGTATTTTCATAGGAAAAACAAAATGGATCCTATCACCATTTTGTGTATTTCATATAATACATTCTTTTTATAAAACATTTTTTTTCCAAGAAGAATAGTTCCTACAAAGTTTAAACTCATTAGAGGAAAACTATCGTGTCAGACATAAAGACGCCATAAAGTGTTCCTATTTGATATATTTTTAATTATAAGTACGAAGACATGTCAAAGGTAAATTTATAGCTGTCTGATTAAAATATATCTTTTCTTTAAGGTTTAAAGCATATATCTATACACAAAATATATAGCTATGCACATATTCATGATGTCTATATTTTAGTAGCACAATAGAATAAATGCTCCAATATTTTCTAGAGTGTATAACTATGTTAGTAAATAAGTAAAAGGTTTCGAAATTTGTAGTTTAAAAGTAAAAGAATTTACATTAAACAGATAAAAGTAATTTAGAAGAAAAACCTTGAAATAAAAATGGCTAGAAGAGAAGGCTGATCCTAAATATTAATTTGACAGCACAGACAGAAGTCTGGAGAGAACGTGAAACAGTCTTTGTTTAACTAGATAAGTGTAGATTGACCTATGTCAAATAAAATAGAGGATAATAGAATCAATTATTGCTATTTTTTAAATCAACACTGCCATCTAGTGTTATGTTATGAGTTTGACAGGCTTCATTGACTAATCATTGTATGCTAATTAGAAGCACGTGATAAGTGATGTAAAAAGACCCTATATCTGTGTAGTCAAAGAGGTATAGAGGCACTTCAGTTTCAATTCTTCCTCTCATGCAATTCTCACGCATATCTCTCTCACTCATCCACAGCCATGCTCATAGAGAGGCTGACAAAGACACAAAGAAACTAAGATGGACACATAACATTTTATAATATTCTCACACACTCTCCAATTAACTCATTTACATCCACTGAGAGCATTTCCCTTATTGCTGTTTTAACCAAGAAGTTCGCAGAAGGGATTGTGGGACAGGTAAAGTATAAAGCAATTTAAGCGGAATTAATGTAGAGAATATATATATATATATATAGCAATGGATATAGACGGAGATTTATCCCCGATATCGCTAGATCTGACCTTATGTATTTCTAACCTGCACTATAGAAATATAATAAATCTGATAACTGGATATTCATTTATCCTAATTATTTGTTGATATATATATATATATATATATTGAAATTGGAAGAGCTATTGTGATTGAATAACTAAGCAGGGATTTTATAACCTAAATTTAAAAAGCATAAGATTAGAAGCTTAATTCTCGTTATTAGGGGAGGATTTAAATACAATAAAGTGATAGCTTCATCTTTTTGTTGACCCATGTAGCACAGAGATATATATGTGTGTATACACATATACATACCGGATTCTAGCTTGTTTTGAATGTTTGTTTGCTGGGAATTATATGTTAATGGTTTCTACAATGTTAATGGTTTTCTATATAGATAGAGGTAGAGATATATTGACCCTTTGTTGTATTTTGACTTGTGGTTTTACGGTTGGTCTACTAAACGGCGTAAAAATGTTTGAGTCAGAATTTGAGACTCGTGATAACGCTAATGAAGATGATGTGCATATACATTCCGACCAAATCGTGTTGGTAGATGTTGTGTCTTATCTAAAGGAAAAATTGCACGTTACAGACGATTTATTTGATTGGATAAAGGAATTAAAATCAAAGGTTTCTAATTCTGCTAGTTCAATTTGGTCAGCTCATTCAACTTTTATTGATTATTTGCGACAAATCAGTGCAGCCAAAAACAAGAAAGAAAAATAATTTCTTGTGTGGCAGGTTATGCCTGAATGCATATATTTGATCACAGAATTAAGTAAAAGACTGAATGATATGAAAGAAACCGCGGACAGCTCAGAAAAGAGAAATCGCAAATTGCGTGATACCGTAACCCGAATAACTCATGAGTCATTGTGTATGCAAATGAGAAAGATCAATTTCAAAGAGAAATGGAGTATTTGTTTCAATCAAATCAAGAATTGATTGAACAACTGACAAGAATAAAACGCGAACATGAGAGATTCGCTGAGGAGTTATGTCAGGTAGAAGCTGATGCCCGAAGGGTTAAATCTCCTTCTCCAGAGAGAATTTCCCAGGGAGCTCTCAGCTGTCCCGATAAATCAGCAGTGATTAAGTCTGACAGACGTGGTCCATTGCTAAGTGAAAGTGAAACTAATTCTCAGGCAGAATAGGCAAAGCCTCGTGCATATGAGTATTTCCAATCACATCACTCTAGCCAGCCACAGCCTATTAAGCATGGTAGAAAATCTCATTTAAAGTGTGATTCAACGAAAGTAGTGAAATTTCTCAACGAGTCAGTGGGTATATTTAAGAAGAAAAATTCTCCGGCTATTGTCAGTCATTTGGAAACGTTTGTGGAAGCTTTATCCGTTTTAGGTATTAAATCAGACGCTGAAAAAATTTAGTTCATACCATGGGTCTTTGAAAGCAAAAATCGGTATTTCTTTCAGTCTTTGAAAGAGTTTGACATAAATACTTGGAGCAAGGTTGTGTCTGAGGTTAAATGTGAATTTGGACCTCACCGCACAAGCTTAGCCGCGAAAAGGGCTAATTTAACTCTAAAATGCAGACCAAATCAAAGCCCCCGTGAATTTCTTTCAGTCCTTAAAAATGTGTACAGCTTGGCTGAAAGAAATCCAGATTTCGAAAATCCTGAATTTATCCAATTATTTTATGATGCATTGCCTAATAAAATAAGGGTTATATTGCATGGGATTATGATCCTAAAAATAGGTTGGATTGGATTTTGAACGAAAGCATGACTCTCTTTACTGTATTTGAATATAGTGAAGAAACTCCGGGGGAAAAGAATTCAAAATTCACCTGAGGAAATTGCAGAAACTCAGGTTAAAATGGGTGATCTCAAATAGGAGTCCCATAAAAAGAGCTACGCTGAGGTTTTGAATCTTTCATGACCTAAACTAGAAAAATCTAAGCCAGATCAGGAAAGAGGATTTGCCAGAGAAAATTCAGGAAGTAAAAACCAACCTAGGAAACAATGGATTCCTAGAAATGG
Source organism: Leptobrachium leishanense (assembly GCA_009667805.1). Taxonomy (NCBI): domain Eukaryota; kingdom Metazoa; phylum Chordata; class Amphibia; order Anura; family Megophryidae; genus Leptobrachium; species Leptobrachium leishanense. The sequence continues at coordinate 107,339,207 of CM019071.1, forward strand.
AAGAAATCAATGGGTTAATCCAAGGGAAAATGTGCCTAGACAGGAAGCGACCCGAGTGAGAACTGAATCTAACGAGCCAGATAACGCGCAAGCCTCGTCCCAAAGGACGAATAGAAGGCGGAAATATAATGTACGCCAGCGTATCAGCCAGATGCAGGATAACTTTCGCGTGCTGACAGAAGAACCCAGAACCCAGTGCCAACCCAGTGACTAAAAGATGATTCTGATGAAGTAACCAGTGTCCATGACAATTTACCAGAAAGTGATAATGAATTGGTTAATACAAATGTTTGTACTGTGATGAATTAACCAAAGGAAGGACAATGTATTTCATCTCCCCAGTCTAAGTGCAAGCAATCTGAGAAGACTGAATCCAAGACGGACAGCCCAGTTGCTTGTAAAAGCATTCCTAAAGGAAGGATTGTGGGTAAAGTCTGTACAAAACCTAATTTCATATCTCATTCTAGGTTTCTGTGTAAATTACACAGCATTGAAGACCGATATTATGTGAATGTAGAATTACAGGATAATTTGTCACAAAACATTATGTCTCAGCTAGACACTGGTAGCCAAAGCACGCTGATATCATCTTGTTACGTTGATCAAGTCCAATAACTGTCCACCAGGAAGCCTAGATTAGACAAATCTAATGCTAATCTAGTGAGTGTAAGTGGCACGTCTCTGAAGGTTCTGGGCATAGCTAAATTGGATTTTAAATTGGGGAATAAATTAATTCGGCATCCAACGCTTATCGTGGATCTTCCCCAAAATCGCCTAATCATTGGAATGGACCTTCTTAAAAGGTTGAACCCAATCATTGATTTTATCAATGAGGTCATTTGGTCCCAAGTAAATGTTCCAATTAGCTACGATAGATCCCAATTCCATCACGCTCAGCGTAACTGCCACGTGATTGAGGAAAGGCCGGCCTCCATTGAAGTCCATTTCAGGAATAGCCAGACACCCGATATCTCTTTAAGGCCAAAGCCCCCAACTCCAGGTGAGCAGGAGGACAACACCATATGTGTTCCCCCTGAGACAATTCGAGATATATGTCTGGAAAATGACGTGCTGATCATTCACCTCCATAAGAGAAGGGCAGAACCTAATGGGCATAGTGACCATTCTCAATTCTTAACTGAAATTGAGAAAATAAATGAAGAGTTGTTTTTCCCTAGATGTGTAAATGGTTTAGCTAGAGAAAGAACGGCTAAACTAGATTTGCGCCAGGAAAATAGCTACATCAGTAGGGAGCTGCTGAATAGAATGGCTAAACCTAAAGTGATCAGATTTACAAATCCGCAAGATGAGTGGATAACAAATTTAGATAATGACGGGGACAGTCATAATGTCATTGGAAAATGTAGGTTATCTAATTCTATTGGGAATAAAACTGCCACCCATTTATTTTTGGTCCTAAATGAACCCGGGTATTAGATTTATGTAGGTAACGATAGAATTCATCGTTTTGCCATGCAAGTGGATCGGATTAATTCCCATATATGGACTAGACTAAAAGAGAACCCCTGTGAATTCCAGGATGAAGATAAGGCTCTTAAGTCATGTCAGACACTGCCATATGCAGTAAACTTGCAGGTACCATATGAGGTTCATATTCCACCAGGCTCTGCTAATTACCCATTACCTTTACAGGTAACGGAAGGTCAGAAGTTGAGAAATTCTGATGCACTAATCTCTTTCCAATCGGATACATGGGTTAGGAATTTCAGCAAATCCTACACCCATGGTGAAAATACACTATTCAAGAACCCAAATCATCATAAATAATAATTCCTCACCGGAAATCCATTTGCTCAAAGATACTACAGTAGGTCTAGCATTGGATTCTGATTATTATACATCTGGGTTCCAGAACGCTGTTATCGGGTTAATACCAGAACGGTACCTCACAGAGGAACAAATGATTGAACGCTCATTTAATTCGTGGCCCGAAGGATTATTCACTACACATTCTGTTTATCCATTCAGTCCTGAAGAAGAAACCTGCAAGGTAGAGGAATCTTCTTTAACCTTTGATCATCCCCTGACTACACAGGAAGCAGAGGAGTATACTCACTTTGCTGGAGAAGCAAGTAAGTCAAATCATGACCTCTCTGACAGGCTTGAAGAGGCCTATGAGATTGGTCAACCTGAAATCTTTTCAGGATTTCAGAAAATGGTCCAGCAACAAATATCCTTAGCTGACAGATGTTCTAGTGATCTGGAGCGCCAGGAGTTAAAAGAAGTTCTAATGGAACTCCAAGATATTTTTGCTAAGGATTCCTAGGATTGTGGAGTAACCGACTTACACATAGCTAGGGTCCAAACTGATCCTAACGCTCCTCCTGTATAGCAGTAGTTATTTGAGAATGGAGCCTCCACCTGGGTGATAAGAACTAGAGTTACCAAGGCAGCACAAGCTAGGACAGGAACTATTTAGGAGAGGTAAGCCTCTATTATTGATACAGCTTTGAAAAAGTCGCTTTACTTCAAAGGACGAAACGCGTCAGCGTATCTTTCCCTTCGAGGGTCTTTCAGATATGCTGGGACTTTACTGTATTCTTGGACTCTTCCACGGACTGTGCTCTGGAGAATTGTTTTTTCCACCTGAAAGGATTGGACTCGATACTCCGCGACAGACGGTATCTGTGGATTGTCTGTAAATTATGCGATTTTGCACACAGTTTTGTTCTAGTGTGCCACTTCTTTTGTGAGTGGTTTTTAATCCTACCCATGTTTATGTTTTATTAAATCTTTGCAGTTTTACGCTATGTCCAGTTTTTCTTCTGTATTTTTTAGCTGGAAGAAAAACACTCCATGATGACCACTGCATCCTGACTATATATTCTTGAATCTACATGAGGACTTCATTTGTCATTTTATGCTGCTATTATTATTACTTTTTGCTCCGTTATATAGTTTTTTCTGCTCCGTTATTAATTTATTAAGGAGTTCCCTTCCTCCTTGGTTTTTTGTTACCTTGTCCAAATTTATGTTTGTTTGTCTTTATTGTTATTCTTGGCACCATTCTAGGGGGGTGCGTGGGTTTTGAACAGCCATTTTCTGGTGTTTTAACACGTCTTTGCATATAAAAACCTCCTGTATATGTCAGGCAATATCGGATTCCCTTAGCGTGTTACGACTCGCTGGCAGAAATATTAAGGAATCAAAAAAGAAAGAGGAATCATAAGAACGGTGCACAGTTCTTAGAATAATCCTATTCTTGGAATCCTTAAACCGAATGGTCAATGGCGTTTATGTGCCGATTTGAGACAGCTCAATAAACGTGTGTATAGATTCGGCTGGCCCGTACCATATATTGATCAATGTTTAGTCCAAATGCAGGGGTGTAAGATTTTTACCGCGCTGGATTGTGCCCAAGGATATTGGACAATTTAGGTAAGTCCTGAGGACTAGGGATAGACCGATATGGTTTTTACCAGGCCGATACCGATTATCGGCCGTCTCTCAGGCCGATAACCGATATCAGGGGCCGATATTCTGTGCGCTTAAATTTTTTAAAAATAACACAATTTCACACAAATCTGGTATAAACTGAACATGTTTATTCATATTTTAAACATTAAATTAGGGGGTCGACCGACCCTGCATGCAGATCTCGGAGAGAGCAGGGTAAGACCCGGTCACCGGCCTGAAAAAAAGAGGTTTACTGTATGTTTAACTGTATAGCGCTAGCTGGCTGTCTGTTCCTTTAAGTAATTACAACCAGGGTGTGCTGCTGAGTGCTCTGCTCCCTTCACTAGCCCCACGCAGTCACGCACTAACCAACCCCACTAGCTGCAGCAGCTCCCCCTCCTTCCTCAGCTCCATCTTTAAAGCCCCGTTGCTCCGTCCACTGACTCCATCCATAATGAGCAGTTACGACCCGGACACAGCACTGCAACCCAGAGCTCAGCCTGACCTGAAGCCCCCTTAAAAACAGCCCTGCCTGAAGTTCAACCTGCAGCAGGTGAAAAAAAAATGGCCCACAGCTGTGTGTGTGCACTGCAGACTTAAGTGCACACACACAGCTGTGGGCCATTTTTTCTTCACCTGCTGCAGGTTGAACTTCAGGCAGGGCTGTATTTAAGGGGGCTTCAGGTCAGGCTGAGCTCTGGGTTGCAGTGCTGTGTCCCGGGCTGTAACTGCTCATTATGGATGGAGTCAGTGGACGGAGCAACGGGGCTTTAAAGATGGAGCTGAGGAAGGAGGGGGAGCGGCTGCAGCTAGTGGGGTTGGGCGTAAATTTAAGGCGTAGCTCCTCATTGGTCGGCTTCTCCTGCAACGGAACAAGAACATCGCATGCGCTTCGCAGTGACCAAGCGCGCTGGGGAGCGGCAAGTAGAAATCGGTAATATCGGGGACTTGAACACCGATACCGATAAATTCAAAAAACCCCAAAATCGGACCAAAATATCGGTAGATCCGATAATCGGTCGACCCCTACTGAGGACCAATACAAATTGGCCTTCACATTCGGTCAACAACAATAAACCTGGACCAGAATGCCCTTTGACTATATAAACTCAGGTCATGAGTTTGCTGTCTTTTTACATAAAGCCATGCCAGATGCAGCCGAGAGGGGAAATTTGACGTATGTGGATGATATTTTACTGAAAAGTAATTCTTTTGAAAAGCATATTCAAGAAATTAGACATGTTCTTAACCAATTGAGAGAGGCAGGGGTTAAAATCTCATTACAGAAAGCACAATGTGTTGCACCAGAGTTAATTTCCTGGGACACAAGGTTACCTCCGAAGGCCTAAATCCTCAACGGAAGAAGGTGGAAGCAGTGATGAAGTCCAGAACTCCCACCAACATCAGTGAACTAAGATCATTCTTGGGTATGATGAATTACTCACGTAAGTTTATTAAAAATTATGCAGAGGTTTATAAACCTCTATTAACATTGCTTAAGAAAGATGTAAAGTGGATATGGGGGGAGACTCAAGAACAAGCCATGACAGAGCTTAAAAATAAAAACTCACCCAGGCTCCATGCCTAGCCTATCCAGAGGGGGGTAAACCCTTCTATCTGGAAACAGGTTTTACTAATTTGAGCATATCTTATATCTCTTATAAATTTCTAATTTGAATAATAACATCCTGACAACATGAAGGACTAAGCTGCAACAACGGAAACCAATGCAAGCCAGCTCGCAGCACCAGGAAGTAATGTCAGTATTCTGGGCACCAGAGCCATATTATTAGTTGTCACAGGTGTCCTGACACCCAAGTGATAAAAAGGCTCGTTATAAGCTTAAGATTCGTAAATTACATTATTTTCTGAATTTATAAGCACTTAAGCATAGTTTAGTGTTTTGAATTACAGATACTGGATTTACCTGAGCACTGTGTGTAATTTCCTCTTTCTCTTTTACAGTCATAGATGACAGAGCATCTGTAGGTTCCCTCTCACATGGATCATAGAGCCCTGGCCCACCTGAATTAAAAAAAGAAATAAAATATTTATATATATGTTACGGTTAAAGCCCGAAGTGCGGTTAATCCTAGGATTACCCGGGTAATACTAGCATTACCCAGGCGTCATTAGCAAAAGTCTGAAGTGAAATAAAATTTCGGACTTTACCCGGGTAATCTGCAAAGTATCCAGAGGCCTATGGGTACTCCCGTTTTCTGCACGGTTTTAACCGGGTAATTCGCACATTACCCTAGTGTTGCTGAATAAAGTGTGATGTGCAACGAAACATCAGACTTTATCCGGGTAATCTGCAAAGTATCCAAACGCCTCTGGGTACTCCGCTTTTCTTGGGTATACAGTAGGTTACAGTTGACTGACTTCTGAGGATTACCTGGATAAAGCTGCAAACGGTTATCTGACAACAAAAGTGTTTTTAATGAAATTGTATCCAGTCACAAACCTCACTAAAAAACCGTCAGGTAACTCTGTGCATTAATTGTCTGAAAATTAATTCATGAAGATAAAGATATTATATAGGGTTGCACTGATACCGATACTGGTATCGGGGCCGATACTGGGTACTGCAGGAGTACTTGGTACTCGTGCAGTACCCCCCGATATTTTTACCGATACCGGAAGCCGGCATTGAGCCGGCTTGCCGGCATCCGAGGGGCTGCGGCGGCTGTCCGAATGCTCTATCGGCATTCGGACAGCCGCCCCTGGAGCTGCTCACACAATACTTACCTTCCTGTGCGCCGTCGGGAATGTCTCCGCGCGTGTGCTCGTTCGAAGGACCCCAGCCGCGACCACGTGATCACGGCTGGGGTCCTTCCAACGAGCTCGCGCGTGGAACCTTTCCCGGCGGCGCCCAGGAAGGTAAGTATGAACACAGTGAGCAGCTGCAGGGCCTGTCCGAATGCTGATAGAGCTTACCTTCCTGTGCAACGCCGGGAAAGTTTCCCCGCGCGCGCTCGTTGGAAGGACCCCAGCCGTGATCACATGTTCCCACGTGGTCGCGGCTGGGGTCCTTCCAACCAGCGCACGCGCGGAGACATTCCCGGCGGCGACCAGGAAGGGAAGTATCGTCGCGGAGGGGGGGGGACGACATGAGCTGGGGGGCAATATCCATGTGTGAGCTGTGGGGGCATATCCATAAGCTGGGGGGCAATATCCATGTGTGAGCTGGGGCATATCCGAGAGTGAGCTGGGGCAAATCCATGTGTGAGCTGGGGGCATATCCATGTGTGAGCTGGGGGGCATATCCATGTGTGAGCTGGGGGGCATATCCATGTGTGAGCTGGGGGGCATATCCATGTGTGAGCTGGGGGGCATATCCATGTGTGAGCTGGGGGGCATATCCATGAGTGAGCTGGGGCAAATCCATGAGTGAGCTGGGGCAAATCCATGAGCTGGGGGGCATATCCATGAGCTGGGGCAAATCCATGTGTGAGCTGGGGCAGTATCCATGTGTGAGCTGGGGTAATATCCATGTGTGAGCTGGGGTAATATCCATGTGTGAGCTGGGGTAATATCCATGTGTGAGCTGGGGCATATCCATGTGTGAGCTGGGGCATATCCATGTGTGAGCTGGGGCAAATCCATGTGTGAGCTGGGGCAATATCCATGTGTGAGCTGGGGCAATATCCATGTGTGAGCTGGGGTAATATCCATGTGTGAGCTGGGGCAATATCCATGTGTGAGCTGGGGCAATATCCATGTGTGAGCTGGGGCAAATCCATGTGTGAGCTGGGGCATATCCATGTGTGAGCTGGGGCAAATCCATGTGTGAGCTGGGGCAAATCCATGTGTGAGCTGGGGCAATCCATGTGTGAGCTGGGGCAAATCCATGTGTGAGCTGGGGCAGTATCCATGTGTGAGCTGGGGCAGTATCCATGTGTGAGCTGGGGTAATATCCATGTGTGAGCTGGGGCATATCCATGTGTGAGCTGGGGGGCATATCCATGTGTGAGCTGGGGGCATATCCATGTGTGAGCTGGGGCATATCCATGTGTGAGCTGGGGCATATCCATGTGTGAGCTGGGGCATATCCATGTGTGTGAGCTGGGGGCATATCCATGTGTGAGCTGGGGTAATATCCATGTGTGAGCTGGGGCAATATCCATGTGTGAGCTGGGGCAATATCCATGTGTGAGCTGGGGCAAATCCATGTGTGAGCTGGGGCAAATCCATGTGTGAGCTGGGGCATATCCATGTGTGAGCTGGGGCAAATCCATGTGTGAGCTGGGGCAAATCCATGTGTGAGCTGGGGCAAATCCATGAGCTGGGGCAAATCCATGTGTGAGCTGGGGCAGTATCCATGTGTGAGCTGGGGCAGTATCCATGTGTGAGCTGGGGTAATATCCATGTGTGAGCTGGGGCATATCCATGTGTGAGCTGGGGGCATATCCATGTGTGAGCTGGGGCATATCCATGTGTGAGCTGGGTCATATCCATGTGTGAGCTGGGGGCATATCCATGAGCTGGGGGATATATACATGTGAGCTGGGGCATTTTTATATGGTCTGTTCTTATTGGAAAGCGTCACATGACATTAAAGAAAAGTATCGGTACTCGGTATCGGTGAGTACTTTTAAAAAGTATCGGTACTCGTACTTAAAAACGTGGTATCGGTGCATCCCTAATATTATATAAAGCGTAACCTGATGGTTATTATGTTTTACAAATGATATATACAGTGGCAAGAAAAAGTATGTGAACCCTTTGGGATTACGTGGAGTTTTGCATGAATTGGTCATAAAATGTGCTCTGATCTTCATCTAAGTCACAACACTATGAAAAACACAGTCTGCTTAAAATAATACAACACAGACATTAGATGTTTTCATGTTTTTATTGAACAGAACATGTAAACATTCACAGTGCAGGGTGAAAAAAGTATGTGAACCTTTGGACTTAATAACTGGTTGACCCTCCTGTGGCTGCAATAACCTCAACCAAACCTTTCCTGTAGTTGCAGATCAGACCTGCAAAACGATCTGGAGTAATTTTGGATCTCTCCTCTTCACAAAACTGTTTCAGTGTAGCAATATTCTTGGGATGTCTGGTGTGAATCGCTCTCTTAAGGTCATGCCACAGCATTTCAATCGGGTTGAGGTCAGGATTCTGACTGGGCTACTCCAGAAGGCGTATTTTGTTTTGTTGAAGCCATTCTTTTGTTGAATTACTTGTATGCTTTGGGTCATTGTCCTGGTGCATCACCCATCCTCTGCGGAGCTTCAGTTGGCGGACAGATGGTCTTACGTTTTCCTGCAAAATGTGTTGATAAACTCTGGAATTAATTTTTCCATCAATGACAACAATCCGTCCAGGCCCTGAGGCAGCAAAGCAGCCCCAAAACATGATGCTCCCTCTGCCATGTTTTACAGTGGGGATGAGGTTTTGATGTTGGTGTGCTGTGCCTTTTTTTCTCCACACAGTTGTGTTTTTTTTCCGAATAGCTCAATTTTGGTTTCATCTGTCCACAGAATATTTTGCCAGTAGTGCTGTGCAACATCCAGGTGCTCTTTTGCAAACTTAAAGCATGCTGCAATATTCTTTTTGGACAGCAATGGCTTCCTCCGTGGGGTCCTCCCATGTACGCCATTCTTGTTTAATGTTTTCCTTATTGTAGATGTGTCAACAAAAATGTGAGCCTGTGCCAGAGATTTCTGTAAGTCTTTAGCTGACACTCTAGGATTCTTCTTTACCTCATTAAGCATTCTACGCTGTGCTCTTGCAGTCATCTTTACAGGACAACCACGCCTAGGGAGAGTAGCAACAGTGCTGAACTTTCTCCATTTGTAGACCGTCTGTCTTACCGTGGACACATGAACATCAAGGCTTTTGGAGATACGTTTGTAACCCTTTCCAGCTTCATGCAAGTCAACAATTCTTGATCGTAGGTCTTCTGAGAGCTCTTTTCTGCAAGGCATGGTTCACATCAGGCAGTGCTTCTTGAAACCAGTAAACCCAAAACTGGTGTGTGTTTTTAAAGGGCAGGACAGCTTTCAGCAACACATCCAATAATATCACACTGATTGGACTCAAGGTTGGCTCACTCCTGGCTCCAATTAGATCTTGGAGAAGTCATTAGGCTAGGGGTTCACATACTTTTTTCCACCCTGCACTGTGAATGTTTACATGTTATGTTCAATAAACACATGAAAACATCTGTTTGTGTTGGATTATTTTAAGCAGAGTGTGTTTTTCAAATTGTTGTGACTTAGATGAAGATCAGAGCACATTTTATGACCAATTCATGCAAAACTCCACGTAATCCCAAAGGGTTCACATACTTTTTCTTGCCACTGTAAGCACATATGACACGTAATAAAGATCATGTAACGCTTTCACATTCATATAAGAAACATATCCTGTTAGTCTGTATCTTCATTATATTCTTTAGGGATGCACCGATACTAGTATCGGTATCGGTGCCGATATTGCCGTTTGCACGAGTACTTGTTACTCGTGCAAACGGCCCGATACATCCCGCCGAGACCGGAAGCCGGCGCTGGGCCGGCTTGCCTGTATCCGCAGGGCTGGGGAAGCTGGCCTCGTGCATGAAAAGCACGTGGCCAGCGTTCCCCCTCCGGCGCATCCGCATACTCACCCATTCTGAAGGTCCGGCCGCTTGGCAGTGACGCGTTCCAGTGGCCACTGGGCACTCCTGTAACGCTGCCTCTCGGCTGGAGGCAGCGTCACAAATGCACCCGGCAGCCACGTGATCGCATCACTGCCAAGCGACCGAACCTTCAGGATGGGTGAGTATGCGGCGCGCCGGAGGGGAACGCTGGCCGCGTGCTTTTCATGCACGCGGCCAGCTTCCCCAGCGTTCGAGCTGGGGGTATATATATATATATATATATATACACACATGTGAGCTGGGGCAAGCGTCAGATGACATTAAATAAAAGTATTGGTACTCAGTATCAGTGAGTACTTTTAAAAAGTAATCGGTACTCGGTCTTAAAAAAGTGGTATCAGTGCATCCCTAATATTCTTATTACATTTTAATGTTTGTCTTTTGCCACTTTCAATGATAATATCCATAGATAATAGCAAAATTCACTTTTACCCAAGCGGGGTTGGATGCTCTGCAGATTACCCGTGTGAAGCTTCGAATAGTCCTCAGATTACCCGTGTGAAGCTTCAGACTTGCACATTATCCAGGTAAAGTGTGAATTTTTCAGCTCTTCCAGACTGTTACCCAAGAGCAGTTGGTTAGTCCTAAAATTACCCGGGTAAAGTCTGAAATTTTCATTTTTTCTGCAGCTTTACCCAGCGGTTTTGGGTAATGTCAGGATTACCTGGTAATCCTAGGATTAAGCGCACTTGGGGCTTTACCCGTAACATACATATATAAATATGATTATGCCAAAATTATACTAAGGAATAATTGTTCAATATTAAATTTTAATGAGATAAAACAATATTTCATATACAATTAATAGAGTCAAGTTGCAAATAATGAACTGAGTAAAAGCAGAACTGCCCAGATATGTATATTGCACTCTGATATGTAAGAGCTATTTTTTTTATATTTTCATAATCCATTCATAAAATTTACTTCTGATTTGCTTCTGTTTCCAAGCAAGTTTAAACATGCAACCTCAGATTATTCTTATAAGGCTTTCTAGAGATATAGGCAATGATAAAGTAAACCTTTTTGTTGCTTTCATATATTTACTGACAACGCAAACTTAAATAAATCTTACCAGAAAGAAGTATTCCAGATGCTAGACACTCCATTACTCTCCGCAAAGCCTCCCCAGCTCCCAATGGCCTATTGCAAGTGCCTATGGCCTTTTCACAAATAAGTTCCAAAGGCTGTGACAAGTAGAAGAACGATGTGAACACCAAGCAAGACTATTTAACATATACATTACAGCCAAGAACATTGGAAGAATCAACATTTAAGTGTTTTGATACCAAACCAGAAGAATGTAACAGAATTTAGAATCAGTAACAATGCACACCATTTTTAACTTTAAAAAGAATATTTATATATAAAGTACAATGGTATAAATAAGCAGTGTATTCTAAATCCAAATTAAGACAAAAACTTACCCATCCTTTTAGACAGGCCCAGGTAGGAACTCTGTTGCACAGATCTCTCAGAATGCGTAGTACAATTACACAAGATTTTAGTCCATTGGCTCTGGCCTAGAATAGACAAAATTGTTCCAGTTCTACAGCCTACATTTTATGCCAACAATTCAACCTACATAGGCCTCGGACAGATTCTTTAATGTGATTAACAAGTAGATTAGATCCATGCAAACTACTGAATAAAAGTGTTCATGTTTAGAAGGGGGATTAAGTAAACCGAACTGAAAAAAGCTTAATGTATAGATTGCTTTTGTAGCCTCATGATAATGATGTGCTTGTTAACAATACTTCAGCTAAACCCATAAGGATTGTATATGTGCCACTTTCCAGGTCTTTCAACTGCAAGCTATGTGGGAGGCCATATGGAAAAGCTTGCCACTGAAAATTGAAATAAAATATCCACGGTATGAGAGTACATGATCATCTGGCATTGCTGCTAGAAAATTCATGACATGAAACAAAGTTCTAAACATACTACTCGACTATATAAGAATTTATTTACAGAGCATTTATTCATGAGTTCAAACAAAAAACTTAAATGAAAACCTCATAAGGCTACAATAACAATAAGGTAAGAACAAATAGCCAACCTGAAACCATTTGGCATGTCGCAGAGACGCCAAGGCGTTCAGGCATTTCTGCCTGTCCAATAAGTCCGGAGGATCTTTCATCGCAACATTTTCTACTGATAAGATGGGATAAAAAAAAAAAAAAAAAGACAGATACAATTTGACCAAGGGGGTTCTGTCACAGAAAGAGCATGGCAGCATCTGAACAAGCTAATAAGACTCCCAGAGAAACTGAATGGTTCACAAAGTGCACTGCGGTTATTATATTCATAGGCCATTCAAGAAGTAATGTGCAACACAAAGCAAAGGAGGCATTCACTTCCAGTTTACAAATCAATAACAGCTATGTACCATCTGGGATCTTATTAAATATGCACAACATATTTCAAGACATAAAAATAGGTATGTAGCACTTTTTAGCCCTCCCTCTAACAATGACTACCAAGTATCATTTGTGAGTACATGATTAATTTATTTCTGTAACTCGTTTTCAACTTGTCAAAATGTCGTCTTAGTCTCAAAATGAGCAGATGATTTTACAATGTAAACATAGGTAAAGCTGTTTTCCTCTTATACTTTTTAAAATACAATCCCTCAGTGGTAGAGTACCATTTTATAACTGCGGCAATGTGGACCTCTTTATTTTATACATTCGTTTTGTGCCCCGGAGCACCTATGAAATTAAGGTTGCAAATTGTACTGAATTTAAATGTTTAAAAAAAATAGATGGATTTTAACAAGTGTTTTCTAATAAGTTTTATCCATCATGATGTGAGCAGATGTGGTGGTTTGAGAAAAATTGCACATGTCCTTTTTTGGACTAATGTAATTCATAGATTGTCAATATACAATCAGAAGAAAATATCCGTTTCCTGAAAAGACAAGGAATGTAATTACGTTATTGTAGACAAGTGAAACCACTATCCTAGCACTATAGTGAAAGCTGTAAAAATAATTTTACATCAGTAAGATTTCTTTGAGCTTAAAATTTAGATATTCATCCAAAAATTTGGGCCATTTTAAAAAGCATTTCCAAAGGTTCATTGGATCTCTTTTGAACTATCAAGATATTTACAAAAAAAATTGCAAAACCTTTTTTCCCCTTCATCTAAGGACCTCCCTACAGCTAAAAGGGGGACACTAAGGGGAAAAATTAGCCTTCGCTAACCTCCCCTTAGCATCCCCGTTTTACCAGCAGATTATAGGGCAGGCACGGAGTCCTGTACCCGAACATGACGTCCCTCCCCTCCATGGAGTCCACAGGACCCACGACACTGCTTCCTTTAACATTTATACAAAGTGGTCTTCTGTGAAACCACTTGCATTAACCAGGGTTCTTAGGATTAATAAATTACTTCTAATTACCTTTTCTTTTTATAACCAACACCGACACATTTCTACCTCTCCCACGTTCATTCTCACTACAGTGGAATTTGCTGTTTTGACAGAGGGCTCCCCTTTGCTGGTCAATCCAAACGTAGCAACGAGACTACCAGTATGTCTTTGACTTCTACAATAAGTATCTAAAGCTGGGGTTTACATCAGAGTCAGCCGATCTACTGTAAGTTTAGGAAAATATTCTTGAGGCACTTTGCAATAAACAAAGTTTGTTTGAAGTTCTCCAGAATAAGCCTAGATCGTGTCAACTCAATCTCAGACACCTGATTGAGCTTTAGAACATCTTGTCAATGCAATCAAAGTAATTAACGATTAATAATTTGCACTTGCTGGACATGAGGATTGCTAAATCCCTTTAATTTTCGTCTATTTCGGAGGTTTGCAGTTCCAAATCCTATTTGCAAAGTTGATCATATTCACCCCAGATCATGAGTGCCATGTCAAATTTGGTTTTAAACCGTACCCCCTTAATAGGGGTTTAGGGAACAAGTTACCTTAACTATGGATACCTAGCAATGTAGCAATCCCTGGCTCATCAACATTTCATTACACCACTAATGCTCACAGGTTGATGGATAAAACATGCATTTCTGTAAACCAAAAATGATAAAATGTAAAGAAATGTTTTTAAAGTTGTATTTTCTTACAAGGACAGAATATCTGCCCGAAAAATGTTAGGCAGATATTGTCTCCGAAATAATTCTGAAACCTTATATGTATTATTTCTTGCCCCAGTGTCAAATTTTCGGAAGTGCTACAGACGTATTTTCAGACCTGACGAACTCCACAGCAGATGTTTGCATTGCATTATTTCTCACTAACACGTTTAGAACGTCACAAAGCTCAGATTAGATACGATTTGTATCCCAAACAAAAGCTGCAAATGTTTAAAGGTGCAGTCCCAGACATGACATTCACCACAAAGATTCTAAATCGTATTGTAGTTTAATGCAGATTGAATTGTGTTCAGAACAATTAATTTGTAAATTAAGACCAACATTTTTCTAAACGAATTTTCTTGTGGATGAATTACAAATTAAAATATTTAAATGGAATTATTAGATTCAGTATAAACATCGAAAATTACTTTTGAGGCTTAATGTGTATTAGAGTGTCTCCTTAACAAGCTCCTAGGATCGGATGCCTGACTAATGGCTTCCATAATGAAATAAGTGGGTTTCAACTATTAAATGACGAATACAAACGCCTCAGATTTAAAAAAGATTTATAAAAGGCTAATCTGAATTGTTGGGGCTGCACCTTTAGATGAGAAGGAAGATAGGTCCCAAGAGCAGCTTGCAAAGCACATGGATTTAGCAAATACATTTCAATGTGAACATCTGCTTCAAGCTCACATATAAATTTGAAAGAAGTACAGTAGATGAGTGGTTATGAAGAACTGAAGACACAGTCTGAAAGGCTGTAGAATGTGCAGGCCTATGAAAATCATTCATCTATTGGACATGGTGTGATGTATCCTAAGGATCCCCAGGTCTTAACCTAGTCAAAAAAGGGTTTATCTGAATCCATAAGTGTTTCTGTGACCCTATACTTTTAAAGTTTGGTGTGTAAGTGTGACTATTGCCTGTGATACAGCCTCCAAGTCTGCAGAGCTAAACTACATCACATTCACGACATCAATCGTTGCTTACTCTCTTAGCTATATTATCTCTTCTTTTAGTCATGTCCTTTTGGAAAAAAATTGTTATGGTTAATATTTAAAGAAAATAGTTGGTTTCTGCTGTAGATTTATGTAAAATGCTTTTCTATACATGTATTTTGGTGACTGGAAGGGATATACAAATAGAACATACAGTGGGGCAAAAAAGTATTTAGTCAGCCACCAATTGTGCAGGTTCTCCCACTTAAAAAGATGAGAGAGTCATGTAATTGTCATCATAGGTACACTTCAACTATGAGAGACAAAATGAGGGAAAAAAAAAAATCTAGAAAATCACATTGTCTGATTTTTTAAAGGATTTATTTGCAAATTATGGTGGAAAAGAAGTATTTGGTCAATATCAAAAGTCCATCTCAATACTTTGTTATATATCCTTTGTTGGCAATGACAGAGGTCAAACGTTTTCTGTAAGTCTTCACAAGGTTTTCACACACTGCTGCTGGTATTTTTGCCCATTCCTCCATGCAGATCTCCTCTAGAGCAGTGATGTTTTGGGGCTGTCGCTGGGCAACACGGACCTTCAACTCTCTCCAAAGGTTTTCTATTGGGTTGAGATCTGGAGACTGGCTAGGTCACTCCAGGACCTTGATATGCTTCTTACGAAGCCACTCCTTCATTGCCCGGGCGGTGTGTTTGGGATCATTGTCCTGCTGAAAGACTCAGCCACGTTTCATCTTCAATGCCCTTGCTGATGGAAGGAGGTTTTCACTAAAAATCTCACGATACATGGCCCCATTCATTCTTCCCTTTACACGGATCAGTCGTCCTGGTCCCTTTGCAGAAAAACAGCCCCAAAGCATGAGGTTTCCGCCACCATGCTTCACAGTAGGTATGGTGTTCTTTGGATGCAACTCAGCATTCTCTCCTCCAAACACGACGAGTTGAGTTTTTACCAAAAAGTTCTACTTTGGTTTCATCTGACCATATGACATTCTCCCAATCCTCTTCTGGATCATCCAAATGCACTCTAGCAAGCTTCAGACGGGCCCAGACATGTACTTGCTTAAGCAGGACACATCTGGCACTTCAGAATTTGAGTCCCTGGCGGCGTAATGTGTTACTGATGGTAGCTTTTGTTACTTTGGTCCCAGCTCCTTGCAGATCATTCACTAGGTCCCCACGTGTGGTTCTGGGATTTTTGCTCACCGTTCTTGTGATCATTTTGACCCCACGGGGTGAGATCTTGCGTGGAGCCCCAGATCGATGGAGATTATCAGTGGTCTTGTATGTCTTCCATTTTCTAATGATTGCTCCCACAGTTGATTTCTTCACACCATGCTGCTTGCCTATTGCAGATTCAGGCTTCCCAGCTTGGTGCAGGTCTACAATTTTGTTTCTGGTGTCCTTCGACAGCTCTTTGGTCTTGACCATAGTGGAGTTTGGAGTGTGTCTGTTTGAGGTTGTGGACAGGTGTCTTTTATACTGATAACAAGTTCAAACAGGTACCATTCATACAGGTAACGAGTGGAGGACAGAGGAGCCTCTTAAAGAAGACGTTACAGGTCTGTGAGAGTGAGAAATCTTGCTTGTTTGTACTGTACGTGACCAAATACTTATTTTCCACCATAATTTGCAAATAAATTCTTTAAAAATCAGACAATGTGATTTTCTGGATTTTCTTTTCTCATTTTGTCTCTCATAGTTGAACTGTACCTATGATGACAATTACAGGCCTCTCTCATCTTTTAAAGTGGGAGAACATGCACAATTGGTGGCTGACTAAATACTCTTTTCCCCACTGTAGGTGAGAAATTGTTAATCAAATAAGGACATGAACAAAAACCATTACAATATATGCCAATATTTTCCATAAGCTTTCAATTTCAAGAGCAGGTCTAGTTACCAAAAGGTACACCGAGGAGCAAAACACGCTTTCTAAACAAGACTATTTGTAAATTATTCTATACTAAGGAATGCTACTGTTTACACGGCTTGGTGCTCCTTTCCTCCAGGTAAAAACAGATCATCTATAAAACGACGGTTTTACTTTTCCTTTCAAACTGTCACGTGATCTTCTAGTCCTTTTGTGTAAATTATAAACATTTTTGATCTGCAATGACCCATTGACTTAGCACTCTTTTGCAGCCAGTCAGCAACTGTGTGTGCAGAACCCTATAAGAAGTACAGATGAAAGGATCATGGGGTGAGGGCAAGAAGAAAACAGACTTGCATCATACTGTCTTGTACATTAACATTATTAGAATGATGTGTCTTCATGCTCTGCCAGTAAGCTGGATACATCTTTATACAGTTAGGTCTTATTTTTCCCCAGCTCCAATGATCAGGGACCTTTGGCACAAATACCCTCACATAATGACAATATATCAGATTCACAATGCCATTTTGGTGAGCTGCAGAATAAAAGACTAATATCTGAAACGGTTACTCAGAAGATATGTTTACTGCACATTTAATTTGACTGCATTGTTGACTAGATCCACTCACTTAGTAAACAGTCGTGTTCTCTTACAAATAGCAAATGTTTTGGCAATATAAAAATTTTAACTTGAAAGAACCATTATTGCCACATTTTTAACACTTAAAATGAGGGCAGTTCTGTGAGTTAACATTGAAATAATGTAACATTGCTAATTTTTCATGTATTCATTTATCCTTTACAGAAATATTGCTGGTAGGAAAGATTCTGAACTCTAGACGGTGTTCCTCATCTTTAACCATTTTAAATGGGGTCTGCATTATAGGCATACAGGGAGAAAAGGACTTGGTATAAAGTACAGTAAATGTGATAAAGACAAAATAGGTCAGAAATCTTGCATCTTTGAAATTTCAGCAATAACCACCACCTGAATTGTATCCCTGTGCAATAGGGAGTGATCCCCAATCTCTCATTGTATTCTAGCCTCTCTGTAATAGTAAAGTATGTTGAACTTTTCATTCCAGTGAGCAGGGCTGGATTTGCATCTGAGGAGCCTGTAGGCACAGAATTGTGGAGCACCCCTAACCTCTCTCCCCCCCCCAAACAAAAAAGAAAACATGCCAAAATTATTTTTTTAATTTTCGTTTTGGGGAAAACTAAAAGAACTAAAAAAAAATGTTTTACTAAAACCAGTTTCTCTGCGCTCAAAGCAAAAGAAGGAGCAGAATCTGTTGCCTTAGTTGAGTCTAAGTTGTCGATGAAACAATGTGTTGCATCATCGGCTCCACACTTGCTGTCAGTGTGGTTAATGCAAAGGTGAGTTAGTGCACTTTATAATATTAAACTGAATAATAGTGCTGCATTAGAAACAAAAGAGAAAAATATTATTTTCTCATAAATCTAACCTGGTTATATTAGATATCACTAGAAAGGCCATAATCTGACCTTTCCATATGTCCCTCTAGCCTTTAGGAGACTCTCCCCTTTCCAGCGGTGCAAAAAGCATCACTGTAGGTTACATGGTTGTGGAGATAGAGGGCTCCAAAAGGAGCCCCCTCCCCTTCCTGAATTTTCACTACCGGCGCCTGCCGATGACGTCATCGGATCCGCCGGCCCCCAGGAAATGGCGAGGCAAGCTTCTCGCTTGCCATAAACCGCGAGGGAACGAGCGAAGGAGGGGAGTATCGGCGGGAGGGAGGTTAGAAGCCCGCTGACGTACTATGTATGTCCGCGGGTCTAAGGGAGACCCGTGGGCAGGACGTACATAGTACGTCAGTGGTTGGGAAGGGGTTAAACTGTGCGCCAACACGGACGTGATCACTGCGTTCGTCTGACGCAGGCCTTAATATTAATACAAGGAAAACTTTATATTTAAAAGCACTAAGAACCACTTCTATCAATAAAAAACAAATAGCCTGAACATATACTTTTCTGTAGCAAAATAGGTTGTTGACCCCCCAAAAAATAATGGATATTCACTGGGCATTTTCTGATGGTATTGCTGAACATAAGCAAGCAAATAAAAATACATTATGTAAATCTGCAAAGCAATATGTAATGTGATATGTTACTATGTTGTTATAAAATTAAACTGAAATATCATATTTGAGGGATTTAAAAAATAAAAAAAATTGTTTGGAAATCCTAAAATTAAGTTATAAATAACCACAATGCAGATTCAATTTTCAAGCTATAGTATTTTCTAACAAATACTATAAAGGCCCACCAGTCTACCTCATGACTGAAAAGCAGCGTGAGCCTTGATGGTTTGCTACATAGCAGCCTGTGGTTTCATTTTTTGGATAGGACTCACCTTCACTAGAGATGCCTTGACGTTGGCAGGTGAGCTTACTCTCTTAATGGCCATTAAAAGAAACCAAAGCCTCTAATTGTGTTTTGTTTCACACAGTGTAATAGGAATAAGCGCAGATGACATTTTTCTTCTTGTTATGTTTTATACATGTCGCTGGGCTGGATACAATTTGGTGGTTGCAGCCGCCCCATCGGGGAATAGGCGTGACCCCACCCCTCCTGTACTATAGTATTTTCTAAATTATAAGGCAGACCCAAATATCATTGACGTGTATTTATATATTAATTATCGTGTATTGATTTAAATCACTAGTCAGTAAGACCTTATTTAAAAGATGGGTTTATACGTCATTCATGCTGGTCATAATCATATGGATTACGACCAGATGAAATATATTTTTAGTATAACTTTTCCAGTTTAAAAATATCAAGAGAATTTTTTATGGTTTTCCGATCCCTCCACAGTCCACACACTTAGCTCCTGCAGCTCTATTTCATTTGTTGAAGGAAGCACATAAGAGGTATTCATGTGCCGCTTCCGTGTACATAGGTTTGAACACACTATGAAGAAGAGGCAAACTACATTTGCAAGAAAAAGTATGTGAACCCTTTGGGATTACGTGGAGTTTTGCATGAATTGGACATAAAATGTGCTCTGATCTTCATCTAAGTCACAACAATTTGAAAAACACAGTCTGCTTAAAATAATACAACACAAACATTATATATGTTTTCATGTGTTTATTGAACAGAACATGTAAACATTCACAGTGCAGGGTGGAAAAAGTATGTGAACCCCTAGCCTAATGACTTCTCCAAGAGCTAATTGGAGCCAGGAGTGAGACAACCTTGAGTCCAATCAGTGTGATATTATTGGATGTGTTGCTGAAAGCTGTCCTGCCCTTTAAAAACACACACTAGTTTTGGGTTTACTGGTTTCAAGAAGCACTGCCTGATGTGAACCATGCCTCGCAGAAAAGAGCTCTCAGAAGACCTACGATCAAGAATTGTTGACTTGCATGAAGCTGGAAAGGGTTACAAAAGTATCTCCAAAAGCCTTGATGTTCATGTGTCCACGGTAAGACAGACGGTCTACAAATGGAGAAAGTTCAGCACTGTTGCTACTCTCCCTAGGCGTGGTCGTCCTGTAAAGATGACTGCAAGAGCACAGCGCAGAATGCTTAATGAGGTAAAGAAGAATCCTAGAGTGCCACCTAAAGATTTACAGAAATCTCTGGCACATGCTAACAATTTTGTTGACACATCTACAATAAGGAAAACATTAAACAAGAATGGAGTACATGGGAGGACACCACGGAGAAAGCCATTGCTGTCCAAAAAGAATATTGCAGCACGCTTGAAGTTTGCAAAAGAGCACCTGGATGTTCCACAGCACTACTGGCAAAATATTCTGTGGACAGCTGAAACCAAAATTGAGTTGTTTGGAAAAAACACACAACACTATGTGTGGAGAGAAAAAAGGCACAGCACACCAACATCAAAACCTCATCCCCACTGTAAAACATGGCAGAGGGAGCATCATAGTTTGGGGCTGCTTTGCTGCCTCAGGGCCTGGACGGATTGTTGTCATTGATGGAAAAATGAATTCCAGAGTTTATCAAGACATTTTGCAGGAAAACGTAAGACCATCTGTCCGACCAACTGAAGTTCCACAGAGGATGGGTGATGCAACAGGACAATGACCCAAAGCATACAAGTAATTCAACAAAAGAATGGCTTCAACAAAACAAAATACGCCTTCTAGAGTGGCCCAGTCAGAATCCTGACCTCAACCCGATTGAAATGCTGTGGCATGACCTTAAGAGAGCGATTCACACCAGACATCCCAAGAATATTGCTACACTGAAACAGTTTTGTGGAAGAGTGGTCCAAAATTACTCCTGATCGTTGTACAGGTCTGATCTGCAACTACAGGAAATGTTTGGTTGAGGTTATTGCTGCCAAAGGAGGGTCAACCAGTTATTAAGTCCAAAGGTTCATGTCACGGAATGGCCCAGCACCCTCAGCCAGGGGCGGTGCAGTGACAGTGGTGGCTATGGACACTCGGGTGCGGTGGCACGCACCCAGTTTTACGAGTACTTTCATTAGATGTGGTCTTACTGATGTGCTGTATTAAGATGTACCTTGTGTGATTGTAACTGTATTAGGTGTAAGAAAACGTTTGTATGTGTTTTTCCCCGTCGCCATTTTGCCCATTCCAGCATGGTTACACCAGACAAAGGGATCTCCTGGCCCCAAGATGGAGGATACAGCAAGCCAGCTGCTTGGAGGCTGTTCCCAGACCTCATTTGCCTAATCCCTGGACAATGGGAAGGCTGGAAGGGACCTGGGAGGGAACAGGGGGGCTGGGAGAGGAGCCAATCAGTGCTGGTTGTGTGGGTGGGGGAGTGGGCAATCTGTGTATGTGAAGTTGTTACCTGACCCTGTTGAAAACCCTTAAAGTTAGTTCATCCAGTTCATTCAGCCACGCCTGGTGTTCTTTATTTGGTGAACGTATTCCTGTGATCCAGCGCGGTCTACAGGGCACGGTAGCCAGATCCGAATCGACCACCCTGTGCCTGCATCTCGCATCAGGACAGAGGTGCAGCGTGCGGGCATCGACCGCTGTGAGATCCGATTCGACGGCCGCGGCGCATCTGCCGCGCATTTCCCGCGCATCGGTATAGCGGGCGCCATCCGATCGCCGGTAGATCCGAAAAGACGAGCGGACGTCCCAACTATAAGATCCGACCAGCTCCCGAGGGGAATTCCGATCCGACCGGCCGTTCCGCAGACGACACATCCGCCAACCAAGGTCAGTAGACCAGCTGCTCGGGACGCTGAGTGCCGTGTCGCTCAGTGGTCGGGCTGGTCTCACCCAGGGGTCCCTTCCAACGCCCGCCAACCCTTTCCCAGGGTCACTCCAGGCCGCTCGAGACGCCGGGTGCCGTGTCACTCGGTAGTCGGGCCGGCGGTAAGCGCACTAGGGGGAAGCAGATAGGAGCACACCCGCAGGCGGACAACATCCCATTCCGTCATACTGGTGGCAGCGGTGGGATCGCTCTCTGCAGACCCCTAGGAGACCTACGCTATGGCGGTGTACACCCCCTACAACCGGGACACCCTGCGTGGGATGTTGGAGAACCGGGGAGGAACGCCGGGTAACAAGAAAAGGAAGACCCTGATCAAGGAGCTGACCAGGATGGATCAGGACGAGGCGACGACGCCCGTCCCCAGCCCTGTCCACGCAGAGGTGGAGGAAGGCGCTGACCTCAGAGAGGTGCGGCGTCGGATCGCACTGCTTGGAGATGCCCCGACGACAGAGGATCGATGTAAGGTGATTCGGGAGTTCTACCGGGGAGTTGAGCTGGAGAAGGAACGCCAGCACCAGCTGCGGTTGGCAGAGCTCCGCGGAGCAGAAACTGAGTACAATGACCCCGAACCCTACCCCGTGGAACCCTGGGTCGAGACTCACAGCTCGTCTGGAGCTTCACCCTGGGAATCCACAACCCCCAGTGACGACGCTTGCGGGACTCTCAGCTCGTCTGGAGCCTGTACTGAGGACATCACTCATCCCAGCGACCCTCGGATGGAGACTCACAGCTCGCCTGGAGCTGCATCTGAGGACGCCATATTCCCCATTGAGGAGCGGTGCTCCTGTGCCGGCACCTTCGCAGACATGAAGGTCGTGCTGGCAAGAAGGCTGCAGGAGGGTCCAGAGCGGGACCAGGGGTCCACAGAGGAACTGTGGTACGAGGCCCTGGACCATGAGCGGGACTGCCATGATGTGGACATTCCTTCCGACGCTGACGTCTATCGGGAGCAGTACGCTGTGCGAGCAGCGTTCCTGCAGGGCCGGGGCCCAGAAGAGTGGGAGGCCGAGCTCTGGAGTCTGGTGCAGGAGGAGGTCGCACTGGACGCCGCGTACCGCGCGCTCCGGTGGCTAACCGCCGCTCCGGCAGTACGCCCGTTGGGAGGCAGTTCCGTTGCAGGGCCTCGCTACGGAGGTACGGGGCTGCTCTACGAGGGCATGGCCGCCGACCCCGATTTTGGAGAGGAGACCGAGGAACGGATGGAGGACATCCTGGAGCGACGGGAACTGGAGATCCCGTCAGACAGCAGGGATTCAGTGTTTGAGGAGCTGGAGTCCCTAGCTGAGCGAGAGTGGGAGCTCGAGGTGGCTTATCGAAGACTGTTGGACGGCGTTCCGCAGTCGAGCCTGAGCTCCCCGTGGTGGGACGGGTCGACGGAGGAAGTCGACAGTCCCCAGGTTTGGGACCTATGGGAAGCCGAGGCGGACTCATGGGTGCCCGTGGGGGGGTCGTCTGAGGAAGTTACCCCCCTCACCCCGCAAGAGGACAGGGTGGCCGAGGCCACGGGTCCAGCGGGGGAGGAGACGGATGGTCTGCCCGGGATGGGTTGTGCGCAACCGTCGATTGCCCCGGGGGGTGAAGTGACCATCCTTTCCCAAGGAGATCTCCAACCAGCAGAAGAGCTGGCTACGGGGCAGAGTGCTGCTGGCCTCTGCCCACTGCCCAAAGTCTGCCAGGAGGGGCAGACAGATGGTTCCCCCGGGATGGGTTGTGCGCAACCCTTGGTTGTCCCGGGGGGTGAAGCAACCGTCCTTCCCCAAGGAGATCTCCAACCAGCAGAAGAGCTGGCTACGGGGCAGAGCGCCGCTGGCCTCTGCCCACTACTTAAAGTCTGCCCGGAGGAGCAGACGGATGGTTCCCCCGGGACGGGTTGTGCGCAACCATTGATTGCCCCGGGGGGTGAAGAAACCATCCTCCCGCAGGGAGATCCTCGCCCAGCTGACGAGCTGGCCACAGGGCAGAGCGCCGCTGGCCTCTGCCCATCCCTCTCAGTTTGCCTCGAGGGGCAGCGCGAGGATGACCCTGTACGACTGCCGCGGCAGCGGTCCAGTCCCCTCGTCGGCGGCCAGGGAGAGCAGCCGGGTTTGACCCCGTTTGTCCTCCCGGTTGCCGTTTCCGTACCCGGCCAACCAGCAGAAGAGCTGACGCCAGGGCAGAGAGCCGCTGGCCTCTGCCCGTTCCGCCCGATTCGCCCCGAGGGGCAGAGCGTGGATGACCCTGGGCGACGGCCGTTGCATCCCGTGATTCTCCCTTCCAGCTGGCTGGAGGAGCAGCCAGGTTTGGCTCTTGTGGTTCCTTCAGTTGCCGTGTCCGTACCTGGCCCTCCAGTGGAAGAGCTGGCAACGGGGCAGAGCGCCGCTGGCCTCTGCCCATTTTTACAACCCTTGGGCTCGGGGGCCTCACGCAGACACGGTTCTGTTCCACGGCTGACTTGGGCACCTGGGGCGTGTGCAGTTGGCACCCGGGTTCCCCAGGTGAGCGACAACCCTGGGGGGGGCACAGGGGGTACTCTGGCCCGGATGTATGTACCTTTGCCCAGCCGGGGTCACCCTGAGGACGTGGGGGCCCGACCAAGCTGGCACGGCCGCAAGGCCAAATGGAGAGGCCTGGTGACTCGGCCTCCCCAGACGGACTATGGCCTGGGAGCGCCGACTTCCCCGGTATGACCCGGTGGGGTCAGACCAGGTGCGTCGAACTGGGGGAGGGGGAGGAGTGTCACGGAATGGCCCAGCACCCTCAGCCAGGGGCGGTGCAGTGACAGTGGTGGCTATGGACACTCGGGTGCGGTGGCACGCACCCAGTTTTACGAGTACTTTCATTAGATGTGGTCTTACTGATGTGCTGTATTAAGATGTACCTTGTGTGATTGTAACTGTATTAGGTGTAAGAAAACGTTTGTATGTGTTTTTCCCCGTCGCCATTTTGCCCATTCCAGCATGGTTACACCAGACAAAGGGATCTCCTGGCCCCAAGATGGAGGATACAGCAAGCCAGCTGCTTGGAGGCTGTTCCCAGACCTCATTTGCCTAATCCCTGGACAATGGGAAGGCTGGAAGGGACCTGGGAGGGAACAGGGGGGCTGGGAGAGGAGCCAATCAGTGCTGGTTGTGTGGGTGGGGGAGTGGGCAATCTGTGTATGTGAAGTTGTTACCTGACCCTGTTGAAAACCCTTAAAGTTAGTTCATCCAGTTCATTCAGCCACGCCTGGTGTTCTTTATTTGGTGAACGTATTCCTGTGATCCAGCGCGGTCTACAGGGCACGGTAGCCAGATCCGAATCGACCACCCTGTGCCTGCATCTCGCATCAGGACAGAGGTGCAGCGTGCGGGCATCGACCGCTGTGAGATCCGATTCGACGGCCGCGGCGCATCTGCCGCGCATTTCCCGCGCATCGGTATAGCGGGCGCCATCCGATCGCCGGTAGATCCGAAAAGACGAGCGGACGTCCCAACTATAAGATCCGACCAGCTCCCGAGGGGAATTCCGATCCGACCGGCCGTTCCGCAGACGACACATCCGCCAACCAAGGTCAGTAGACCAGCTGCTCGGGACGCTGAGTGCCGTGTCGCTCAGTGGTCGGGCTGGTCTCACCCAGGGGTCCCTTCCAACGCCCGCCAACCCTTTCCCAGGGTCACTCCAGGCCGCTCGAGACGCCGGGTGCCGTGTCACTCGGTAGTCGGGCCGGCGGTAAGCGCACTAGGGGGAAGCAGATAGGAGCACACCCGCAGGCGGACAACATCCCATTCCGTCATAGTTCACATACTTTTTCCACCCTGCACTGTGAATGTTTACATGTTCTGTTCAATAAACACATGAAAACATATAATGTTTGTGTTGTATTATTTTAAGCAGACTGTTTTTCAAATTGTTGTGACTTAGATGAAGATCAGAGCACATTTTATGCAAAACTCCACGTAATCCCAAAGGGTTCACATACTTTTTCTTGCAACTATATCTCTGTAGACAATGGCTAGACATAGCTGTTCTATATAAAGACACACACACAGTGGGCAGCTAGAACATGAGACGTCATTGTCTCTAAGAGGTAATGGATGAGCGACAGTCTACCACCTGAAGTTGCTCCCTGTAGCTGAAACCTCTGACTATGGGATGACTCCACTGCATAGGCACATGGCCCTATGTTTAGAAGCTCAGGAAACCTCAGGAGAGGCAGGGGGTGTGACCAGGACTAGGAAATCAGAAGAGCAATGTGTCTGGGAATTGAAGTTTCCCAGCAACAGACTTTCTCAGCCACACAATATATAACTTTCCAGCAGACAATTGAAAAAGTGAACCTCTGAAGCACTTGCTCAGATTCAGTTGTCCACTCAAATCTTGCCATTATCTCTATGCTATGGTCTAGGAGTGAACACCTATTTTCATTTACAGACGGATGAGCTTTTGTTATGAGCTTTCTATTTTATTGTACAGTGCAGCAGCAGCAGATGGCAGCAGCAGGTAACTTCCACTACACGAGGAGCGATGAAATAGGAGCCATGTGCATCTGGTTTGTTAAACCCTGCTGTAGACACAAATGCATCTTTGTGAGAGGTTCAAATACATGCATCTGTGTTAGAAAAAAAATGCCCCAAATCAGATTAATTAAATCTCCAGGGAGAGCAAGATATTTTGACTGGATTTTGGAATGAATTTGCCAAATAAAAATGTAAACACTGCATGAATATACAGTTTCACGCTACAAGATTAAGTGGCCCTGATTTTATGGATATCCTCCGGACTATAAGAAATTGAAAAATAGCTTTTAACAAATATTTGAGGATTGGGCAAAAAAAAGTCATTGATTTTTATCCACAATGTTTAATACACACACTTCTCCACCATGAACACACCCCTGCACTATTTCTTCGCAACCTGTTTTTCCTACACCCCAAAGCCAGATCCTGCTCCCATGTCTAATACCATGCCTGACAGTGCAACAGAACGAGTATGTCTGTGCCTGTATCTTCTGGGAGTTGCAATAAACACACTGACCACCGAAGTGCTGTCCTGGAGGTCAGCTTGCAGCTGCAAGGAAATTTACAGAGTAGATTTTCTGTTTATGTAACATGCATGGCGTTTTCTCTATACGCTGCAGATTCCTGGCTATTTAACAGCTGTATTTAACATCATGTTATCGACACAGTATTACATAGGGATTATAATTTCCTGTCTGTACTATGGACAAACCAAGGATTCAAACAAGCACTTAACAGAGTATGCCCACAATTAGGATTTTGGTGATGGGCATGAACAGAGAATGGGAAAGCTCAGATAGGAAAATGCAATGGAAGTCGTAAAATTAGAAATGTGATGCAGGAAGAAGGACACAGAAGCAAGGATAATTAAAAGAGATGGATACAGGTGAAAGGGAACTGACAACGATTACTGGAGGTTAAAAGGGAAAAGCATTAACATTAACAATTGTGATGGAAGGAGATCTACAGAAAACCGTAAACTAGAGTGTATTTTGGAAAACAAAGTAGGTGGTTGAAGTGGAGAGGGGGATTCATCATTCATGCCAATAAATTATTACATCTTAAATTAACCCCTTCACTGCTGAGCCATTTCACGTCTTAAAAAAAACACAGGTTTTTTAATTATTATTTTTTTTCTTTACTTTAAACATGGTCATGTTTGGTAGCATTGGAAAGGCCATACTCTGGCCTTTTTAATGATACCAAATATGACCCTGCTAGCTGCCCATAGTCGGGAGATATCGGGGTTCAAAGAACCCCCTATCTCCACCTCCAGCTTTCCTTAGGAGTCAATGAGGACGTTCCCCACACGTCCTCAGCAGTGAAAGGGTTAATGTACATTATTATTATTTCCTGAGCGTAAAAAAAAAAACTGGGAACAAAAATGAACTAATGTTTGTGAATATCTGCCATTAACCTGCCTCGAAATGTTTAAATACCATATGGCATGTGAAGAATAAACCAGTGTGTAGTCAAAAACTACAAGAAATGTAAAGTGCCAAATATACAATTTGTATGTCCTAGGGTAAGCCAAAAGGTCCCATTTCATTATAGAGCAAACTCCAGCTTGATGATAAGTTTGTCAGCACATGAAGACATTAGCATCATTCTGACTGCATGAAATACACACAGGACAGGTCCACTGCACCTACGCTGTTCAGTGTTGTTAGGATAAAGATTAGCGTAGTCAAACCATACCTGGGGAAATATTGGTCAGTTATACCCTAATGATGACAGTACATAGCTTAAACAATCATATAATATGGGGAATAAAGATACAGCACATGAGCGCCTTAGAAAAAAAAGAGAAACAAAAGGATCTGAGATCTCTTAACCTTTGCAGTGCAGAAAAGGATAAACTTATTGACAAAGTAAAAATTGTTGGGCTTCTCAGTTTTGAAAAGAGCCAGGAACACAGATTATGTCTCTGCTTCTTTGCTTATGCTGTAGTAATAATTGGAATATGCTTCAGTAATTCAAAGTTATGAGAGAGAGCCTATAACTGTGGAGTACCCGATTTCCCCATCAGTTAGGTTGTGAGCTCATGTATCTCATGTACCATGTATGCTTGCATCAGATGTGATATGCATCAGAATTCCCCCATTATTATATACACTATTTTGAACACAACCTCGATCCAAGAATGAATGAATGTAAATTATTTTGCTTAAAAAGGAGGCAATGGTTCTTCCCAGATGGTCCCACCATGTTTGTAACTGACCAACATTTGACACTGTATAGCTGATGTGTGTGGGAAGGACAGAGAATAGAGGGTGGGGCTAGAGATGGGAGAAGCGAAAGGGAGTCCATCTTGCCCAGGTGGGCTGGCTGCCTCAGTTGACATGACAGAGTGTGGCCTGTTGGTCAAAGGTCTGACATAGGTCCAGTGTTGCTTGGCAAGTTTGTAGGGACAGGCTTGGGAAGCTGAAGCAAATATTACAGGCCATAAAATGAAAAGGGAAAAAACAGAGAAATAAAAATAAAGGAAATCATGACCACATTAGTACCATGTTACTTATGATTTACCCAACCTCACAGCTGCTATGACAAATCATCATTAACACAAAGAGTTCCAATTTATTTTCACAGTTGAACATAATACAGATATACAATGCAGTTAAAAAGGAGAAAAAAAATAACCTGTTTTGTCTCCTACCCAGGATTTTACTTGTAAGAGACCACAAGGTCTGCAAACAGCACTGAGGTTGTGTAATAGAATCTGTTCAATACCATAAAATGAGAGTTGCTATACACAATATATATAAAAGCGAGAACTAGAACAAGTCGGGTTGGTTATTAAATTTGCTTTGTATTTCACTAAAAGATTATCTGAATCTGTTAAAAGAGCTAGGATACGAATTATTATTAAATAAATGCATAGTTGTGTATTACGAGTGCATGAATTGGAGATACAAAAGAGTAAACTGTAGAAAGCCAAGTACCTCCGTCTGGCTTCTCATCATCTTCTCTGAATTGAGGGGAAGTGAGAATAACCTTTAGTGTTAATTTGGGCTCCTTTGAGTTCTGAATAATAAGGCATGCATCTTCAATGCATTGTTGGACTTGGTAGGGTTCTTCTGTAAGTTTCTGAAAATTTAATAACAGATATAAGTATACAAATACGGATAATTCAGGTGTCGAACTAGAACTCCCACACTACAAATTTAAACCCAGTTGGGGTACAAACTGGACTCACACACGCAAATAGCAAACAATATCTGGAGAACACATTAATTGCTATTCGGTTCAGTTACAAAGAGAAAATGAAAGACAGTAGTTGCAAATATATTGTATTTATTCAGTGAGAACATAAATGATAGCGATGACAACCAATAAATTAGAAGCTAGCCCACTAACATGTTCTGTTGTTACAGCTGCAGGTTCCATCTGTTAGCATTTCTTCATTTTACATGTCATGTCGATCATACAACTGAACATACAGCTTCTATTTTACGCATTACAAATGCTAAAATATTGAAAATATGTTTGCAAACCAGTCCAGTACAAAATGCACAAACACACACATTTACAGTTTATCAAATTTTGAATATTGATGTGTCTCACCTGGATTTGCAGTGGAAGGTTTTCTCTGACTGTGCCCAACAAGCCCTCTGTTGGCTTCTCTTTACACAACAGGACCAGTTCTAACTCCATATCATCTTTAATAAGCAGCCCTTTGGCAACTAAGCCAATTCTCATGACCCCACACAATACCCGACCACTTTCATCCCTGAAAAGAAAAGTACAATTCATTAGAAATCTGGCTAACCTGAATCTTATGGGTAAAATTACTCTGATTTCAACTTACATTACAATTATCTAATATTATACAAACATACATTTTATTTTTTAAAGGGAAACTACCACTTACATAAACGGTTAACTGGATAACTTGTGCATTACAAACGTAACCACATCATAAACCACATGCTACGTGTTTTTTTTTCTTTCTTTGAAGCAATTGGATGTAAAAATCTCCCATTTTAATTTTTTCGATTTTTCCCATGATGCAATATTTACCAAAATGTTACTGTGAGTTTTACTTTGTGGCTGTGCTTTATCTGTATTTAATAGTTAATGAGGTGGAGGAGGTAATGTTTAGATAAGGCAGCAGGGGGTGTATTGTGTTGTCAGGGCTACTCCAGATAAGAGATGTCAGGTGAATGAGATAAACCAGGGAGTTTAAAGACATCCAATCTACCACCTGGTGATGTCCTTTGAATTACAACCCACACAATACAATGATTTGAGTTAGCGATCAACCCCTAGACTCCATTATAAGGCCATTGCCACCCACTGAGGAGCAAGTGATTTAAAGATACTGGGGGAGGGGGGAGTTTACAACACAAAAGATCGCACAACGCATCCCCCCCAGTGACACACATAGAGTAAAACATTTTCTCAACTAAACATACAAGAGAAAAACAGAGCATATGTAAGATCAACAACTTTAACAAAATAAGGACATTTTTTTTTTGGTGGTAGTGTCCATCTAAATAGAGTTTTTGCAGTGTGTTAGTCATAATACCAGTATAAACGACAGAAACATTATTTGGCTTTCAACTACAGTAGCTCTTACACAGACATCTACTCATGGCCTCATGTGGTGGCGGGGACTTACAGAAGATACCTTGTGTACTCAAAATTGGTTATCTCATGAAAAGCAGTAATAAAAGGACACAATTCAGAAAAAAGTACAAAAATCTAGTCACAGGTATGCCGTTAAAGAGATAATAGAATTAAAACTGGAAGGGGATGGAAACAGAGGGGTTAAACATTAACATCTTCTGAATCCCTCCGAACTCCCCCTCACATTTTAAACCTTTAATTTCCTTGAAAAACATACCTTTATTCATCGCTGTGGTCTCCCTCAAAGTCCTGCAGGATGTCCTGTGACAGGGCATACTGAGCACAGGTTATGGGCAGGATTAAGCCTCTGCATAAGGAGGGCTATCAGCCCTCTGAGGCCTTTGTCAGATGAGCGCACTAGGTTGCCCATACTGAAGTGCCATCCAACGCCCAACGCAGAGTTGTGATGTTTCGAAGTGGCCGGCCACACGCTGTAGCACGAGCATGAATTGTGAGCACTGTAGCGGATGTGCAGAAAACCTCCCGTTCTAAACGCTATGATGTGTTCCTACTGGGCGGCAAAGCGCGCTTCTCCATAGGAGGATTGAGCCTTGCAGCGCTGAGCGCACTAACTGCGCTCAGTGAGGGCGCCACACAGGTGTCAGCGTGGAAGGAATGTCCACTCTCACAGACGTTCCTTCCGCTCTGAAAAATGCTCGTCTGACACTAACCTAAGTCCCCCTCAGATGGGGAGAGTAAGCAGGGAGCTCAGAGCAGTGTGATCACTCAGATATAAGGACACATTGTGCAGAGTGTCTTTTTACATCCTATGAGAAGCACAATTCTATTCTGTCAGCAATGCACAAGGCAAATATGCATTGCAAATGATAAGCAACGCACCAGAGATGATTTAATAATTTTCAAAAAGAATAAAACTATAAATAAAAACTACCAGCTGAGGAAGTCGTCAGACGAAACGCGTCCTGGTAGCTATGTTATTTTATTATTAAATGGTTTTAAATTTGATATCTGCTGTTTGCCTGCTGCTTATTTGAAGATTCCAGGCCAAGAAGGTCCAGGGGATACCTTATTATTCCCTGCACTTTATCTAATAGAGCCGATTGGGGTTCAGAACCACGTGAGTCAGAAATTTTCGGTTTTGTGTACTGACACCTTTTTATACAATACTGCACTAGGGATACCCCTGGTATGTGCTTATTTCCATCATAGGCGTACCCTATTGAGAACCCTAGGAAATGCGATAGAGGTTGATGGGCACCTGAAAATCTTTATAGAAGACCCATAAGGCTGTACGTCCTAGAGCCAGGCGTGGCTCACTAAAATGTGAGTTGGATACCTTTTTAGTATAGGTCATATTTCTCATACAACATACTGCGCAAAATTTGGTCTCCTCTCTTTGGCAGTAATATACATCCCTCTAGAAGATTGAAAGAGGAGCATTTTGAAAAAGAAGACAGAAGGAAAGAAAAAAGAAACTTAAGGACATGTATTGTGCTATATGTGCTAACCATTGATGTTCATTGGCGTTACGCTTGCTTCTATTCTATGTATCCAGTTACAGGTTTTTAGAGGAACCTCCGTGTGTGGCGTTTAGCGAGCATATCGTGCATGATTTTTTTGGGCGCTTCACTTCCTGGTAATAGTTTCACTGTGCCATTTAGCTTAAATAATTTAGTCGGCAAAATTAACACTACAATGCACCATCCAAATTGCACACACGTAGATTAAGTAGTTTGTGCACTTTACATTAGTAGGTACAGAAAATAAAACAAAATCAGTGAGCACTTGAAAGAGGGTAGACTGTGATAAACCATCTATACAGTAAATAAAGTCCAATAGATCATCTAGTCCCCACTAATGCCCCCTAAAAAAGCTCAGACTATGGTTCGCTGATGTTTGGTACCTCCTAATGGACAAGGAAATGTCCACTGTATGAAATAAGTCAGCACACTCACGTATTAAAGAGCCTCTTAAAGAAAAAGTGGCTGGGTAAAATGTGCTCCTGCATCAGATAAGTGATATCTAATGCTCACATTTTTGTATCTACTCTCTTAGGCGTGCGCACGGGGTCCCACACTGACTGGGCACGAGTGCCGGCAATCGCTGATTATCTATCACCTGACTGCCGGTGCTCTCTGACACAGTCACTGAGCGCCTATGGTCAGGTGACACTGCCAGATCATCAGCGATCACCGGTGCTCGTGTCCAGTCAGTGTGGGACGTACTCTGCGGCCTGTGCGCTAAGCACAGAGAGCAGTGCAGCACCCCAGAACCACCCAGACCACCAGGGATGCAGAGACTGCCCTCCAGGCCTGCGGAGCTCAAGAGTCTCGGCGGCTATCCATGGGATGTGGCCAGTCGGGTTCCCCCTTCTCTGCCACTGGATCACCAATGATTCATATTCAACCTCCCCCCTGCAAAAAAAAGGTTAGCAGGAGAGGAGGCAACTTATTCAAATATTTTTAATAATTAGTATATTTAAAATGTTTATACGCACCACACATTACTGTGGTTTTATTGCGGTGGATACTGTGATACAGTAATGTGCATTGTGTATGCGCGTATAACAGAGCTCCACAGCAATAAAACTCCCAGTAATGTGCAGTGTGTACGGGCGTGAGTTTTATTGCTGTGGTGTCTGTGATACGCGTATACACAATGCACATTACTGTGAATTTTATTGATGTGGAGCTCTGTGATGAAGTCATGTTCGGTGTGTATGAGTGTATCACAGAGCTCCACATCAGTAAAATTCACAGTAATGTGTGCTGGGTATGAGCGCATCACAAAATACAAAGCAATAAAACACACAGTAATGTTCGGTGTGTATGAGCGTGAGTTTTATTGCAGTGGGTTCTGTGATATGCTCATATACACCGCACATTACTGTGATTTTTATGGCTACATACCCCCAGGTGCAGGGGATATACGGTTATGTATGTGAACATATCGCTGTGTATAAATGCATGTATTTGGCTTTAAGCAGGTTGCTGTGCGTAAAATTCTGTGCCTGTGTCCTTGTCGTAGCCCGGCATTGCCCCCTTGCCCTACACCCAAAAGGATGGTATTACTCCTAGAATCACCACAATATCTGCTGCCTGCACTCCACAAAGTAAGAGTGGCAGCGGGTATCTTGACAGCAAAGTGAGATATTATTATTATTCTTTATATAGCACCAGCAAATTCTGCAGCAATGTACATGGGCACAACATAGACAGGGTTACAATACATTGAACAACATTTTGACAAATCAGTACAGGAGGAAACGAGGGCCCTATTCCCGTGGGAATTTACAATCTAGAAATGGGTACAGGTAGGAGACCAAATATTGGTGCAGGGCAGCAAGAGGTTAAATGGGCACTCTACTTAAATTTTACCCCCTTTATTC
Organism: Leptobrachium leishanense; assembly: GCA_009667805.1. NCBI lineage: Eukaryota > Metazoa > Chordata > Amphibia > Anura > Megophryidae > Leptobrachium > Leptobrachium leishanense. Next base: position 107,373,902 of record CM019071.1, read on the forward strand.
CCTTTAACCTCTTTGCTGCTGACGAGGTGCTGAGCGCATCCTCTGGTTTCATGTTTGTGTGCAGAGGATGCACGTCGTTGAAGCCCTGCAGCTCAGTGCCATTTCTTTCTTCTTTCACAGCGGGCTGACATCTTTTCCTCCCTGTAGGACTTCACCTGGACACTGATATAATCACTTAAGAGCGTGATGATGTCAGAGTCTCTCACACTCCCCCCTCAGAGCTGGGAAATCACTTTACTGGAGATACAGGTGTCCTTTGGGCTGCTGTATCTCTGCTACCATAGGTTCTACAGGGTCATATGGGGCATTAGTAAAAAGGCCAGAGTCGGCGTTATTCCACATTGTTTCATCTAAAACAAAAGCCACTGTACTGATGTGGGCAGAGGCGGGAGGCCCTGTGGACCCCTGTATCTCCATTCTTTACACTCCACAATGTTAAGTTAGGTCTCAGTGGACAGGTCAGAGTATGGCCTTTCTAATGAGAACAAATATGATCATGTAAAAATGAGTAAAAGAGAAAAAAAAAATCCTCATTGACCACTTATAACATATAAAGCAAACAAGGTTATTTCTCACCTCATTCCCCCCCCCTCCCCCAGGAGTTCAGTTTTAAACCTAGTCATATAATTCATAAAACACAATCCGCCAAAACACAAGTGAAAAATTTTACTTTTTTCCGTTTTGGTTAAATTTGCAGATTATCTTAAAAAATTGCATTAACGTTTGTTTTTTTAACACAAGAGTAACACATAGAATATATAACTACAAAGGGTTTGATCTAGCATTTTGACGCGACAGGATGTATACCGGGGTCATTGGTCCGCTAGCGGTTTTGGAATTCTATCTCATTTGTTGCTCAGTCACTAATTAAGTTAGTTGAGACTCATGGGAAATGTACCTGTAGTTCCAAAACTTCTGGATATCCATGGTTTCCGCACCTCTGTAGTATACACACACAGGGTTATCCAAAAGGCTGGAGAAAGGTAACTGAATGCTGAAAATGAGCGTTCGGTTACCTTTCTTGGCCATTCGGCTATCCAGAGAGCATGCAATTTGCCGAATCATGGCGAATTGCCTGCACATACGGTGCCTGTTTGAAGGCAGTGAAATCCCATAAAAAAGCACTGCTTTGGCTATTCAGAGAGCACAAACCAGCAGTGAAATGTTCCCGAAATGCCCTGCCAGTCGGTGGTTTAATTCGGCAGGTTTATTCAGGCGAATCCCATAGGCTTCAATGTTAAAAATAGTCCTGTTTTAATTCAATATCTAATAAACCGTTCATTATAAAATTCTGCAGTAAAGAGTCTATTTATAGATTTTTTAGGATATTTTAAGCATTTTTCTGGATTTTTTATTTTTTTTTAAATTCCGTTGTTTTTTTTTTAGTTTACTTATTTTTTCTGTAACAGCCCTTTTTATTATCATTCCTTGGACCTCATATGTAAATTTCAGACATTTTCGCTCAGTAGTTTCTTTGCAAAAGCGTTTCACTTTTCAAACATTCAAGCAAACTGTTTTTATAATTTATTCACTGCCTTCGTCTGCGGTGTCGGGTTTTTCCGGTGGCTTCGCTGCGTGTGATTGGCTCCTGCTCGGGTTTTTCCGGCGGGTTAATCCAGATGTTTTTGCAGGTTTTCGGCGTGGCCTTTCCCTGCAATTCGGGGATCCTGTGTTGCTTGCTGAGTACACCGCAGGGTTGCCAAAATGGGATCGGCAAAACGAACCGAATTGAAGAGAATGAAAAGTCACCGAAAGTGCGGTGACTTTTCGATTCTCTTTGAATTACCCTGATAGTAATGATATATTTTGGCTGAATGCGTGTGAGATATATATAAACATATATAGAGCTTTTCGGTGCTTACCCTAACACAATAGGCTTCACACGCCTTTGTCTATACAATTTCTCTTGGTTTTGTATATGATAGCGGTACATAATAATTGGTTTGTAGTAGCTGTTCAAATAGATTTTATTTCAAGAGCGCCATTATTTATGTACACAGGGAAATCAGATTTTCTTTGCCCTTTTCTAAATTTGTTTATCTACATTAAATATTTGTATATTTTAAAATAATGATTTACAAATTGAGTCATTCGATTTAATTGTATCAATTTATTGTGTATATTCATGCTGTGACTGGAAAGTATTTAATTTTATTGTCTGGCACCAACCATCACCAGAAGACTAATACAGGTCATCTCCCTGAGCTACCATGGATAAAAGATTAGGATCTCAAATGATGGTGTGTAATAAATATTTAAATCATTGTAAATTAGAACTCCAGGCCAGTATGTAAATGGGATGCCACACTTAATACAATATGGTGCTAAAATGTCAATATCTCTGCAGTTACATAGTTACATAGTTATATAGGCTGAAAAAAGACATGCGTCCATCGGGTTCAGCCTCTCCCACATAACCTACTGCTGTTGATCCAAAAGAAGGCAAAAAACCCAGTCTGAATGCTTGCCAATATGCAACATACTGGGAAAAAATTCCTTCTTGACCCCAGAATGGCAGTCAGATTTCTCCTTGGATCAAGAAGCTTTTACCCACATATTAAATATTATAACCCTTAATATTCTGTGTCTGCAGGAAGTCATCCAGTCGTTTTTTAAAAGTCTGTACAGACTCTGACCCAACCACCTCAACAGGCAGAGAATTCCACAGCTTGATTGTTCTCACCGTAAAATAACCCTTCCTATGCTTTAAGCTAAATTTTCTTTCTTCCAGTCTAAATGGATGACCCCTTGTCCTGTGTATAGTCCTGTTAATGAATAGGTTATCAGACAATGGTTGATAATGGCCCCGTATATATTTATATAAGGTTATCAGATCCCCTCTAAGGCGCCTTTTCTCTAAACTAAACAGGTTTAAGCTTGTTAGTCTTTCCTCATAACTTAACCCTTCCATCCCCCTTATTAATTTAGTTGCCCGTCTCTGCACTTTTTCTAACGATATAATATCTTTTTTTAAGACAGGTGCCCAAAATTGCACGGCATATTCAAGTTTTGATTCCATTTCCAATTTATTCATGTTCTGCAGAGAATGGATTGACACTCACAACTTGTCGAAAAAGTTGTCCAGAGCAGGGACACCTTCTTTCAGCCCCTTCCTGTTGCGAGTTTCAGCAACTACTTGGCTTGGCCTTGAAGTATTGTCAAATGGATCACCAAAAAGAAACTGTGGTCAAATAATTACACATTGAGTGAATGCCTGACCACCGGTATTTGATCTAAGATCTGCTGTGACAAAGGACTCATTTACTGGGAGATAAGCCCTAACAATAAACATTGGTGTTCCAGCCAATTGAGAGTCTTCAAAAACATGGCCACGTTTTCTTTCAAGACACCATACATTCCTCTAAGTAGCTGCCCAGGGCACTAGATCTCTACAAGGTAGATTGGTTCCATTAAACGAGGTTGAGCTGTCAATGCGCATGTATACAGGAGAGTCATTAAATTTAGACCGCTTATGTTTAAATACAGCATAGATTTATTTTATACCGTTCAATGCATTATAAATATTCCTTAAAATTCCTTTGGAGTTATTTTATTTTTTATGGTTTTGGCTGCATTTGATGCTTTGTTGATTTTCTCACCACTTACCACAGACTAAACTCTCCCACAAACTGCACATCAAGGAGCTGTTCAAGTACTTGAGTGGGATTACAATGCTCATTGACACGAGACAATGATTTTCAAACAGAATTTCAAATAAATTAAAAGAATTACTGCTCCATTTGATGCTTTTATGTTTATACAAGTAGCAGCATAATATGTATATATTTTCTAAAACTGCCCTGAAATGAACATACAGCTGATTTTCCATCAATGACTACTTTGACGGGATAAGAAAGGATAAGTCTGTAAACAGAAAAAAATGCCATTTACAGAGCCAATACTTACAACATGTGGAGAGATTGCAGTGGGTTACAGAATCCCACAGGGAAGATCATTCTACCTGAGCTATGAATAATAGGCTACGCACAGAGAAGGATAGTGCTTAGCCTGCAGGAAGCAGTACGTGAGCAAGTCTTGAAGTACACTAAAACAAGACCAGAGGTTGCTGTGTCAGCTTTGTCCCTTTTACTTAGAAATGCAAAACTGGGGCTTCCAACCAGGCATAATAAAATTTGTTAAATAATGCAAAACAAAAACATGAAAAATAAATGCAAAGGAAAAAATAATGACCTAAAATTTAAATAACCTTGAAGCACTGAATATGAAATAACCTTGATAATAAGGTGGATAATATTTGACGGATTTTGAATTTACAATTTACTAGGGCATAATGCAGGTTTCAGCTATTTCACACAACTGTAATATTTAGTTACTGTTGATAGATCAATAAAATTGACTATTAATTGTAAAACCAGATCAATTTTTTTTCTGCATGTCGAAAAAGATTAAGCTACCCAACAGCTGAAGTGGAAATGCATCAAGTGGTTATCCAGGACCCAGTTAAGAATCCTATTTTGTATTTGGTTTTGTAGGTTACACTGGAGTTAGTTTTAACACAATCCAAGAAACATTTAAAGTACAGGTGGTTATTTATCTAATAAAACATGATTCTATGAAATCTTGAAAAGGCACTTTGAAAAGCTGAGCAATTTGACATTCAGGGTTATTAAAATAGATCCGAATGGCTGCCGAAAGGGAACCGAACGCTGAAAATCAGCGTTCGGTTACCTTTCTTGGCCATAAGGCTACCCAGAGAGCAGGCAATTCGCTAAATCTTGGAGAATTGCCTGCACATACGGTGCCTGTTCGAGGGCAGTGAAATCCCCATAGAGAAGCAATGCTTTGGCTATTCAGAGAACAAAAATCAGCAGTGAAAGGTTCCCTAAATGCCCTGTCATTCGGTGGTTTAATTCGGCAGGTTTATTCAGGCGAATCCCATAGGCGTCAATATTAAAAATATTCCCATTTGCAGATACCTTATACCCCCGAAACACTTTTATTGGGAATGATAGATCTCCCGTGCCCACATATACAGATGCTGTTTATCTTTGTTTCCACTACTGCCTTGTTGATAGCTAGGAACTGGAGGACTGTACACCTACCCACCCGGAAACAATTGAGAGACTTACTGGACCAGCACCGCCACTTTGATTCCAAAGCTAAGACGATATTTGGCTTTAAGCCGGCCAAAAAAGATCCTTGGCAGCTATGGGATATTCAAAAAATTTATGAGACATGCAGGACTGATCGTCCGGATACTCTGGTTAATTATGGTGAATAGTTTTTACTACTTCAGAAATGTGGGATGGATTGCATAAAAGTAGATATTGCTGCAGGTCTGTTTTCTCCACCCCCCCCCCCTCTCTCACTCTCTATCCCGCTTCCTTTTACTCTTCCCTCTCTTTTTTCTGTTTCTTTATATTTACAATATTTGAAATGTACAATTCTACGCATCATGGAAAATTCTAATAAAAACATGTTAAAAAAAAATATATATTCCCATTTTAATTCAATATCTAATAAACCGTTCATTATAATATTCTGCAGTAAAGAGTCTATAGATTTTTTAGGACATTTTAAGCATTTTTCGGGATTTTTTTTACAAAAACCTTTCCGATTTTTTAAATTTTTTTAACTTTACTTATTTTTTCTGTAACAGCCCTTTTTATTATCATTCATTGGACCTCATGTAAATTTCAGACATTTTCGCTCAGTAGTTTCTTTGCAAACAGCGTTTCACTTTTCAAACATTCAAGCAAACGGTTTTTCTAATTTATTCACTGCATTCGTCTGCGGGTCGGCTTTTTCGGGTGGCTGAGCGTGATCGGCTCCTGCTCGGGTTTATCCGGCGTTTTCGGCGGGTTAATCAAGATGTTTTTGCAGTTATCGTGTGCGTTCGCCCTCGTTTTGCGGGGAGTTTTCGGCGGGTTTGCAGCGACCTTTCCCTACAATTCGGGGACCTTGTGGGGCTTGCTGAATACACCGCAGGGTTGCCAAAATGGGATTGCCAAATCGAACCGAATTGAAGAGAACGAAAAGTCACCGAACGTGCAGTAGCTTTTCGATTTTCGTTGAATAACCCTGATTATATCCATGGAGTAATCTCAAAGCAATTCCTCTTTTTGATATATAAAAACAAAGATAATGGAACAAGTCCAATATAGTGTAGTAGATTTCACTCAATTTGGATGAAAGGAAAATTTATACCGTTCTACTCACTATTTTATGAGCCATAAACCAGCTCTAGGTTAAGAACGGCAGTGCTTTTTTCTTTTCTTCTCTTTTTCAGGTAGCCATCCACCTTATATCACGATAAGGAGAATGGATATGGAGACCTTAAGATCAAAAAACAAGCATACAAGGGCAAACCCCAAGCATATTAAAAGCTGTAAAAAGAAAGCCAATTGCCCACTTACACTTTTTGGAGCCCTCCTTGGCTCTTATTTACACGCACGTGGATTTGTCAGCCAAAATCCACAAAACTTTACTCCAAACGACAGAAAGCAGGATTCAGAAAAAAGAGCTTATTTATTGAAAAACAAACAAAACCAGAATGCATTTTGCCATACAAACATGGCTTCTTCACCTGGTATCCCCACTTCAGATGTCCTGCTGCCAATATATAGTCTCTGGAACCATTTTCTAACTAGTTTGTTAATTATTCGGTGTGAGCGTAAAGCCTCTGTACAATTTCACGCCGAACAATTAATAACCATAAAATTAAATAACCATATGGGCAGAGGTCAGTCCAAGGGGTGAAATCGAGTGCCCTAGCAATTGAAACGTTTACCTGCCCTCACTGGTTCTCAAAGCTATTTTTCGTCTCATATGAAAATTGGACCTGCAATTTCAGCAGATTCACTCGTTTCATGTCCCTTTGAAATGAACAGCAGCCTCCAGCTACAAATTATTCCCCTATGAGCTGATGCCTTAGTTCCTTTTTTTATTAGTCTTTTTCACATGATACTTTGATCACATACTTTTGATGAGTTTATTTGTACTTCTGCATTTTTTAAAAAAATATATATTTTAGTGACTTGACCTATTGTAGCAAAATACTAATGTTAGGTTAATTATGTCAGCTAAGTACAGGACACCTCACACTTTTATATATGAAATCAGTCAATCAGCTAGGATTTTGAAGGACTAATTTTGCAGGGGTCATGTCCCCTTTGGATTAGCACAGGACTTTGAAATTTTCCTCTTACTCGTTTATGCAACCCACACATTATATACCGTTTTTCCCGCCATTAAATGGACGTTCTAAAAATACCATTATTTCCATCATACTGTATAATTTACTATAAAAAATAATAATTATGAAATATGAAAAGAAATGGAAAAAACACTTTCGAAATTTAATCCCCAAAATCTACAACCACCAAAAAAAGAGCCCGGCTAAATAGTTTCAAAAATTTGACCTGAGATTAGAAATATCCAATTTTTACATGTTTTTGCTATTTAACCCCTTCACTGCCGAGCCATTTCACCTCTGTGCGCTAAGCTCATTCTGACCGTTTTATGTTCATAATTTTTAGATGCCAGCTTAAGTCTTATTTAATTAAACCCAAGACAAATTTTAAAAAATACATATATATATTTATTTTTTTACAACAAACCTGGTCATGTTTTTTTACGACAAACCTGGTATCTTTGTAAAGGCCATGATCAGGCCTTTTCAATGGTAACAAACATGACCCTCTAGCTGCCACGGATCGTGAGATGGGCGGATCCTTTAGATCCACCTATCTCCACTTGGCAGCTACGGGGTTAACTGGCCCACTGACATCCTCACACATATGGTGAGGATGTCAGTGGGTGGGGGGGGGGGTGACCCGGAGGCTTGGCTAACATCCAAGATATCAGCCACCTCCGGGTCTGAATTGAGATTCTGCACCGATTGGCACCAGATCGCAGTTCGGCAACGTAGGTTAAAACTGTGCACTGCTGAAAAGGGGAGACTCTCCCTTTTCCAGCTGTGCAATTTGTGTCCTTCTATCTCTAACGGTTGGGGAGATAGAGGGTTCCAAATGAGCCACCCTCCCCTTCCTGATTTTTACTACAGGCGCCGGTGGGTGCCTGGCGATGACGTCATCACTGTGATGACCTCATTGCGCCTGCTGGGCCCCCTGAAAAGGCAGGGCAGGCTTCCAGGTGAGTATCGGGAGGGAGGTTAGGAGACCCTGACGTACCATGTACGTCCGCGGGTCTAAGGGAGACTTCCCGGTTGGCCGTACATGGTAGGGGTTAAACGAATACGGTGTTGAAGAACCTTTTGATTTTATTACAGCACTCCGTCTTTTTGGGTAGGAGTCTATCAGCATGGCACATCTTGACTTGGCAATATTTGCCCACTCTTTGCAAAAACACTCCAAATCCGTCAGATTGCGAGGGCATCTCCTGTGCACAGCCCTCTTCAGATCACCCCACAGATTTTCAATCGGATTCAGGTCTGGGCTCTGTCTGGGACATTTAAAAACTATATAATCTTCTGCTTAAGCCATTCCATTCTTGATTTGGATGTATGCTTTGGGTCATTGCCATGCTGATTCGTGATCAGTTTTCTAGCAGAAGCCGGAAGGTTTTGTGCCAATATTAACTGGTATTTGGAACAGTTTATATTTCGCTTTACCTTGACTAAGGCCTGAATTCCAGCTGAAGAAAACCAGCCCTAAGCATGATGCTGCCACCACCATGCTTCACTGTAGGTATGTTCTTTTTGTGATGTGCAGTGGTTTTACAACAAACATATCTTTTGGAATTATGGCCAAAAAGTTCAACCTTGGTTTAGTCGGCAATTAAAATGTTTCTCCGACATGCGTTAGGGAGACTTCAGATGTATTTTTGCAAAATTTAGCCGGGCTTGGATGTTTTTCTTTGTAAGAAAATGCTTCCGTCTTTCCACTCTACCTCATAGCCCAGACATAGGAGGAATACGGGAGATTGTTTGCCAGATATTCCTGCAGCTCCTTTATAGTTGCTTTAGGCCTCTTGCAGCCTCCCTGACCAGTTTTCTTCTAGTCTTTCCATCACATTTGGAGGAAAGTCCAGTTCTTGGTAATGTCACTGTTGTGCCATATTTTCTCCACTTGATGATGACTGTGTTCCATGGTATATCTAATGCCTTGGAAATTCTTTTGTACCACTTCCTGACTGATACCTTTGAACAATTAGATCCCTCTGATGCTTTGGAAGCTCTCTGCGGACCATGGGCTTTTGCTGTAGAATGTGACTAAGAAAATGTCAGGAAAGACCTAATGGAACAGATGAACTTTATTTGGGGTTAATCAGAGGCACTTTAACCCTTTCGCTGCTGAGGCATTACACACCTCTGTGCGGAGCTAATTTTTACCGGTTTCACTCATCATGTTTAACCGCGTTTTGAAGCCTTATTTTATTATATGGCCCAGACATATTATATATCGTTCTTTCCGGCAGACTCGGCAGATTCATAATATATCATTATTATATGTATACGTCATGTCCTCCCTGTATATTATAACAAAAAATGCAATAAAATTTGAATTTTCAATAATTTATTACGTGTAAAGTTTTTTTTCACATCTTAATATGCGAGCATTTGCGGTTATATTTTCTATGGGTTGCGCTTGTTAGAAAAAAAATTAAATTGGGTCATTACATTTTTTTGGGGGGAAAATTATGCGATTTTTAACAAACGCGCCCCATACAAAAATCGTTAGTGCAGCATCATTGTTCACATAATTGAAATGGTAATAATATTTCTGCATTAACAAAAACATTTTTACTAATTTTTACATGGTCATGTTTGGTATCGTTGGAAAGGCCATGCTCTGGCCGATCCACCGATACCAAATATTAACCCCTAGCTGCCACGGATCGGTAAATAGGGGATTCATTGGAACCCCCTATCTCCACCATTGGTGGCAGTTAGGGGTTAACTAAAACTGACGTCATCGCGCCATGCACGATGACGCCAGTCGTCAGGGGGAGATCCCGGAAGCTTGGCCGACATCCAAGATGTCAGCCAGCTCCGGGAGAGGATCACGATCTGGCGCTTTTCAGCGCCGAATCGTGATCCGGCCCCCAAGGGGTTAAAGCCAGGCACCGTTTGGAAGGGCAGGCTGTGCCCTTCCAAACGCTGCCTGCCTTTAATCTCTGGCCCCCGGCGATCAGGAGGGAGAGATGTCCGAAGGACCTCCCCCCCCTCCCTTTCAGGCACCTCCTCTGCACTCGCGAGGGGGCGTCTGAATTAGATGTCATCGCGCCAGCGCGATGACATCTATCAGTCTCGCGGGGGCCCCTGAGTGCAGGGCTGACATCCAAGATGTCAGCCCGCACCGGGGGGGGGGCCAGCAATCAGCCGGAATCCCGGCTGATTGCTGCCTTCTGTGCATGGACGCGCTGAGCGCATCTATAACACAGGGGAAGCCCTTGGCAGGACGCGCTCAGCGTGTCTGCCGCAGCCGAGTGGTTAAAGGATGGCAGGTGTGAACTGACTCCTATATAACATGATTTTTAATGTAATTGCTTAATTCTGTACACCGCTATAAGAGGGTGTGCACACTAATGCAACCATATTATTTTAGCTTTTCATTTTTCTTCCCTCCACCTAAAAGATTTCAGTTCGTTTTTCTATTGAGTTGTACAGTTTATAGGTCACATTAAAAAGTGGAAAAAGTTCTGAAATGATTTGTCTGTCACATTTTTTTTTACATCACAGAAACCTGACATTTTAACAGGGGTGTGTAGAGTTTTGCTATCCACTGTATATGACAGTTCTATTATTATGTATCTTTAGTTGCACTGTATTTCTAACCAAACAAAACATAAAAAAGAATATACCGGTAATTTACATTATTTAAAATTTTTTCTTTAGGTTTAAAAGTTAAACACCCAGCAAAAGCAGAAGTTACACACTTCATTTGTAAAAAGAAAAAGTATTTGTGTGACAAGATTGAAAAATATTGTTAAGGATGTTTTGTATAAAGAAAGGTAGAGTATAAAAGGTTATTTGGCAGCGAGCTAATTGAATAATTAATGTAGAAACCTACACATACTTGGTTGCAAGTTTCCAGTTGCATAAAGTTGCTCTTTAATGAGGGATATAGGGTTTCCCAATTTAACATTATTTCTCACCATATGAGGGTTTTCAAAGTGCAATAATTACACTCACTCTATGTAATTGTTCTTAAGGATGGCATATCCAAATAGTTTTGAATAGAAATGTGTGTGGATATGTATAACTGAATTTGCCACCTTATATATCAAAAGGATATTGGTATCTAATGGTTTAGAAGTCTAAAAGCTTGTATTCCAGTCATGGGAGTTAATCAACACATTTTCCCATCACTACAATATAGAAGTGATATAATTATTTATAGACACAAGCATGTGCAAGGTGAAGAGTAACAATAAATATAGCATGCAGCGCTGAAGGATAGATTGTCTATTTCTGCTCTTCGCTCATCTCTGTGACACTGGGACAAATGAGATATACAACTTGCTTTATCAAGTGGAAAATCAGAACATAGCAGCCTACAATTACTTGGAGAAACTCGACCTCTACAGGTCTATTTCACTTGACCTGAGCTTTGGACATTAATTATCCCACAACAGTGTGGCACTTTGAACATGTGGAATGTAATCAAAATGGTTGGGTGTATGTAGTCGTTTGTGTATCCGAATCCAGATTTTAGGGAGCAAATAAGGAGCACCTGCCAAGAAAATAGATTTAGGATTTTTGTAAGCTTTTAGTCTAAAATGACAGCGGTTTTTGTATTATTATTTATGCTCTGTTTTAATTAAAATAGTATTTTGTAGAATTCAGAAAATACGGGTGGCTCACTCCACATTTTATGACATTTGTTTTCTCACTGGTTTCTGCACCATCATACAAAATACAACTCTGGGTTAGTGAAGTACAAAAATGACAGGATCTGTTTAGGAACCCAGCCAGACACATTCCTGCATGTCTGCTTGGTGTCGTTCTCTGTTCACATGTCCACATATGTGTCTGTCATTACAGCCTGTCAGGAGAGGGTGCCGTGAAACTTCCCTCCCTTTTCCTAGAAGGTTTGCCAACGTAGAGTATTTTTCAGCTGCTGCATTGTGGCAGTCTGTCTGTGTGTTCTTTTGCATTTCAGCAAGGCTTCAGAAATCACAGTATAGTTACTTTCAGTGGGAGCATTCAGATGACAACACAAGGTCATTTAGAAAACTCCCCCTAAATCCAATAGCAACTAAACTAAACCTCTGGTTCAGTGGTCCTACCAGAACAGAGATTACAAAATGGAATTCCACTAATGATCAGCACGAAACCGCTTTAATTTGGTTTCTGAAAGTTAATCAAAGCTTTGGGATCACAAGAAAACCATTACATATAAAGATAAGTACATGGAAGTTATAAACTACTGGTATAAAGTAGATGATTTTTTGTTTTAAAGTGTATTTTACCAGGAAGGATACATTGAGATTTCTCTTGTTTTCAAGTATGCCCTGGGTGGCGATTATGTACCGTTCGGTGTCTTGTCCAAGGACACTTACTGGAGAGGTGCTCTGGCTGGGATTCAAACCTGTGTCTGCAGTCTCCACGGTTGAGAGCAGTGATGTTACCACTACTCCACCCAGCCGGTACAATTATTCTATTTTAGGTAGGTCAGTTAGATTTACGAGGATGGGCTCCTGAGCCCACTATGCATACCATGCAAGTGATTTATAGGCCACTGCCATTCAAATGCATTGTTTATAAGCGTGAAGAAATTACACAAGCATCAATTGCCCTCTTTGTTTAAAATTCTGCAATTTCATATAGCACTGCAATTAAATTGTCAATTCACAATTACTATGTGTATGCTCAACAAGGATCTGTTATTGTCATTTGTGAAGGGTTTTATTGGGACACACAACAGAACAGGGTGCACAGGTGTATTTGTAAAACAGGGCTCGTTACAATTTTCAGCATCCATTGATAAACATTTTAGAATGCCAAAGTTATTCGCTTACTTGGAAAGGCTTTCCTCTTTGTCTTCAGTCTTAGGATTTATGTCATTTTCCACGCTTTTGTTTTCCTCATCTATCCAATCGGACACATGTTTCAGAGCACATTCCACTGTTGATACCATGTTCTGGACAGCCTCCAGCTCTTCAGGAGAAGGGTAAATCGTGGAGTGCTTAGACATGACATGACGATCATCATTTGCAAAGGACCGTATAGATCTCTAAACATTCAAAAGTAGTGAGGTTAAGAGAAAAGAAAAAAACTACATTAACAAAAGGTAAATGTACCATTTTTGAATGTTGAGGACTTGCAAAGCATGGCACTGCTTGATAGCAGTATGTTGTGATAAACTACAGTGTCTTCAAAGATTCTACCACATTTCAATGACTGGAAAAACCTAAGAAAAATAAAAAATTTAAGCTAAAGTGCCATATTCTACTAATTGTCATGTACCCATTTTTCGCTGCGATGCGCATCAGGTCCTGGAGTCCATAAAACTCTATGGAGCCTTGCGCAAGGTTGCTCTTGTGCGACCACGAGAGCATTGGAGGAATTAGAGGCAGACTGGGAACAATTTGTCCCCAAGTCTTACTCTGCTCCCAATGAGAGGACGCGTCACCCTCTCCACTGTGTGATGAGGAGAGTATGGGATTATTTTTTTTCCAGGTTTAGCGGTTGTCCTGTCCACCATAGATTCATTGTGTTCGCTCCCCATCTAGTAGCTGTTTTTGGGGTCAAAGGGTATTGAGTGATTTTGCAAATGCAAAATTCACTTAACATCAGCTTTAAGGAGACAGTATTACTTTGTGAAGTACAGTCTGCCAGATGAACGCGCAAGCAACCTTGGAATAGATTGCACTTTCATTCGTAGGTACAAATTAAGGCCTCCAATACATAGTATAGGAGATGCTAGTTTATAGTAAGGATGTGCAGAGAATCGCCAAACTCACTCAGCCCAGCTTGCAGCAAGAGTGCAATAGCGTTTCCTGCAGTTATCTTAGTGACAAGTGTGGAATATAGGGCCACAGATTGATATCCTTCATCTGATCCTACTGGTTGTGCCCATTCTAAAATAGCCTTATTAGGGATTTTAATTACCTGGGCACCTAAAGCTTTTACATTTCAGCTATTCCATTTTTATAATAAATGCAGAAAAATTTGTCTTTAAGGACTTATTTGCAATAAAGTTTGTGCAAAAAAATTCCCTGGTTTCAAAACTATTGTTTTTGTTTAATTTAAAACCTCTGAGTTTGGAAGTTAAACACTTTATAAATAAAACACAATATTTCAAAATGCAGAGAAAGTATTTTTTCCGATTTGGGCTAAAAAAAACAACTTGTTTCTATAGAAAAATGCAGGTGCATATTCTCAATTTCTATGATAAAAAATACTCAATATATAATAAAACATTTTGGCAAAATCTATTTACAGGCCAGCTACTGAAAAAGCTTAAGCTCCAAATTAAGAATACACTTTTTTTTTTACATGATTTTTAGCAGTCTTTTGAAAATAATTATAACTATATTTGTATGGGTTCTGCAATAAACAAAAATACTTGGCCGTTTCATTACAAAGTGCATTTTTCTTGAAGAAAAAAAAAATCAACTTTTGAAACATGGGATGTGTAGTAGCACTCAAGGGATTCGCTACAGTTCGAAAAAAAGGAAGGGTATTTATTAGTAACTCAGTTTCCAAAAAATACCAATAGAATAGAAAAATAGAAAGATGATTCTTCAAGGCCCCGGCCCAACTTGCCCGACCGCTAAGTCTGCAGTCGGGCAGAATCAATGCCGATGTGCAATGCATTGATGCATTCAAGGCTGCATCGCAAAAACGATAATTTTTGACAGCCCTAATATGTGTCCAAGATAACTTTAAAGGGACATTCTATCCATGTAATTGGGCAGACTAGATGGGCCGAAAGGTTCTTATCTGCCGACATTTTTCTATGTTTCTACTAGTTGTTACTGCAAGCCTCATTAAACCCACTCTGGTAACATGAACATTTTCACTTATTTCCTGCCAATAAAAAGTTAATCATTTTTCTTCAAAGGCCCTCACAGCTCACAGACTCTGCTTGATATCCTCTTCCATGTTCACAACAGGAATGGGAAGTTTCCGCCTTTGTTCGGAGTTGGGCAGGGGAATTTTTAACACTTGAGAAATAAAGCAGAGGGGAGCATTTAACTAAAAAGGTATAACATGACACTTCTTGGCAAAGCTTTTCAAAGATTTCACCAGACTCATGATGCAGTTTGTAAACCAGTAGAATATATGTAGGGTACAACTGAATATCCATTTAAAATTTAACCTTCCTACCTTTTTTTCATTGTCTGGAATCATTCATCTGACAAGTAACAGTATTTTCTAACCTGACGATCAAAGTAAAATGAGCAAGAGGACATAGATAGCTTCACATTAGAAATGATCTCTGGAATTTTGTTTTGGTTGGTATGCACGCATCAGCTTCTATGGGAACATTTTTATGTCTGGGTTTTATGCCCTCGGGTTACTAAATATTAACAGGGTCTATCATTTAATCCTGCGTTCAATAAAGAACAGATTTGGTCGTTGCAGGACTGCTGATGGGCTGGTAATAGGTAGCAGTTATATGCATTTATATAAAAATAACTATTATACAACATTGAGCAATCACTTGCTAGCACTACCTGCTGTATATAAATATAATTATGCATGTGACTGGCAGCAAATCATACCGTTAAGTGGATCACATAGTGTGACGATTGACACTAGGCATGTCTGTACGTCAAAATGCCAATACAATAGCATTTCTAACTAATCACATAATCGGATGCCCCAGCAAATTTTGCACCTTGACACTATTCTACACAAACCTCTCCATTTCCAGTTCCTTAACAATATCAAGCTAATAGTTTTGTTGTTAACTATGCCCATAATAATCTTCAATGATTAAATTAATTTAGGACAATTTTAGAAAATACTAATAGAAGGTTGGAAATGCTTATACATGAGATATTAAAGTAGTATGGTTTTCATTTTATTGTGGGGAAAAAAAATTGGATCAGAGCTTTACAATCATAGCAAAAAAATAAAAAACAAATTGAGTTTTAGTACAAACAGGAAAGACTAGAGGGAGTATTCTGCCTTTATGCCAAAAGGACTGTTGCCCACTAAGTAAATAGGAGGGAGAAGTTGTCAGGACGTTGTTGTTGTTGTTTTGCCTCTTCATTGCCAAATTGTCAACATTTTCCCCCACTGGCAGATATTTCTAAAAATGTTTTAAGGATATACAGGGCCAAACAGAAACATTTTCTAAACAGAGCATTCAGTTTATATTTTCATTTGGACTTTTTCTCTCACTAGTGAAGTATTTCTCCAACTCAACATTACAAAACATTTTCCCATTCATGGTGGACCATGAAATAAGGCCAATAAAGCAAATAAACTTATAAGTGACAAGTTGTAGACAAGAAAGGTGCACAGTTATAATCTGTGGAGGAGGAAAAAAGCACCAGCCATTTAATTATTTTCTCCACCTGATCTTTACTGAATAAGATCAGACAGGGCTGAAAGAATCCTCAGTGTGCAGACATGACAGGATCTGCCCCTGTTTGTATGCACTGGTGGAGCTGCACTGGCTAAGGCAAGAAGATCCAAGAAACCCCTGGTATAATTAGGCACAACCCCCCCCCCTCCCTTATCAACCCAGTCTCGATGTCCATTACTACTCCCCTTGTCAACCACAGAGAAAGAGGTGAGAAGCCAACCCTCCTGACCCCAGGTGCACAACATGGAGAAAGGGCTCTAATCCTTGTGTGCAACTTCACGGAGTTGAGGAACATTCATGCACTTTAAAATTACCTTTACCTGTATTGCACAGTTAGATTATAAACTCATGGGATTGCTGGCTGAGCACTTGTATAAAGTGCTGAATTAGCTGGATAATTATCCTACGGGCAGGGTCGTCCCTTCCTCATGAATTATTTTTTATGTCTCAGGTTTGTGGTTCCCCATTGCAAAGCGTTGAGGAACCTGTTGGTGCCATATAAATGCTCTAACTGATCTCTCTGTACTTGGGTCCAAGAGATTGGAAATCTATAAATTAATGTCCCCCAATCTGGCTTCACTTAAACGCTCCGTGAAGCCCCTTCTGTTTAGGGATGCTTACCACCTACTCCATAACAAGACCTCTGACCGACCCAATAATGGTCCTCACCTTTCCCTGCATTAAAATCTAATCATTACAGCCTTCCACTCCTGTTTTTCACCCCCTCACCCATCTAGATTGTAAATTCCCACAGGAATAGGGCCCTCATGTCCTCCTGTATCCGTTGGTGGAATACTGACCTGGAATACCTTTATGTATTGCTGAATTGTTAGGTCTTTACCCATTGCATCTTTTTACAATGCTGTAGAATGTGTTGGCGCTTAAAAAATAATAAGTATTTTACTGCTCTGTCGCTAAAGTGCTAGGTTTATGGTCTAGGCCAGTGTTTCCCAACCCAGGTCCTCAGGTACCGACAACAGACCAAATTTTAAACATTACCTTGGGCAAATGCAGACTGAATCCTGCAATCACTGAGCAGCAAAATCATATCATCTGTGCTGTGCTTCAGATAGCTGCAAACCTGGCCTGTTAGAGGTACTTGAGGACCAGGGGATGGGAACCATTGGTCTAGGCATACACATTCACTGAGTGCCGATTACCAGTACTTTTTTTTTTTATTTAAAAGGTTTTTATTTTGTAAATAAGAAAAGGCCACAAATTGCCGGACAAAAATGGGCTCGCGAGAAAAATAAAGAGTCTCAAAAATACTGGACAAATAGCCTCAGCAGGTTTCAAAAAGAGACCAAGAATATCAAGTCCAGAACTGGTAGGGAGAGGGGTGGGTTATCACCCACGTCAATTACTCAAGTAGAGAGAAAAAAACTATTGTTATACAACTATTGTTGTATACCACATATATATATACTGTGCTTTGGAGAATTTTTTTGTTTGCTCGTTTATGCACTAAAATTTCACTTTGAGAAAATATGTTAATTATAGGCAAAATTGTTAAGTTAGTAACCAATTATTTTCTTCGTATTAAACAGATAATGAATCAAAATGTGTGTAAAACGAGTACTTAAAATATAAAATAAAGATCAAAGTTTACTGCAGGAGACGTATGTTAACTATCGGAATATCAAATGTGATTTATCTGTTTATAGAAGTTTAACCCCTTAACGCCAGGAGGGTCTTGCCAAGCGGGAGGGTGTTCTCGCCAGCGGGGAGTACTAGCACGCCCCGCTGCCATGTGCTGCAGTGGGCCTCTGCTTCAGCCCGCCCAGGCAGCTAATGCGCGCGGGCCGAGGCGGCCCATAGAAGTCCACGGGGCATAATAGTACGTCGGTGTCTTCTATGGTATGCCGTGCGGCGGGAAAGAGTTAAATATCCCAGTACTCCAGAGCTATCTGCTAAAAATCTCTGAAAAAAAGCTTGCCAGATGAGAATATTTTTTTTACTTTTGGTTGAATACTCCTCCTTAGCACTGAACAAATCAGCAGAAATCCCCACGCCCTGCTTTAAAGCAGGAAGACAAGGAGCTGGCCGGCTTCAAAATACTGCTGTATAACTAGTATCAAGTAAAAAGTTGTATTTGCCAAAATGCTTATTTTATCAGACTGGAATAGTTAAGACTATAGGGGTTATTCACAAAGCAAAGAACTCGCCATCGAATTGCACCGAACGGTGAATTTCACCATACGGTGCAATTTCGGGGCAGTTCGTCTATTCACTAAATTGTCAATTCGCCAAACACTGGCGAATTGACAGCGAAATATGGTGCAGTTTGCTGCAGATCGGCGATCTTTGGTGATCTTCAGCAGTAGCAAAATTGTTCCATAGAGAAGTAATGGTTAATCTATTCACAGAACGCTGAACTGCACTGGAGTGACAGCGTAATGCCATGATTATCTGTTTCGGTTCAACAGGTTTAAACAAGCAAATCCCATAGGTTTCAATGTTAACCCTTTCGCTGCTGAGGCATTTCCCGCCTCTGTGCTGAGCTCATTTTTACCGGTTTTGCTCATCATGTTTAAACGTGTTTTAAAGGCTTATTTTAGTATATGACCCAGACATATTATATATCGTTCTTTCCGTCAGACTCGGCAGATTCATAATATGTCATTATTATATGTATACGTCATGACCTGTCTGTAGATTATAACAAAGAATGCAATAAAATATGAATTTTCAATAATTTAGAACGTGTAAAGTGTTTTTTTTCACATTTTCACATGCGAGCAATTGCGGTTATATTTTGTATGGGGTGCGCTTGTTAAAAAACATTAGAAATGGGGTCTCGTTACATTTTTTTTGGGGAAAATTACGAGATTTTTCACAAACGTACCGCATACAAAAATCGTTAGTGCAGCATCATTGTTCACATTATAATTGAAATGGGAACAATATTGCTGCATTAACAAACCAGAATAAAGAAAAAAAACTTAATTTTTTTTAAAAATATTTTTTATTTTATTTTTAATTTTTATTTTTTTTAAAAAACTTTTTTCACAGTCGTGTTTGGTATCGTTGGAACGGCCATGCTCTGGCCAATCCAACAGTACCAAACTTTAACCCCTAGCTGCCACGGATCAGGAGATAGGGGGTTCATTGGAACCCCCTATCTCCACCATTGGTGGCAGCTAGGGGTTAACTCCAGGACTGGCGTCATCGTGCTATGCACGATGACGCCAGTCCTCACGGGGAGTTCCCGGAGGCTTGGCCGACATCCAAGATGTCGGCCAGCTCCGGGAAAGGATCACGAACCGGCGCTTTTCAGCGCCGATTCGTGATCCGGCTCCCCAGGGGTTAATGTCAGCCACCGTTTGGAAGGGCAGGCTGTGTCCTTCCAAACGGTGCCTGGCATTAAGCTCAGGACCCCCGCAATCGGGGGGCGCCTGAAATAGATGTCATCGCGCCACCATCTATTGTGCCCGCGGCGGTCCCGGATTGACATCCAAGATGTCAGCCCGCACCGGGGGGCACAGCGATCGGCAGCCAACCCTTCCTGCGGCAGGACGCGCTGAGCGCGTCCTCCGCAGCAAAGTGGTTAAAAAAAACAATTTTTTTAAAAAAAGTTTATAAAGCAAAGGCTTTATTTTTTATAACACCTTTTTAATTTTTTTGCGCAAATTTTTTATTTATTTTTTAAAAAGGCATTTTTTAAATTCTGTAGCCGATCTTTTTAGAATTTTTTTAAAGGACCTTTTTTATTAAATGGACACATTTTAAGATCTTTTATCAGTTTAAACACCTATTAGGAGAGTTTCATTTTTTCGTTTTGTAGTTTGGCGCACTACAGTGACAGTGCAGTGAATAATGAATTCACTGAAGGGTTGGCGAAATGGAATCGCCGAAGTGCACCATAGTGCAAAGTGCTGAAATTTCGGTGCTCTGAATAACCACTAACGTTTAAGCGGAAGAAAAATAAATGCATATTTAGGCTGGGGTCAGACTAACGCATTTTTAACGTGCGTTTAGGCGCACTTAATTACGGCCGCAGTAGCAGCAAATGACGGGCAATGACGGCGAATATACGAAGTACGGCCGCACGAAAGTCCGACCTCGCAACGCAAGTGGAAATTGAACGCATTGTTTCGAGAACGCAGAACCGCTAGTACTGACGTACAGAGTGCGCCGCGGCGGCATAGCGGCATGTGTGCGTGATTAGGAGATGTCAGACGCTGCTAATGTCCAGCCTACATAACGTCCAGACGCAAGAAGTGTTTTATTGACTATCCGTAAAAAAATCACGCACGAAAATGCACGGCATCTGACCGTTTTCGCACATTCCGCGAAAAAAAATACGCCAATGCGTTCGGACGCACTTTTTGACAGTCGCTGCGAATAATGCGTTCGTTTGACCCTAGTCTTAACAGTGTAATGCTCAGTGCTCTGTTCAGTCAGATGAATAGGAAGTACTCTATTATTCAGGACCATCCTGATGAACGGTCCTGATGAACGTTTGCAAGAAAACTGAAATGTAGATTAATTAAAGATGATTTGCTATTAAGTATCGCAAAAAGAGGTTTAATTATTAATAATTAACAGTACTTAGAAAAGCAGCCTTTTTTTTTTCCAAACAGAACAAGCAAGGCAAAGTGACGGTTTCAGTCATCTGAATATATTAAACAAACACAATCAGGTTTATTCAGAGAGAGGTGAAATCCAGGAGTATTGCCAGGAGAATGAACAATCTAGACCAAATAGCCGATTTGGAAGGGAGATAAATGGGAGAGTTTTTCTGGTTTGGCAATTTTAACCTAGAATTTTCACTTCTGTCATTCTCCTGGTTTTCACCTCTCTCTGAAGAACCCTGAATTTAAAATTGTTAGAAATACATAATGTTGGGACTATGAAGTTAATTTTTTTTTTTGGGACGTGTAAATGTAACAGACATGCTACATTCAGCACTTGGTAATGATTTCATTGATCGGGTAAATGAAACCGGGTTCTCAAACCTTTTATTTATGATCTCTGAGGCCAGAGGAGGTTTGGGGGTCACAACTGCAATTACTTTTTGTGCATTGTAACAGAGAAGGGGTTCAGCTTGCAACATAAGTTACACATGGGTGTATGTTATGATGCTGTAAGAGCCCATAGTATTCCTCTTTGAAGAACAAGAGCTGTTTATGTTTAAACCTACCAGTGCTCCTCTATTCAGTGCAATTAGATTTTGATCATTCTGGATTATTGCTTACAATTAATCCTTATGCACATTAAACCAGCCCATACTGAGAAAGCAACACAATTCTCTGTATAAATTAGCGGTGGTCACCAGAGAAGATATTACTCACCATGCTGATGATTGGAGTTTAACCCTGCTTCCCTGCTTCCCTTCTTTCTGCAGACTTCCCCAAGCAAACTTCTATATAGTGCAAACTCCACATAAGTGTCCAGATCTCTGGACACGGTGTACGTTCAAGCAGTTTAGGGGACGTGTCTGCCGACTCCTACGTAAACCTTCCAAAAAAAAAAAGAGAAAACCAAAAAAATTCAGTTTTATCGGTGTTCCTCTCCGTAATATTGAGCATGTTTCAAAACAAGTCTCTAGCCACTCGCCTCGCCATTTAGAATATTCAGGTATAATATATGCATGATATAGCAGATATGCCTTTCAGAAAACAGGTTTCATATATATTGCTGCTGTGTCAGCAGATTCATTTAAACTACAAAAAAAAAAAAAAAAAAAGTAACGTATTATTAAGGTCATACGGTTTAGACCGGCAAAGGATTCAGAATCTCTAAATAATGTTTGAAAATAACGTTTGACACAGAGTTTTGACAATACGCCAGTCATTTGCAACTAGCTAAACAAGGTGAAAGAACAACACATTGAAAGTGTAACACAGCATGAGAGGTATTCTATCTACATGTTTAACCAATTCAGGACTAAGAGTCTTTAAAGTCAATGCATTTATGAAGTAACAGTTCAGTCATTGGTACTTAAAGTGTTAAAATCAGCAAGTAGAGATGACCTAAACAAACCTGTATTAAGACACGTTAGGGTCTTAGGCAGGCTATCATTTTTGTGTTGTTTTGTGCCCTTTTGAAAAAAAACTGATAAAAGTCTACAGCTTAATTAAATATGTGCATGCTCGTCTTTGTCCACCAACTCTTTCCCTAGTGTGCATGACCTTGTCCCCACCCTTTTCCTCTCTACACCGGACAGGCCCGTCAGAGCTGATGGCCCTAGGCATCAGCCTGTGGTCATCTAATGTAGTGGTTCTCAAACCTGTCCTCGGAACCCCCAACCAGGCCAGATTTTGCAGATCACCTTGTGGAAATGCAGACTGAATTTTGCAATCACTGAGCAGCAAATCCTATCACCTGTGCTGTGCTTCAGCTATCTGCAAAATCTGGCCTGGTTGGGTGTCCCGAGGACAGGTTTGAGAACCACTGATCTAATGGGTGATCTAGATCTAAATAGGCTATCTACAGGTTGAACAATAAGTCATTTAGTATTTATAATAGGGATAGACCGATATCATTTTTTCAGGGCCGATACCGATACAGATTATCGGCAGGTTTTCTGGCCGATAGCCAATATTTGGTGCCGATATTCTGTAAATTTAAAGTTCTGAAAAAAAACAGAACAAATCTGACTATGCCATCAACTCAATGGCCTAAACAACAATCTTCGTGCAAACGTTTCCACCGGTGCAAAAAATCATTTAACGCGAGGGGCAACCGCTTTACGCCAAATGCCATATTACATAGTCAGTGCAACAAACGCACGTAATCGTCTACCGCAGGTGAACCTGCGAACCCTGCGTGAGCTTACTGTACGTCGCGCGATCTATACTTAACATTGTGCGCACAAACGCATTTGCGCGCTGGTAAGCGGATGGTATTACAATCTATGCGCAGTTTGTAACGCACAGCGTTTGCGCATATAATTTTAGCAACTCCTAAAAGCTGGTGGTAACAGCAAATCTGAACGACCTGGCCGAAACAAAATACACCAGCCCAAAAAAAAAAAAAAAAAATGCGGCAAAGTATAGTTACACATTCTACACATAAAATGGAGAAATGGTGCGTGCATGTATTATTGCTGCAGCATATATGCTCAGATTGACTTGCGGTTCTTAATTCTGATTGGCTGAATTGCGTGAAAAAAATGACAGTAAGCACTAGGGATGCACCGATACCACTTTTTTAAGACCAAGTACGAGTACTGATACTTTTGTTCAAGTACTCACCGATACCAATTACCGATACTTTTATTTTATGTCATGTGACGCTTTCCAATAAGAACAGACCTCCTATAAAGCCCCCAGGTCTCATGGATTTGCCCCAGCTCATGGATATTGCCCCAGCTCATGGATATCCTGACCCCAGCTTATGGATAATTGCCCCCCTGCTCATGGATATGCCCCCCCTGCTCATGGATATGCCCCCCCTGCTCATGGATATGCCCCCCCTGCTCATGGATATGCCGCCCCTTGCTCATGGATATGCCCCCCCTGCTCATGGATATGCCGCCCCTTGCTCATGGATATGCCCCCCCTTGCTCATGGATATGCCCCCCCTTGCTCATGGATATGCCCCCCCTGCTCATGGATATGCCCCCCTGCTCATGGATATGCCCCCCCTGCTCATGGATATGCCCCCCCTGCTCATGGATATGCCCCCCCTGCTCATGGTTATGCCCCCCTGCTCATGGATATGCCCCCCCTGCTCATGGATATGCCGCCCCTTGCTCATGGATATGCCCCCCTGCTCATGGATATGCCCCCCGCTCATGGATATGCCCCCCTGCTCATGGTTATGCCCCTGCTCATGGATATGCCCCCCCTGCTCATGGATATGCCCCCCCTGCTCATGGATATGCCCCCCTGCTCATGGATATGCCCCTGCTCATGGATATGCCCCCCTGCTCATGGATATGCCCCCCTGCTCATGGATATGCCCCCCTTGCTCATGGATATGCCCCCCCTGCTCATGGATATGCCCCCCTTGCTCATGGATATGCCCCCCTGCTCATGGATATGCCCCCCTGCTCATGGATATGCCCCCCTTGCTCATGGATATGCCCCCCCTGCTCATGGATCCCCCCACTCTCCGCTCATACTTACCTTCCTTCAGCGCCGCCGGTAAAGTCTTCGCGCACGCGCTCGCTCGCTCGCTCGCTCGCTCCTTGGAAGGACCCCAGCCGCGACCACGTGGGACCATGTGATCGCGGCTGGGGTCCTTCCAACGAGCGCGCGCGCGGAAACTTTCCCGACGTCGCTGAAGGAAGGTAAGTATGAGCGGAGAGCAGCTGCAGGGCCTGTCCGATTGCTCTATCTGCATTCGGACAGGCCCTGCAGCTGCTCACTTTGTTTATACTTACCTTCCTTCAGCGACGCCGGGAAAGTTTCCGCGCGCGCGCTCGTTGGAAGGACCCCAGCCGCGATCACATGGTCCCAACGTGGTCGCGGCTGGGGTCCTTCCAAGGAGCGCGCGCGAAGACTTTCCCGGCGGCGCTGAAGGAAGGTAAGTATTAAACAAAGTTAGGTGACCAGCTGCAGGGCCTGTCCGAATGCCGATAGAGCATTCAGACAGCCGCCCCAGCCCCTCGGATACCGGCAAGCCGGCTCAATGCCGGCTTCCGGTATTGGAAAAAAATATCGGGGTACTGCACGAGTACCAAGTACTCCTGCAGTACCCGGTATCGGCACCGATATCGATACTAGTATCGGTATCGGTGCAACCCTAGTAAGCACACTGATTTCTGCGCGCAACGGTACTGCGCGAGCATTTGGGCGCATCCGGTTTACGCGGGTTATTGATCGGGTCAAAAACGCGTGAGGATTGTAATTCCAGCGGTGATTTGCGCACGCAAATGTTTAACGCTTGGCGCAAAACTTCACGCTTTGCACGAGCGTTTTTGCGCAAAGATTGTTATATAGCCCAATGTGTTTAACATGTAAACATTACACCATGTCAACTTCATTTATTCAATTTAATAAGATTTTTTTTTTTTATTTAATCTTATTTTTTACAAACAATCAGACCGTGTCTTTGGCTTTCTTAAAGATCCCTCATATGATCCTGTATGTAAGGGGTTCAGCAACCTTGGCCCTCCAAGGGTTATATTACAAAGTTATATTACAGCTCTGGTTAAGCAGTCACTTGTAATATTGCCCCACGTTTTGGAATTACATCTGCTATGATGCTCATCTTCTCATTAGGTTCTTGGAGCCTCATGGGAAATCCAGTTCCAAAACATCTGGAGGTCCTAGGTTGCTGGACCCTGCTGTAGGAAATAGACCCTGCATCTCCTGTATAGGGAATTCCCTGCCAGATGGGATGGAAGCCCCATTTCTGTTGCCATCACGCTCATGCACAATACGGTCAGTGAGCAGGAGTCATTCTGCAGGGAGGGCTTACAGCCTGATGTGGGAGAAGCCCCAGATTCGTACAGTTCTGTGGGATCTTGCATATCGCAGCTGCAGTGAGCAAACTTGTCCAAATATCGGCAATATCGGCAAATAAAATGCCGATATCAGTAATTTTCTGAATATCGGCTAAACCGATATATCGGTCTATCCCTAATTTATAATGCATAAAATGCTGGCCTCCTACTGCTAATTAGGTATTTGCCTTTTCTCCTAATTTTTCTTAATCTTCATAAATAATACATGATTACAGAAAATCATATACATCTTTTCTTACACATTCATTCTCAAGTCTTCCCCCCATCATAAACACACCTTCACAATATAGATTTTATTTAAAAAAAAAAAAAATCACTTGCTGTCTGGATGGCAAGATATGTAATTTGCAACCAAAATAAGCAGAGTATGGAGTAGAGTAGGAGGGGATATTTAGCCTTTTGGTGCAAGGTCCTCTGAGCAGGGTCCTCTACACCTTGTTTCTGTTCCTATATTTGTTTTAAATGTGTCTCTTTCCCATTGGTTATTGTAAAGCGATGCGGAAACGGCTGGCACGATATAAATGATGATGATAATAACTTTCACAACCCTGTGTACAGCTATTGGTAATATCTGTCCATTTCCCTAACCAGCATTACACCTTTAATGTACTAAGTACATCAATATTAGCATACAAAAGGCATGATACTTCTATACAATATTCTATCTGCTCTTGAAATCTATGATCATCATCTCTGTGGGCTTTTGCTGGAATACAAGTTTATTACATACATTGATCAAATTACCCACATTGGCACATCAGTGTGACATTGTTTCTGCTGTAGCTGTTCACAGGAGGACAGAGCTTAGGCTTTATTGCTGATAACAGCACATTTTTCCTCAATGTCCCAGAGTAGGGGGGGGAGGGGGAAGAGATTCAGAGAAAACCTTAAATAGATTGATGCTGCCTCCACCAAAGACAGAAACCTACTTATGGTCTATTTTTACATCAGATTATCATCCTGCAAAAGGTTTAATTATATCCGTAAACCAATTAGAAGTCATATAAAAGACAACAGTGCTTTTATAACTGTACAATACCAGACTGTGCATTTCAGGGTAAAGAAAGTGTGATATTTATTTTAAATAAAAAATTGCAATTTTTTAAAAAATACTTTGCCGTATTAAAGAGGGAAAAAAAATTGTGTGGGAAATAAATAGATTCTACGTTTAATTGCTATTGTTATATTGTGACAATGAAAACCCGCAGAGAAGTAAATTGGCACCAATTTACAAATATTTATATAGAACTGTCATTCAGCTTAACAACACTTTATTAACAGGAGAAAAATACCTTATGCTATAAAATGAAATTTTGGAACAGGACATATATATAAATATTCTGTAAATATGTGTATTCCTTGCTGCGTATGGGGAATGTGGCACAGGAGCTCTGGGATGCAATTCTTTGAATTGCTGTGATGTGCAAGTGGCTTCTGCAATAATAAACACAACTATATATATATTTTTTACACACGACTAGATCTTTAAAGCAATCAGTATAATAGGGTACAGAAAGATAATCCGCTCACTAAGCACTAGAGCTTTGAACGAAGATCTAAAATCAGAAAGCCATGCTATGCTTCATACGCACAACCTGCAAGTGAAAAACAATTTGCTGACCCCCTCTAGAAAGCATTACTAGATTAAAATATTTGGATACCACCTCGAATTAGAAATCTATTTAATTCCAGTTCCTGGAGCGAGCACCGCATGCCACTGCAGTTTTTTTCCCTTTTACCTCACACCACATTGCCAGTGAATTAAAAATAAAACGTGCTAAGCCCTATCACGGTATAATTTTATTCCTGGTTTTCTGCCAGCATTTACTTTCCAACAGCATCCACCACTGTAGGAAACTGTATAAGTAGGTCAGCAAAGACAAGAAGGTTTTCAGAGCTTCTGGCACTGAGCATTAATCAAGTCTTTCAGCAATTTCCATTTTACGATGCAGCTGATCACCGATAGCACTCATTCACAACTCTACATTAACAAATAATTAAAAGCTACAGTCAAAGCAGACAATTTATTCTGTGGCTTATGAAAAGGTGTAAACAGTTTGTTCTCTCTTGACTACCGGTGTTAATACTGAACAGTGGTATGCGTGAGGCGGAACACATTTAAGTTGGTAAAAAAAAAGGCAGATTCTTTTTTTATATCCATTCCTTTCTTAATCAGGACTCTACTAAAATGCTCAACCAAGCTCTTACCTCCCGCCTTGACTACTGTAACCTTCTGCTCTCCTTAAAAGATCCCAGATTCTCCCTCTGCAGTCTATTATGAATGCCTGTGCACGACTCCTACACCTTACATCCCGCACCTCACCCCTTTGTCAATCTCTACACTTGCTCTGTTTCCTTTAGAATCCACTTCAAAATATCGGTCCTCACGTACAAAGCCCTCCATAACCGCACCCCGCCTACATCTCCTCCCTTATTAGCCGGTACATCCCGTCCCGACTACTCTGCTCTGCCAATGATCTGATGCTATCAGTTTCTTATACCCGCACCACCAACTCCAGGCTTCAGGATTTTTCCCGAGCTGCCCCCTTTCTATGGAACTACCTTCTCCACAACATCAGAATCTCCCCGTCTCTCCAGTCCTTCAAGAAGTCTCTGAAAACAAATTACTTTAGAGAAGCCTATCAACTCACTCCATAATCCTCCATTGTTCATTTCTTGATCCACCTTCCCACACGTACCCCCGCTACTACTTGTACGCTATTCACCCTCACCTAGTGTGTCAACCCTCTTAAGATTGTAAGCGCTCGAGCAGGGTCCCCTCTTCTACTGTTCTGAGTGTGTAATGTGTATTTATATTTGTTATTTTGTCTCTCCCATTGTGCAGCGCTACGGAACTTGTTGGCGCTTTATAAATGCTTGTAACGGTAACTACACACTAGCTTATAATAGACGCTGCCACCTGTGCTTTTTATTTTAAATGTTGGTGCCTGGGAAGATTCTCAGGAGTTCAGGACTAACCAAGTCCAGCACAGAAATGGGAAGTACAGTTGTGTTCAAAATTATTCAACCCCCAATGCTGTAAAGGGTTTTAGGGAATTTAGTGTACATTTGTAATTGTATTCAGAATGAAATCCTACAAGGACTTTTTAAAGAACCATATGCAACTAAAATGACATCAATTGGTTTTGTAATACAGTAGTAAATGTTTCTTTTGTGAATTCTTCATTGACACAATTATTCAACCCCTTAAAGACTACCACTCTGAAGAACAGAGGTTCATTCAAGTGTTTTCAATCAGGTATTGAAAACACCTGTGGATGTCACGAAGCAGCAATAAAGCATAATAAGCACCAATTAGGCAGCTTTAAAATGACTGTGATACTCAGCTCCTTCTAGACATTTACTGGTGTGGTTACAAACATGGTGAAGTCAAGAGAATGGTCCAGGAAGACAAGAGAAGAGGTGATTACTCTTCACAGGAAGGGCAATGGCTATAAGATTGCAAAGATGTTAAACATACCAAGAGAGACCATAGGAAGCATCATTCGCAAATTCAAGGCAAAGGGCACTGTTGAAACGCTACCTGGTCGTGGCAGAAAGAAGATGCTGACTTCGACTGCTGTGCGCTACCTGAAGCGTAGAGTGGAGAAAAGTCCCCGTGTGACTGCTGAGGAACTGAGAAAAGATTTGTCAGATGTGGGTACTGAAGTTACAGCTCAGACAATACGGCGCACACTGCGTAATGAAGGCCTCCATGCCAGAACTCCCTGGCGCACCCCCTTGCTGTCTCCAAAGAATAAGAAGAGTCGACTGCAGTATGCCAAAAGTCATGTGGACAAACCACAGAGGTTTTGGGATAGTGTTCTGTGGACTGATGAAACAAAATTAGAACTGTTTGGGCCCATGGATCAACGCTATGTTTGGAGGAGGAAGAACAAGGCCTATGAAGAAAAGAACACCTTGCCTACTGTGAAGCATGGCGGGGAGTCAATCATGCTTTGGGGCGGTTTTGCTTCTGCAGGTACAGGGAAGCTTCAGCGTGTGCAAGGTACCATGAATTCTCTTCAGTACCAGGAGATATTGGATGACAATGTGATGCAGTCCATCACAAACCTGAGGCTTGGGAGACGTTGGACCTTTCAACAGGACAATGATCCCAAGCATACCTCCAAGTCCACTAGAGCAGTGGTTCTCAAACCTGTCCTCGGGACCCCCAACCAGGCCAGCATGGTTGCAGATTAAAGGCTGGAACATTTTGGAGTGGCCATCGCAGTCACCTGACTTAAATCCGATTGAGAACCTCTGGTGGGACTTAAAGAAAGCAGTTGCAGTGCCCAAGCCTAAGAATGTGGCTGAACTGGAGGCTTTTGCCCATGACGAATGGGCGAAGATATCCGTAGATCGCTGCAAGACACTTGTGTCAAGCTATGCTTCACGTTTAAAAGCTGTTATAACTGTAAAAGGATGTTGTACTAAAGTACTAAGATTGAATGTCACTTGGGGGTTGAATAAAACTGATAATGATGTGAGCACAGAAAAGACATTTGTGGTTATTTCATTATAAATGTTATATTTGTCTGACCTACACGTGCCTCTTTGATTTAATTGTAAGCAAGATGACTGAATGATCAAAATCAATGTCAAACTGGCCAAAACACTCAATTTCAGTGGGGGTTGAATAATTTTGAACACAACTGTAGCTGTATCAAACACTATGGCCCCTCTCATTGCCATCTGTACACTCCCAAACAATGGTCAGCCGTTAATGCTGTGTCTGCTGAATCATATGGTTCACCTAGTTGAGTACAAGCTGATTCGCAAGCAAGGGTTAAGCGATCAAGAGGATCTGACAGAGAGCTTCCACAAGTGGCTGATCAGATGTCAGAAGGCAAAGTGTAGTGGGAACTGCATAGGTTTGCTTCAATTAGGAGAGTAAAACAGACTCCTATTAATCAAAAAGATCCAATGCCTGAGGAGTCTTGCTGATCTGTAGTCCGTTGCAGGCCAATATGGTCTAGCCATGCTCATATGCTCTACTAATTATATTTCAGTACAGCGGGGTTAATAGAGCTAACAAAGTTAAGGAAGGGGTGTGATGACAGGAGCAAATGAACTATGCAAGGAAAAAGGGGGTGAGAGAAAGAAAGGATCAAGAACATGGTGGGAGAGGCAATATGGGGTTGATATTAGTTCTTTCTGCAGAAATGCACAAGAAAAGTGCATCAAGGTCTGTTTATATTAGGGATAGACAGACAGATACCATTTTTTCAGGGCCGATACCGAAAGCCGATATTTGGTGCTGATATTCTGTAAATTTAAAGTTGTGAAAAAAGCAACACAAAGCTCACATTATGCCATAAACGCAATGTGTTTAATAACATTTAAACATTGCACCATGTCCACTTCATTTATTCAATTTAATAAAAAAGTTAACAACAGCTCTGGTTAAGTTAGCACTGACTTTGTAATATTGCCACACATATTGGAATTACAGCTGCCAATGATGCTCAGCTACTCATTAGGTTCTTAGAGCCTTAAAGGAAGTGTAGTTCCAAAGCATCTGGAGGGCCCAAGTTGCTGATCCCTGCTGTAGGAAATAGGTATCAGAAATACAGGGACAAATCGACCCCCTGGCATCTCCAGTATAGGGAATTCCCTGCCAGATGGGAGGGAAGCCCCATTTTCATTGTCAATACGGGCAGTGAGCAGGGGTCGTCCTAGAGTGAGGGTTTACAGACTGATGTGTGAGAAGCCCCGGATTCGCACAGTTCTGTGGGACCTCGAGTGTCGCGACTGCAGTGAGCCAACTTGTCCAATTAAATAGTCAAATAAAATGCCGATACCAATATCAGTAATTTTCTGAATATCGGCAACCGATAATCTGTCTATCCATAATAATCTGTCTATCCCTAGTTTATATGCAGACTTTAAAATGGAAATCATAATTTTTTTTCCCCTCAAAATTCTGTTTATCGAAAATTTTCCAGTTATACAAATAAAAAGAAACAAAACGTAAGAAGTCCAAAAGGACAACAACGGCAAATAGACACAGTGTAAAACACAGATTATGTAGCGAATACCATGGTAATTTGGAATATAATGAAATCAATATTCGACACAACGTACCAGAAAAATGTCAGATCGTAGCAGAAATGGACGCTAAATTAACAAATGGGTAAAGAATTAAAAAAATAAAAATAACAGAAATAAAACAACACAGGGAATGAGCGGAACATGTACACCATCAAAGAGGGTGCAAGGAATGGCCCGTGAGGTGGGAGGGATAACTTGTCACTTGGGCAATCAGTTAGAAAGAAAAAAAATCACAGGGTCCGAGAGGCGTTGGCACACTGGGAGGAGATCCATGGCTCCCATGTTTGGTGACACTTAGGGACAGAATCATGTAGTTGGGCGGTCAAGAATTCCATTTTATACACATACCCTACTTTAGAAATGATCACCTGAAGAACTGTACAGATCCTGTGAACTAAACGGATGGAGGGGTGGGGTAGGTCTTACCGTCTAAAGGGGCTATTGAGTAGTGCCAATACTGGGTCAGGGGCAACACAAAGGACATCCTATTTTTTTAAATGTTACATCTATAGCTGCTCAACATGCTGAATCAAGCATTTTCTTAATTTACCTTTCTTTCTACCTACCTTTCTGAGTCAAGGCTATTTAAAATATGAAGGAGACATAGCTAACAGTTAATATCTCTGCCTTACAATTAAAGTGTTAATATCTTTGTATAAAGATGTCCTGGGGTCTGCTTACGTAATGACGACCCCTCCCTCTCAGAATCTAATAAAAAGATATGCACAAGCTTTTAAGGCTGTGTGCATAGAGATAAACTATACCTGTGTCATTCTCTCCACCCAGATACTGGCCAAGGCAATCCACAGAAGCCAAGGTGGTCAGAGTCGCTGGAGCCCAAGAAACGGTGGCATAGAGGTTCCCCTACCTCAATGGGTAGATTTGTCTATGCGTACAGTTCGGATAGGGATCCTATGCTATCACTTCAAGTCCAACCGAAAGGTAACACCAGCTAAGAAACTGCAATTACTGCCTTTGCCACACACCACTATGAGACTGTAAATAGTGTTGTGTGTGTTGAAAGGTTAATGACGAACTATCCTAGGGTTATGTTATGTTATTCTTTTAAGGAGACACAACTTGTTAATGGGTAGCAATAAAATGTTCCTTCCTGTAATATGTAAATACAACAGGGAGCCCTTTAGCGTGTCTCCTAGAAAATGTGGCTGATCTGAACCCATATACCAGGGTTCAGCAAAATGCCTCCTTGATGGTTTGGGAACTACATCTTCCATGATGCTTAGTCACTCATTAGGCAGACATCTGGGAGCCAAGGTCGCTGACCCCTGCCCTATACCATCCTTGTGTGAAGCATATGACCTTTGACGGTGGCATTACAGGGACAGGAGAACCCCCTTTTTGAAAGAGAAAAACATTGTGTCATGTCTGTTGACACCAAAGACATTTGCTACAACAAACAATTGTGAGAAAAGTTCTGTCCATCTACTATTTTCCAAGGTGCGCATAGAAGGAGCAGCTGTGTTTGGCTGGATAGCATACTTAAGGAACATCCGTGCATGCATATCACATACTTTCAGTTAACCAAAGATTCAATGTGCCCTTCACACAACCCCATGTCCTTGTTTCATAATTTCTTTCAGCTGAAATGCTTATATATGTGGTAATGTACAGTATAGCTAGGCAGTACCCTAAAGCAGCGTTTCTCAAATCCAGTCCTCAGGAACCACAAACAGGACAGGTTTTAAGGTTTACCATGTGGAAATGCAGACTAAATCCTGCAATCACTGAGCAGCAAATAATATCACCTGTGCTGTGCTTCAGATATCTGCAAACCTGGCCTGTCAGTGGGTCCTGAGGACTGGAGTTGAGAAACCGGTACCACATTCCACTGTGGCTAGACAAGTACGCTTTGTAATTGTTTGTATACCTGTATCTCTTCAAATGAAAGTTCTGCTGCAGGACGAGGATACAGAGTATTTCCTTTCCTTACCACCTCTCCCATTATCCTTTGAAAGCACTACGTATGAACTATGACGGAGTTTCATCACTGAGAAGAAAGAGCACAAGCTTCCGATTTCCATAGACTGAAAGACAGGTATCACATAACTAGTTCTCTTTGAAGTAAATCATAAATCAGAAGACTTTGCATAATAAAATGACAAATCTTGGAGACGAATTGCTAATTCGAGTCGGTTTTTGAATGTAACAATTGAAGCTGTAATGCTAAGGTTTTGATAAGCAGCATTGGTTTATTAAAGTTAAAGCTGTGGGCAGCAAATTTCCAACATGAAATTTCTTGGAACCGTTACTTTCCTCCCACACCATTGAAAAAAAAGCTACATCTGTCTATATCTGGCATCTGAGAACGCAATTTAAAAAATGATTAAGATAACATGATCATTAGTAATCCTATTTTACTCGCAAACAGCTCATGTGTTTGCACCATACCCGGTTGGCAAAAAATACCAATGGACTTTAGTATATACAACACAATGAAGGGAATTTGATGGGTCTGCAATTGAGTTTGCAATTCAGATATTCCAGATTTTAAGATTAAACTCTTGTTAAAAACAGAAGCAGCTGTGCTCTAGAATGCTGATGGAATAATCCAATGACATGATTTGTGTGGCGATAACAAAATTAAGAGGCCAGATTCCTCTTTTGGACAGTTTGTTCCCCAGTACAAGATTGCCACTTCTACACCTCTTGACACAATTACAATTATAAACATCTATGTGTCAGGACAAAATCAAATGACACGCTGACCACGGTCACTTCTCTCAAATATCTAGGTATGTGGTTAGACCCAAATCTATCTTTTGGCCCCCACATCGAAAAACTCTCATCTAAACTCTACCCCAAACTAGGTGCCCTGTACAGAAACAAATCCTGCCTGAGCCCCGCGGGAAGAAAGCAGATTGTACAACAAATGCTTATTCCGGCTATTGAATACAGAGATGTAGTGTATGCAGCTGCTCCGCAAACACACCTCCAGAAACTTACTACATTGTATAACTCATTCTGCCTCTCAGTGCTACAATGTAACTACATGACCCACCATTGTGTCATGTTAAAAGAGCTAAGGCCCGTGTCAGACGAGCGCACTTTTTGCGTCCGTCTGACCGCACGGTTTGCTGTCTGTTGTAGCTTTTCAAAGGAGTCAATAGAGAACAACACACAAAGCCCGTGCACACTTTTTTAAGCGCACGCAACACATCTTGCAACGGACACCAAAATGGTATCAACGTGAAAAAGCTAGACTGATGTAGAGAAACAACTACATACAGTTTTTTTTCTTTTTCTCAACATCAGTCAAAATTAACTCATACAATGTAACCACAATCTCTTCAGTTAAAAAGTACGTCCGTTACTGTGCTCAGTCAGTGCGCTTGTCTGAACCCAGCCTAAACTGGCCATCACTGGACTCTAGACGCACCCTTCACCTTTCCAGCCTGGTGTTTAAGAGGGCTTCTGTGAAGCTACCACCCACCTGAATAGACTGCTTCCCCTAGCAGTTCCCTCATCCTATAGCATCCGATCCAGAACCAGCAACTTACTTGCAGTACCGAAATACAAAAAGAAAGTGGCTCGATCCTCATTTTCCTTCAGAGTGCCGCAATTATGGAATAACCTCCCAGACGCCATCAAATCTTGCCCTAGTCTTAAGTCACTCAAGAGCTCCCTATTAACATACCTCAATACGGAATGCACCTGTAAACATGTAACATAAGGATTTTATTTCCTACATATTTATTTTCTGTGTTAATCTGTGTTTTGTTTTTAATATTTTGCATGTATTACTTTGCATTTCTGTAACGACTAACATTTCAATGTTCTTGAACCCAGGACATACCTGAAAAGGAGAGAAATCTCAATGTATCCTTCCTGGTAAAATACTATGCAAATAAACAGTTAACATATTCCACAGCACTGTACAATAGGTAGGACAAAAACATTTGACACATGGGAGAATGACAGGGAATAAGGATCCTAGTCAAGTTAATTTACAATCTAAATGGCGGGATTGTGAAAACATGGTAAGGGGACCAAACGAAGGTCTGAAATAGGGCTGTGCAATATGGACAAAATAATCATTTTGCGATTTTTTTGAATGAATATTGCGATTGCGATTTTATTTGCGATTAGCACATGGATATACTGCCCCAGCACACACATGGATATACTGCCCCAGCACACACATGGATATACTGCCCCAGCACACACATGGATATACTGCCCCAGCTCACACATGGATATACTGCCCCAGCTCACACATGGATATACTGCCCCAGCTCACACATGGATACTGCCCCAGCTCACACATGGATATACTGCCCCAGCTCACACATGGATATACTGCCCCAGCTCACACATGGATATACTGCCCCAGCTCACACATGGATATACTGCCCCATCACATGGATACTGCCCCAGCACATGGATACTGCCCCAGCTCACACATGGATATACTGCCCTAGCTCACACATGGATATACTGCCCCAGCACATGGATATATTTCCCCCAGCTCACACATGGATATACTGCCCCAGCACATGGATATATTTCCCCCAGCTCACACATGGATATACTGCCCCAGCTCACACATGGATATACTGCCCCAGCTCCCACATGGATATACTGCCCCAGCTCCCACATGGATATACTGCCCCAGCTCCCACATGGATACTGCCCCAGCGCACACATGGATATACTGCCCCAGCTCACACATGGATATACTGCCCCAGCGCACACATGGATATACTGCCCCAGCTCACACATGGATATACTGCCCCAGCGCACACATGGATATACTGCCCCCGCTCACACATGGATATACTGCCCCAGCTCACACATGGATATACTGCCCCCGCTCACACATGGATATACTGCCCCAGCTCACACATGGATATACTGCCCCAGCTCACACATGGATATACTGCCCCAGCACATGGATATACTGCCCCAGCTCATGGATATACTGCCCCCAGCTCATGTATATACTGCCCCCAGCTCATGTATATACTGCCCCCAGCTCATGGATATATTGCCCCCAGCTCATGGATATTGCCCCCAGCTCATGGATATTGCCCCCAGCTCACCTCTTTGCGCTGCGTGTTCGGCTCCCTGTGAGCTTGGGCGCTCGCCTGGGGGAACCACGTGACAAGCCGCGAGAACGCGGCTGTACACGTGGTTCCCCCTGCGAGCGCCCAAAGCTCCAGGCCGCCGGAAGCTTGCAGGGAGCTGATGAAATGAATAGATAAAATCGTGGCCTTATGCGGTTTAGAAATCGCATGTGCTTAAATCGCAATTTATTTGCGATTGCGATTAATTGCACAGCCCTATTCTCAAAAGATGTATAATGACAAAAAGCGCAGCTTTATCAATAAAAGAAAATTTGGGGGGGGGGGGACTGTACACCTGGACATTTATTAACTTATTGTGCAGCTGTACATACACTATTCTTATGACAATATAATAAAAGCGTGTAAACTTTTATTTGTGGCAGGAAAAGTCAAACAATGCACATTTTTGCTGTTATTTATATAGCGCCAACAGTTTCCACAGCACTTTACAGTATAAAGCAGGGATTGAAAGACTAACAATAAAAGTTGAAAAAGGCACCCTTCTCACATCACTTTAGAATATAGAAGATGCAAATAAATCAGGGGGTTGGATTTTTTTTTTGGGATGGTGGGTTCACAGATATTTTTTTTTATCCATTCAGTCAAAAACTCTACTATATTTATTTTTTCTTAACATATCAAGTAAATATGCATTGTTTTGTATATAGTCTACTACAGTTCCAAAAATAAAAATGTATCAGTCTAAATATACCGAGTACGACAATTTCCTCTCTAGTTCTTTTTATACATTGAAACAGCTATTTAAGGAGCAGACCGTATCAGATTTAAATTTGGGATTCAGATGTAAGACTCAATTTTTCAGCAATTGGGCAATTTGAGACTATTATAGCAAATAACTAACAGTTTATTCTAAAGCATTTTATGGGGGAGTTCTCCATATTTATGTATTTGCCGTTGTATCACTTGCCACATTTTCTTAGGCCCTGTTCACACCTCAAAGTTTTACAGCGCTTTCCTGAGCACTGTAAAATGCTCAACCCTGGAAATCTCATGATTTCCTATGGGGCTGGTTCATACCTGGATGTTTTACAGCGCGCAGGAATGCGCTGTAAAACGTCCAACGCCCAAAAGAAGTACAGGAGCTTCTTTGGGGCGTATAGCAGCACGTTCGCGGCCATAGACACGCTGTTTTTCGTATGCGCGATACGCACGTAAAAAAAACACGCGTATTGCGCACGTTTGAAAAACGCCAAGGTGTGAACCAAACCTTAAGGGTCTGACACATTAATCAACTTATTAAGCACATATGTATATAGATACACACACATTACTTATATTCTATGCAATGATTATATTTGTTCAACTTTTAGACCCTGTTTTAGAAGAAATTATGTTGAGAATTGTTGCTATGACAAATCTTTTTACTGATATATTACGGGACAGGAAAAATAGATGCAGCTTACTGGAGTGGACAGTGAATT
Organism: Leptobrachium leishanense; assembly: GCA_009667805.1. Lineage (NCBI taxonomy): Eukaryota > Metazoa > Chordata > Amphibia > Anura > Megophryidae > Leptobrachium > Leptobrachium leishanense. The sequence continues at coordinate 107,412,369 of CM019071.1, forward strand.
TATATGAAGTGCAAATAGAACAAAGTATATTTACATGCTATACATTGACAAAAAGTTTTAGGTACACTTTTAGGATGTGATGCACTGCAGTGAATTTTGTAATAAGCAGATTTCTTTTTCACCTTTATTTCATTTTAAACATATTTAATAGGCATGGATGGTGTGTCAGACATGTGGATGTGGACAGTCATGCTAGTTACTTGCAAACCTCTAATATCAGTTACAACTAGAGACATGGATTCCTTTCATCACCTTATAGTAAAGGGAAGGGGCCACTCGGGGACACTGCAGAGGAGATGCGAGAAGGCTCTGTACTTGCCACCAAGCCTCCTCCTCACTCACAATCTTTGAGAACGAGAGGGAGGCTTGGATTGCAAATGCAGACAATGATATCAACAATATCTGTCCTATGAGGGTTTCACTGTGAATCACAACAAAAACAATCCTATGCAAGGAAATGCTGGATGCAGGGTGTATCTTAATCTGTAACTGAGGATAGGCTCAGTAGGATCAATACCTTGTTAATATGGGTCTCTTGCTAGACCAAAGCAAAAATTAAAAATCCCTGATGTGCCAAAGCTAGCACTCCACCCCCTCCCCCAAGCAGAAAGCTCAGCATGATATAAAATCAAGAGGGAATAAAATGCAAAATGCAGAACATGCAACGTGCGATCTTGCAAATTTGAAACTGAAATATGTTCGGATGGCACTCAATACGTGTAGATTATTAGGATTGACATGCACCTGTCAAGACAACATGATTTAGTGTGACAATATGTTTAACCATGTTGTACATTGCCCTAACCAAACCGGTGGGACATACATAGACTAACGCCTTCCCTAGACATGACTAGTGTTACATTTGTAGATTAACCCCTTCAGTGATGAGCCTCACACCCTTACATCTTTAGTCAATGATATTAGCAATTTTTCTCTGAGGTACTATGACACATTTTACTTTTCCAGCAGACCCTTATCTTTTAGAAAAAGCTTAATGTGAACAATTACTGAAATAGCCCCATAATAATATAGACAAGTGAACTCTTTTGTGCCATTTTTTACAGCATGCAGTCTAAACAACAGCATTGGAGGCATTATTTATTATTTCATACATACAACTTTAATTCCACATTAACCTCCCTGGCAGTCTGATTTTTTTCAAAATTTCGAGTCACAAAGCGTTTCAATTTTTTTTTGCATGGAAATGTGTAGTTTTATATTGTAGGCCTGTAATCCTTAGGAATAACTCACTGAAATCTATGCAAACAAGAGTCCAGTAAACACACTGAGACAGATAAATTATTATTTCGTGTATCAAACTTTATTAAAATAAAAAATAATGAAAATAAATAATATTCAATAATATAAATCAAACCAAAAACACTGAAATCTTTCAGAAAACAAGGGTGCAATATTAGTCACTGCATATTGCCTCAGTGAACATCCCTGGGATGATAGATTTTGAAACATAGGACTGCACAAAGTCCAACATCACAATCAGGACAATGGAACCTGGTTTCCTTTCGGATTTTCTTGCCCTTGTCATCCCACTTGGAGCAACACACCACACACATCCTAGTAGGTGCTGACTTCCTCTTGGTTGGTGGGATGTGGTCCACGAAGTGACGACCAGTCAGGCGTTCAGGGTTGACAATACCAACCCTGAACGTCCAGGTCTACTCCCAGCCACCGGTGTTCGGTGGTACAGAAAGATACATTCGGTAACCTTCCAAATGAAGTCCGAATGAACAACAGGTTTGTCACTTATTTTTTCAGCAGAATGTAGGCATTCCACAAGCACTGCTCAAGACAATGCCTGGAGATCTTGTAATATTTCTTCCGCTGTTTCCGCATAGTTGGGTAGAATGTCATCGCTTGATCGGCACAGTCAACACCTCCCATGGTGGAATTGTAATCCATCACTACCTGCGGCTTCAGCATGTCTTTCCCACCTCTTGTAGGTACCAGGACAGTGGAAGTGTCATGGACAGTACTCATTAGGCACACATCTATTCTGTCACGCCATCGCAGTGCCATCATTTTGCTTTTCTGCCAGGCAACAATTTCTCCAGTCTTCAGCTTTTGATTTCTAAAGAGTGTTGGCTTGTCGCAGCGGTTAGGCCGGACGGTTCCATAGGCGTCTGTCTTGTTCTTCATGAGACACTCAAGAGTACAGGAGATGTATAAAAGTTGTCCGTTGTCACGCAATAGCCCTGATTCAGCAATGTCCCAGAGAGGGACAGTACGGAAGATGTTGCCAATCAATACTTGCTGTATTTCGTCCCTTTTCCGGTGTAGATGATGGAATTCCAGATGTAGCTAGTTGAGGATTCACACAGCATGTAGGATTTCATGTCAAATTGTGCTCTCTTTGATGCAATGTAATGTATTGCACCCAGCTTAGCTGTCCCTTGTAGGCCATTAGACTTTTGTCTATGCTGATGTCCCTCTCAGGCACATAGGTCTGTTGGAAATTATTGATGATTATTTGATACACTTCCCAAATTTTCTACAGTTTTGGGGAAGGATGTGTGGTGTCAAATTTCTAGTTGTTTCCAAAGTGCAGGAATTTCATAATCAGGGTAAACCGGTACTCTGCCATCACCGTGCCAAAGAATGGAGTGGCAAGCAATTTATTAGTTGTCCTATACCACTTCTGCAGCGGTTTACCCACCACTCCCTTGAGAATTATCAGGCCCAGGAATTTCCAGATCTCATGGTTGGTCACTGGTTCCCACTTTCTGCAACGTGAAAACTTCCGCAGCAGAGTAAGCGATTGTAACAATTTTATCAATGACCGCATCGGTCAGGAATAATTGCAGGTATGCCAAGGGGTTATCGTGTTCAACGCCCACTTTCATACCAGGTGCTCCAGTAAATGGCTGTGACAGACCGACTGGCACACCGACCATGTGCCTCTGTCAAACGCCAACATTCTCCAAGCTGGACCCCAAAATCCAGAGTTAGCAGCCCCCAAACCTTCTCTCTACAAAGCTCCAGCTACAACCAGAGTTTTGGAGCAGCAAACAGAGACTGACTCACTATTTGAAAAACCACACAGGTAAAACACAGTTGAGACACAACCACCTGCCTTCCAGAATACACTACAGATTAGATCAGATAACATCAGTAAAGAACAATGGAAGAGACCTGGCAGGAGGGGGGGGGTTGAGGGAAGCAGGGAAAACAAAGGGAATCTTTCTACGTTATACAGAAAGCAAAGTGTTCTTCTACAGAGGCAGGGGCGTAACTACCAGGGGTGCAGCGGGTGCCACTGCACCCGGGCCCGAGTCCGGGGGCCCACAACCGGATGGATGGAGGGCCCAGACTAGCCCTGCTTGCCCCACAGTCCAGGCAGGGGTCAGGCACCTGGTCTCCCATTTGATCAGCAGCATGTGGGATCAAACTCCCACACGCTGCGCCAGAAGTAAAGGCCCTGCCGGGGGGAAGGGGGGGCAGAGGAGGACGAAGAAGAGGACAGCTGCTCACATGGGGACATGCTGGCCCCGCCCCTTCCCCCTCCACATCCACGCAAAGCAGAGCCTCCCCTGCAGTTCTGGAAGTGTCCAGCATGTGCAGGAAGGGGAAGTGGAGAGAGTGGAGACCATACTTACCTATGGTAAGTATGTAACAAGCTGGGGTGGGGTGTTTGTGTGAGCAGAGGCTGGCTAATTACTGGGGTCTGATATCTGGGGGTCTGATATCTGGGGGTCTGCGCGGAGGGTGGGTCTTGAAGGCGCGGGGCGTACTGGTACGCCCCGCTGACTTCAATGGCCCACCTTGGCCCCTCCCCATAGCTGACGAGGAGGGGCCCTTCATGGATTCTTGCACCGGGGGCCCTGTTTCTAGTTACGCCTCTGTACAGAGGGAAGAATTCACAGACATCAGGGGATAGAATGAATCAAACAGTTTCTTCTGCAGTAACTGGTCATTATGCCTAGACCCCTGGAGGACTTTCTCAACACCCCTAAACAGTTTCCCAGAGAAATATTTAACCCCTGCAGCCTTGGTCTGTCACAATGGGAATCTTGGGGGCGCTGCATGATCCGCACCACCGTCAATAGAGCACCAAGTTTCCACGTAGCTGAGCGCTGTATCAGATTCGTCGCGGTCGTCACTTTCTGTGTCTGAGGACGAATCTACCCACGAATCAATGTCGCTCAATTCTGCGAGTAATTCAAACTCGATGTTGCTGCTTTCAGGCTGGTCTGCAACCGCTTTGGAGGTACAAGCACGCTTTTTGGACACCATGTACATACAAAAGTGCAGACAGGGCACAGGACCATTCACTAGGGATACCTGGGGTGAATGACACAAAGTAATCCTGACAGAATGCATTGCACGTGGCAGGATTTTATACTCTTATTTTTTACCTTAGAATTTGTGGTCAGGTCCTGCCCCCTTGCGTCGCGGTGCTTGCAGGGAGCGGAACCAGGGAGCAAGACGAATGCCACCGCGATCACACGGAGGTGACTGCGGGGGACACGAAGGAGCGCAGTATGTATACATACAGCCCGAGTGTGGCTCGGGGTTAAGAATCACATGCTCTTCAAAAAGAACCTTAAAAATATGATGCAGTGCCCATTTGTTTGAGAAGTACTAATTGTGGTTTTGAAGATAACATTTCATCACTTTTTGTTTGAGGACTTACTGTTCCCTTACTATCAGGCCCATTTGGATCAAGATGAAACTATTAATACGGGGGCGTGGCCGGACGTTGCAGCGCGCGGTCGCATGTGAGGAGAGCTCCTGTGACTGGCGCTAAACTTTCATTACCTGCGGCTAAATAACAGCAACCCCGGGGCTGAAATTTCACCCACAGCTGGGTGACATCTCCTGGCTCCCAGATGGTGCCCCCTAAGGCGCAACGAGCGTTGGAACCAGCAAAATCGGCGAAAAAAGACCGGGTTCGGGAGGCCCAAGATGGCGGATCTCCCTCCTCTGTTTCCTCTTTTACAACGGAAGCGGCTGTCGCAGGCCCACCCTGCATGTCTGACACCTTACCACCTTCAGAAAGCAGACTACATGCCATGCTGCAAGAACTTCGATCTACTATACAAACGGATCTTAAAGAGGCGCTGCAGGAGCTGAGGCGCGATGTACAAGACCTGGGTGAGAGGACAGACTCTTTGGAGGCTAAGACAGGCGACTTATGTTTGGCCCATAACGATTTAGTGGACCGCCATATAGCTTTGCAGACAGCACATGACACCATGGCAACGAAATTAGCCGATTTGGAAGACCGTTCGCGCGTAACAATGTACGGATCCGGGGCATTCCAGAGGCAGTAACCCCTGCTGATCTTCAGCCTTATATTATGGAACTTTTCCAGATCCTGGTACCAACGTACTCGTCACAGGATTTCCTGATGGATCGGGCACACAGACTGCCACGAGCCAAGAACCTGCCGCCCTCAACTTCTAGAGATGTTCTAGTCCGGGTGCACTTTTTCCACGTTAAAGAAGCGTTAATGAGAGCATCACGGAAATCTATGCCTCTGCCTTCTCCGTATGCCGAAGTTTCTTTTTACGCAGACCTGTCAACAGCTACCATGTCTAAAAGAAGGGAATTTTCATCTTTCACAAAAATTTTACGTGACCACAACATGGCGAATCGATGGGGAATTCCCACAAAGATCTTGTTCTGGCGGGAGGGAGTCTTGCACGTTATCCCTGATCCCCTCACTGGCATGCGCTTGCTGACGGAATGGAAAGTCGTGTCTGAGTTTACTCCTCCCCGGGAGGAATCATCTTCGCCGCTGAAAGTTTCTCCGGAGTGGCATCGGGTCCGGCCAAAATGAGGTGCTCTGGCCCTGCGCTATCCAGCCCCTGGGCGGGCTTTTATTATTTCGCCATGTTGCTTCCCGTCTCCTTGGGCGTCAGAACTCCTTCACGGATGCCGGACTGACCCTTTTTTGATCCACCTCAATTGGGCGCTCCTGGGGCCTGTTCTGTTCTTTTATTCGGCAAACCCGAGGCCTTCCAATGGCCTGTAAATTGGCGCGGTCCTTCTCAGGTAGAGTTGGGACTGTTGTTTCCCCTACTGGAGTTTTTTCTTGACCTTGTTTTTTTCCCTACTTATACCAATCTGCTGTGTTGATTGACTCCACTCAGCTGCGCTCATGGAGTGCAGTTTTTTTTTCTGAAGTTTGGTCGGGTTTTTTCTTTTATTTTTTCTTTCCCTTTTATTTTTTATTTTTATTTTTGTTTCTTTTTGGTTCGACCTATGTATGTAATGTATGGTTTGTTTGTTTGTTTGTTAAGCACTATGATATACGGTTCCAGGTGCTATTATGTGCAGGAGAGTCCCTCCATTTTCCCGAGGAGGTTGTCTTCACTGCCCGCTGTGAGATCTAGAGGGCTGGGCGTAACCACAAATGAGTAAACCTCAATTCCAGATTTATTCCTTAAATGTTAGGGGCTTGAACACTCCGTACAAACGCCATGCTTTATTTCGTGACCTGCATAAATCTCAACCGGCTATTGTATGTTTGCAAGAGACTAATTTTTGTAAGAGGCGTCCGCCGTTTTTGAAATCGCGCATGTACACTGAGGCCTACCACTCCACTGCTCTGACGAAGTCCAAAGGTGTCTCGATCCTGTTTCATAGAGATTGGACCTTTGTGTGTTCGGCTCAGTAGGTTGATCCGTTGGGCCGCCTTGTGATTCTTGTGGGTACGCTGAACGAATTACCAATCACTATTGCTAACCTATATCTCACTAATGATAATCCGGTTTCTTATCTGCGGAAAGCTTTTGGTAGAGTGAAAAAAAATGTCTAGTGGTACGATGTTCCTATGTGGGGACTTCAATTGCACTCCTGACCCCGAAGTTGACACTCAGACGAGCCAACCCCGCCCCCATTCCCGCTCCCCCCGCCCTCTAGTAAACAACTACGGGAATTCATGCATTCCTTTGACCTATATGATACTTGGAGGATATGTCACCCCAATACACGGGATTACACATATTTTTCTCATGTCCACTCCTCCTATAGTAGAATTGACTTGTGTTTGATACATAGCTCAGCCTTGTCTCGTCTCCTGGAGGCGACCATTGGCATCATTACGTGGTCTGACCATGCTCCGCTTACGCTTACTTTTGAGGCTGCTTTTCCACCGAGGGGTATGGGGAATTGGAGACTCAATGACTCACTCATTGTAGATAGGGATGACGTGACAACAACGCTACAACTCCTTCAGGAGTATTTCACGACGAACGTAATTGGGGACGTGGCAACAGCGTCGGTTTGGTTGGCCCACAAAGCTGTTATGCGAGGACATTTTATACAGAAAGGAGCGCAACGTAAACGACGTCTTAATGCTCAGATGACTGCTCTTACACGACGAATCACTGAATTAGAAACCCAGAATAAATCCTCGCCTACCCCTAATATTACCGCTCAGTTGATTTCGCAGCGCCGCGAGTTGGAACACCTTATGCTCCAAATCACTGCGCGCTCAATTAGAAGGCTTAACTATGCTCATTATACCCAAGGGAATAAACCGGGGAAATTGCTGGCGTCTAAATTGAAAGGGAAAAGAATGCAAACCAACATACCGTACCTATTGGATGCTAATAATGTAAAAATGTATAACCCAGCCCTTATTACTGATGAATTTGCACGTTATTATGCCTCCCTGTACAACCTAGGATTAGACCACACCGTACCGTCCCCTACCCAGGATGACATAGATCTCTTTCTTCAGGCGGCGAGCCTTCCCTCCCTCTCTCCCTCTCAGGCTACAGATTTGCTTGCTGCGTTTACAGAGGAGGAGGTACTTAAGGCTATTAATGCACTTCCAAAAAATAAAGCCCCAGGCCCTGACGGTTTTACGAATCTGTATTATCAGGTATTTGCTTCTTCACTAGTTCCGACTCTTACCCATTTTTTAATGACATTAAGAACACTGGCATCATCCCTCCGGAGATGTTGCAGGCAACAGTAGTGACCCTGCCTAAACATGGTAAACCCCCGACACACTGTGCCAACTTCCGCCCTATATCCCTGTTGAACGTAGACGCCAAACTGTATGCTAAATTACTAGCTACTAGGTTGGCCCCCCTACTCCCATCCTTGATCGCGACTGAACAAACCGGCTTTGTCCCGGGCCGTCAAACGTGTGACAATACCCGACGTTTTTATGATAGAATTGACTTGGCCCATAGGACTAATACCTCCGGACTCCTGCTGGCATTGGACGCCGAAAAGGCGTTCGATCGCCTACACTGGGGGTATATGCGGTTGGTGTTACTAAAGTTTGGTCTCCCAGCACAATTTGTACACAGCATTATGGCCCTTTACTCTGCTCCGTCGGCGAACGTTTTGGCATCGGGGTTTCTATCCTCCTCTTTTCACATAAGCAATGGCACCCGACAGGGTTGTCCATTATCCCCGTTAATATTTATTCTGGCGCTAGAACCCTTAGCGCTGCAGATTAAGATTTCCCCGGCAATCAAAGGTATGCCGACCCCGAATGGGGAGCACAAGCTGGTACTTTTCGCGGACGACATACTGCTTTTTTTGACCACACCGGAGATTTCACTTCCTCCCCTGTTTCACCTCCTTGACAGCTTTGGCGCGTTATCTTACTATAAAAATAATGTGAGTAAAACACAAGCTCTCCCTATAAATATTGCTGCTTCATCCCTTAGCTCTCTGCGTAGTAAGTACCCTTTTGATTGGCGATCTACCTCTTTAAAATACTTGGGAATCTCCCTTTCTAAATCGCGAGGCACCATCCTTAAGGAAAACTTCACGCCACTTTTGAACTCCATTGAGACGCAGCTCTCTACATGGAGCACAAATGAATCCTCCTGGTTGGGTCGTATGGCGGCCATAAAGATGTGTATCCTACCCCAAATTTTATACTATTTCAGAAATATCCCCGTTTTCATACCGGCGCATTTATTGCTCCGGCTGCAAAAACTGCTTCATGCGCATATTTGGAAAGGGAAACCTCCTCGAGTATCGGCCTCTACAGTCACTGCGCCGCGATGTAACGGAGGGTTGGGTTTTTTGGATTTACAATCGTACTACAAAGCAGCCTTACTAGCCCAACTGTTGTCGTCAATGCATCTCAAAGAATCACCTCTATGGTTACAGTTGGAGAATGCCATGATTTTCCCATATAAACTTCATGACCTGTTGTGGCTTCCATTCCTTCCTAGGAATAGCACCATGGGTCTGCTACCCGCTTCGATGCTCTCCCTCATGTCCTGGCGCCAGTGGGGTCGTCCGTTGGTACGGCCTTATGATTTATTATGTCTCGCCCCGCTCAGAGTTCTGTGTCGCTATATTCCAGACTTAAATTTAGATTCTTGGTTCTTGCGCGGCTTGACGCATGTGTGGCAGCTCTTTACACCCCACTCCCTGAAACCCTTTCCCGACTTGGTACAGGAGTTTGCCATCCCATTGAGTGACTGTTTTACTTACCTACGTGTGAAGCACGCTTTACACCAGAAGGGCCTGACCTCTTTCACACCTACGAACCTTTCAGCTTTTCACCAATTGTGTATGGGGAAGAAATGTCAAATGAAACCATTATCTCTGTTACAACAGCCTCCTAACCCCGACCCCACCTAAAAAATTACCCTATATGGTTAAATGGGAAAAAGATTTAGCTTTCACGCTTTCAGTAGATGACTGGTCATACGCCATGGACACAATATACAAATATTCTAGAAGCACCAATCTACGTGAGGCCCATATCAAATTACTGTGCAGATGGTATTTAACACCAACCCGATTGGCCCATATCTCGGGGACTACCGGCTTCTGCTGGAGATGCCTTACCGGCCTCGGTTCTCTACTGCATACCTTTTGGTTATGTCCCGCACTAGGGGGTTATTGGGTAAAAATAAGCAGACTGATTTCTCACTGCACTTCACTCATACTCCCACTATGCCCGAAAATGTACCTCTTACATATTATACCCATTACTATTCAGATCCGTCACAGGAGGTTTATCTCTATGGTACTGGGGACAGCAAAAACGGTCATAGCGAGACATTGGCGTTCCTCACTATGTCCCTCTATGAAAGAAGTTATGATTGCCCTTGAAAGGGTTTTTAAATGTGAAGAAATGTTCCACACCGCGAATAACTCAATGTGCCAGTTTTATGATACATGGGAGGGGTGGAGGGTGTTTGTCGAGTCTGGAACCTTGATATAAGATACTTTACCATGTACGACTGTAGTGCTGCCGTGTTTTGTGTTTTATGTTAGTTTAGGATTTTATCTGTTTTTGGAAAATGGAGTCCGCACAAATGACCCTTTAACGGATAATATTGATACTTCATTTGAATTGTCTATTGTCAATGATAGGAATTTATGTCCTTTATCTTTGAAGTTTCATCCTTTTTGCAATGTTGTACCATTCTATGTGTGAACTCCAATAAAAAACTTTTATATAAAAAAAAAAAAAAAGAAACTATTAATACAACTACCTGATCAGACCATGCGCCCATTTCTCTAACTGCCATCTTCATCACCCAAAAGGAATGTTGTCGGCAAATGAGAACTTCCCTGCTGTCTGACCCACTCCTCTTCCCAATGGCTGCAGATCACCTCGGTCAAGAATCCCTCTTACAGGGCACAAACCCCACTTCTTAAAACATTGCCACTTTAACGGGCTACTGCCACATAGTTTGAAAATCAGTGCTGTTTGGGTTTTCTTTGTGCTTCAAGTTGCTGCATACTTGCTTTTCTCAAAACGGTCTGGTCTATATTCCAAACTTTGATCTCTGCTGGGACCGTAATCTCATCCACACTCCATTTATAGGGCTTTCCAGAATTTTCATTCCGATCTTTATTACGCTACCTCCACGCCTCCCTGAGATATCCCACTCTGTCCAGATCTCTGATCACAAATTTGTTGCACACTTGCCCCTGAAGAGGCCGCACCCTAAGAGGCTGCACCCTTGCCCAGTAAAAAATTAGCAGTCACCCTGAAAGTAATGAAAGGAAAAAAACAAACGGCAAACGTCTAGGACTAGATGGCCTCCCAATAGAATATGATCCAACCTAAGTATCGGTGTTGTTGCCGCCGCATTTGCTCTAGGTTCTTAACCTCCCTGGCAGTCTGATTTTTTTTCCAAATTTCCTAGTCAAAAAGAGTTACAATTTTTTTTTGCTCCCTAGCGGTGTTCCCGAGTGTGGCTCGGGGTTAAATTCCTATACTGGAAGCGGTAACCCCGAGCCACACTCGGGATGCCGCTGGATACATCACCTGTCCCTGCGCTCCCTCACTGTCCCCCACAGTCTCCTCCAGCGATCGCAACCTCATACTTCCTGGTTCCCTCCTCGTGAGAAGGGAATCCAGGAAGTGAAATGCCCGATCGCCGGAGGAGACTGCAGAGATCAGCGAGGGAGGGCAGGGAGAGGTGATGTATGCAGCCCGAGTGTGGCTCGGGGTTACCGCTTTCAGCAGTAAAATTTAACCCGGTGCCTCACTCGGGATAACCGTCAGGGAGGTTAATGACATTAGAAAAGGTGTCCTATTCATCCATTTTCCATCTACATCCTTGCAAAGCCCAAAAAGGAGAATCCAGAGAAGTCCATGGAAGACTCTCCTGCTCACAGTGATCAACCTTGACCAGATGGTTTTGTCCCTGCCAGTGTCCTATGGCATGAGAAAAGGTTAATGGCGCCCTTCAACACCAGTCACTATGCATAATGGCACCAGACAAAGGTGTCCACTGTCAACACTTTTGTTCGCCCTGTGAAATAGCTTCTAGAATCCAAATGTGTGAACTCGGAAATCATGGACTTTCAGAGCAAGACTTCACCGGACAAAGTTACGTCTTACACAGTCTTATGTTTAACCTGATACATGTACAACAATACCTCCTAGGAATCTTGTGGGAATTCGAAAACTACAATACTCTAGCAGTTCTTAAAAATCAACTAGGTCAGAAATCTGGAAAAATCTATTTCTTCTACGGAGGCCACACATTTTAAATGCTCGTCCTGTTCCGATGGTGCACGGATAAATCGAAGTGCATGGAAGTTTAGCTGTCCGGTCCTTTGCCACAATTTTCTGAACCAAACTACCATCCTCTATTGCGAATATTTCAGGATGACTTTTCTGTATAGAGGAGAACAAATATCTTCTGGATGGGTTGAGATACGGTCTTGAAAATATTACGCCAAGATTACTTACACCTTATAGACTGCACCCCATCGCGATTCCTCTTGGTTTCGAGAATTTCATTTGGCTTTTCTGCAATTTTTATTGGTACAGTTGGCACCTAGAGTGCAATACTGTTCAGTTTTTTGACCCAATTCTAATCACTTTTTTTTTTATCTAAATCAGTTTTTACACCAGACTCCTCTTATTTTGTAAGCTCATAAGCAGGGCCCTCTTTTCTCCTCATACTCAGTTTAGCAAAACCTGCATATAAATTCAATTTTTTGTGTCCTACCGATTGTACAGCGCTGTGGAATTTGCTGACAGAAATAACTGTAATCACCGGCCTCGCACTGGCTCTGAATTACCGAATGGCTCTTTGACCCAAGATGCTACGGTTGGATGTTGGGTCAATTGTGACACTCTTGCAACTCTGAACTTTGCATGGTTATCACAGTGGAGCATTCCACCGTTCATATTACAACCTACGTTCGTGGGCTTCTCCTTATAATTTGCCTCAGGCATCGCTAACTCCTTATCTTTATCAAATTACACTCAAGCAACTTTCCTTCTTATGAGTAAGCCATAGTTTATGTCCGGGTTCAGTGCCGGTGGGGTACCAGTCTAGGCGGTATGAGCCCAGTATGCAGAGGATTCACAGGGGCAGACTGACAGGAGGGACAAGGACATTTGGAAAACACTGGGACTGTACCTTGGGGAGGTAAACAGGACACAAGGGGGGACTCCAGGTGAAGTACAGTGGTGTGTTTCAATAGAGTGGTCAAGACGGTCCTTTGGTCATAGGCAGGTAAACGTTGATCAAGCAGGGGGGTCTGGTACACGGGTATTCTGTAGATATTTCTGGGAGCTTCAGGAGACACGACTGTTTCACACACCGCTAAACAGGATTAATGCTGAAGCATTGCTGAAGGGGTGTACCAGACCTATATGCAAGGCAGGGGTGTGGTGTGTCAGGTGCTTAACGGTTTGTGTACTCAACATGGGGCAGAGCATGGGGCAGCACTTTTCATCTGACTGCCATAGCACAGATAGTAGACATCGCACAGCCAGCGGCGTGGGCCTGACAGTTTATCTAGGACACTTATGGGTTTGTAGAAACTGTGCACTCGTACCTTTCACAAACAGTGTTTTGGTTCTTTATAAAGTTCTTCCTTTGGTTTCAAGTCCCAACATTTTAGAAGAGTTGGGAGTGGAAATTGGGTATTAGCCTTTGTGAAGAAAAAAGGAGTAAAATATGCATCATGGCTTATGCTTCCTCCAGGAAGGACAAGTTTAAGCAACTCTGGTAAAACTGCTTACCTCTGCCAGCCCAGTGGTTGTTCCTCACTTTGACAATAATGCAATGTCCCAAGATAAGGGTGTGGAATGGATGAAGGAACAGAACTGCATATTTGGTGGTCAAGTCTCCCAATTCCATACAGAAACATAGTTTTGATGTAGACTAGCCTTTTGAACATTCTGAAGTCGTGAAGCTCTTTAGGAAGCCCTAGTGAGTCGATTTACAGTGAGCATTCTCGTCCCTTTTCATTGAAGGTCGGTTGTGATCCCATCAAGGTCTAAGTGTTTTTTTAGGGTCGGGGGACCTCAAAAAGCAGGAGGCAGACATTTCTTCCATGGAGGACAAACTCAAACCTCGATACTTGGTTTTACTGGGATAGGCATCTTCTTCAGTTGACTGACATTTGATCTTGGCCAGAATCTGTGGCAGGTCTCTGTCAGTAGGGGTGGGATTGGAACACCCTTTTCCACTTATTGTTATATAGTTTTGCACATTGGCATGTTCTAGTTTATATTTTCTTCTGGCTCCTTTAATTCCAGTTGTATCTCCTATACCCTTGGCCCCCTTCCTCCATCCTTCACTATTGTCTCGCTTGCCCTTGATTGCTCCTGGATGTCTACTATTCAACCTACCTCCTCCGATTCTATATTCCTCTTCTCTCTTTCTCCCTCATTTTGTTACAACCTGCTAGTTCAACATCCCATAAACAAGATGATATTTATTCTATTATTACAATGCGGGAGTTATTCAGAGAGAGGTGAATACCAGGAGAACTGGCAGAAGAAGAGAACAATCTAGATCAAATGGGCGAATTTTTCTGGGTTTGGCTATTTTGACCTAGAATTTTCACTTCTCCAGTCATTCTCCTGGTTTTCACCTCTCTCTAAATAACCCTGTATGTCTGCGGTTGTTGTCTGTTCTGGCAAGACAAGACTACATACCAAGCATTAGCTTTTCTATTCAGACCTCACTGTTTTTCTCATCATGTTCTCCTAAATGCTTTATGATATTAATCCTACGTTTTAAGATGGGCCTTAAGGGATTGAGGTGATAATTCTATGTGGCTATTCAGCATTACCTCTGCTCAGGGCTTTTTTTCAGGCGGTACACGCTGGAATGCAGTACCGGCACGTCACCGCCAGCAGCCCATTACATAGCTCCGGTATCGGCTCTCGAACAGGACCAGAGCGGAGCCTACGTGGAGGAGCAGCTAGGCCAGATCTGGTGAGTAGCGACCGGGCGTGGGGGGGTCCTGCCCAGCTTTAAAAAAAAAAACAAAAAAAAAACGGGGACCTGCCCATTTAAAAAAACGGGACTTGCCTAGTTTGAAAGAGAAAAAAAAAATGGGACCTGCCAAGAAACAAACATGGGGGACCTGCGTAAAAAGAATGGTGGGGCCATGGGGGAGGGGTGTAATGAGGAATGGATTTGGCCAGGGGTGTAAAAAAAGGGTGCGGAGCTCTGATGCGCTTATATACATTGCACATTACTGTGAGTTTTACTGCTGTGGAGCTCTGTGATACGCTTAGAAATGGGAAGGCCGGGGGGGGGCCCAGAAAAATTTTGGGGGGGGAAACGTTTTTCCCCCCCAAAAGCCTGGAATACAATTCAAGTAACACGTCTCAATGTAATACTCGGACCCCCTCTAGGGGGAGCTGCAGGGAAAAGGCTTCAGTTTAGCAGGATTGTGAGCTCCATCTTGTACCTCCTACAGTGGTTGTTGAGATACAGTTGATGATAGGGAAGAGGTTAAATTTGTCCCTATTTGATCCCTGTTAATCTTCTCTCAGTAAAGTCTGGGATTCTGCAAAACCTATCCCTCCTGCAACATGGTGACAAGGTCTCTGCACAACACAACCTCTGACACCTTTTGCGTCTCGCTTACTGCAGATTCCTGCATCTTCTGCAGCTGCTGTGCTAGAATCTGCTCTATGTTTGCAAACATCTACCAAATATCTACCAAATCAAGAAATAAACTAACCTCTGACAGGGTAGAAACGCTTGTTTCAATTTGTGCAAACCTTAAGTTTTTAGAGGTCAATGAGAAAAATGACAAATATAGAGAGTAAGAAGAAACAGAAAATGATAGATCAGAAAATGAGATTAAATTGCATGTATTGTATATGTTGTGTCTTTTGTTTCCTTTTCTCAATTTATGTTTTTAAAGCACCGCTCAAAACTTAAACCTCAACACGGAGCTTAAATATTGATGTATCCATATTATACAGGCACAAATAATGCAGTTACTTTCTTTTGCTATTGGTGCTAAGGGGCAAATTTGATATAGAAATATATACATTTCTATATTTTTTATGTTGATGGTTTCTTGCTTTTATTGTTGCTCTTCAGGAAACAGAGGGGTGGTTACTTGCTCGCATAGTTGTTACTTGTTCTCATACTATCTTACTATCTTAGTGATTTTTTTGATTGGGTAACAAAAATAATAGACACAGGTGGTGCAGTAGACATTGCTTATTTAGATTTCAGTAAGGCTTTTGATACTGTTCCGCATAGAAGGCTTATCAATAAATTGCAATCTTTGAGCTTGGATTCCAATATTGTTGAATGGATTAGGCAGTGGCTGAGTGACAGGCAACAGAGGGTTGTGGTAAATGGAGTTTATTCGGCGCAAGGTCTTGTTACCAGTGGGGTACCTCAGGGGTCAGTACTTGGACCCATTCTATTTAATATTTTTATTAGTGATATTGCAGAAGGTATTAATGGTAAAGTATGTCTTTTTGCTGATGACACAAAGATTTGCAACAGGGTTGACGTTCCTGGAGGGATCAGCCAAATGACAAATGATTTAGGTAAACTAAAAAAATGGTCGGAGTTGTGGCAATTGAGTTTGAATGTGGATAAGTGCAAGATAATGCACCTGGGGCGTAAAAACCCAAGGGCTGAATATAGAATATTTGATACAGTCCTAACCTCAACATCTGAGGAAAGGGATTTAGGGGTCATTATTTCAGAGGATCTAAGGGTAAGTAGTCAATGTAATAGAGCAGCAGGAAATGCTAGCAGAATGCTTGGTTGTGTAGGGAGAGGTATTAGCAGTAGGAAAAGGGAAGTGCTCATGCTACTGTACAGAGCACTGGTGAGACCTCACTTGGAGTACTGTGTGTAGTACTGGAGACCGTATCTCCAGAAGGATATAGACATCTTAGAGAGAGTTCAGAGAAGGGCTACTAAAATAGTGTACGGCTTGAAGGAGAAAAGTTACCAGGAAAGGCTTAATGATCTTAACATGTACAGCTTGGAAAAAAGACGAGACAGAGGAGATATGATAGAAACATTTAAATACGTAAAGGGAATCCACAAGGTAGAGGAAGGGAGTATATTTAAAAGGAAACAAAATAGCAAAACAAGAGGACATAGTCTTAGATTAGAGGGGCAAAGGTTTAAAAGTAATATCAGGAAGCATTATTTTACTGAGAGGGTGGTGGATATATGGAACAGCCTTCCAGTTGAAGTGGTAGAGGCCAAAACAGTAATTGAATTTAAGCAACCATGGGATAGGCATAAGGCTATCCTAAACAAAAGATAAATCCAGGTAAAGTATGCATGTAATTGGGCAGACTAGATGGGCCGAAAGGTTCTTATCTGCCGACATTTTTCTATGTTTCTATCATATACAGTCCATGCTTGTAATTCTATTTGAAACAAAAGATAAAATTTAAAAAAGCAAATTCAAGTTACTAAATAAACTGGACTTTTCTTTCAAGTGTGACAAAATTAATTTTAATTTGTAAACCTACTCCAAGGTGCATATTTTAAATTTTTCCGAAAATTTGCAATTTTTCCTGAAAAAAAAAAAAAGTGTTTTTTTTACCCATGGCTTCAAAATTTCCGGAAATTTTACATCTCTAGATACGCTCATACACACTGCACATTACTGTGAGTTTTATTGCAGTGGATTCTGTGGTATGCTCAGATTTGTAAAAATTGCCTTTGTCCCTAAAGGGTTAATAGAAGAGTATTAGGACACGAAAAATTGTCATAATAATCAGTTTTTCCCTGGGCGTGAGAGCACCCCAACTTATTTTTCCAGAAAAGAAAAAAAAAAAACACTGCCTCTGCTTCTATTGTAAATATATTTATCGCCTCCCATTTCTTTTTTGCATTCCCTTTTGTTTCTTTTTCAATAAACTTTGCATTATCAATAAATTATTATCATACTGAACTAACTTGCCATTTATAAAGGAAAAGAAGAGCAGGGATAAAATATAAAAATGATTAACAGAGTGTTAGTTTTTAAAACAATCTTATTTCCGTTAGGGGTCAACATGAGTTATTTTGACATTGTATAAGCACTCATACTTGTCAAACTAACTTGGAGTGCAGAGCCATTTCCCAACCTGAAATCATATCTCTAGACACCAATTTCAGCAATTTTTTTCTAAGACCAACAAATTAGGTTTCAATTTTTTCAGCGAAATCTCCACTTTAAGAAAACTACATTTATTTGAAGAAAAAGAATTAATCAGAGAGCTGGGGCAAAGATGCTTATACACAAGAAGAGAAATTGGAAGTGACAGCAGGCGTCCTAAACAATAGCATAGGTGTAATATTTCATATGTACAGGTTTCTACATTTAGTATTTTATCATTATCGAAAACAAAAGAAGTGCGATACTGTGGCCAGTTTTATGTGAAAAAAAGCACTTGTTATTTGATGATAAACATTTATCACTTTATATGCAGTAAATGGTGCAAATTAAGTAAAAGAGCCAGGATTAAATATCAAATATAGGAACACTGGGGGCTGTATTCCAACCCTTGTGTAAACTTAACCAGAATTCTTGTAAACTGAGCAACTCCATAGACTATAATGGCTCTGGGACTTAGGTCCAGAAATATTGGGACATCGTCACAATTCTAACATCTTTGGCTCTATACACCACCACAATGGAGTTGGAATGAAACAAACACAATGTGCTTTAACTGCAGCCTGTCAGCTTTAATTTGAGGGTATCTACATCCAACTCAGGTGAACGGTGTAGGACTTACAGCAGTTTGCAGATGTGCCTCCCACTTGTTAAGGGACCAAAGGTAATGGGACAGAATAATAATCATAAATCAAACTTTCCCTTCTTAATACTTGGTTGCAAATCCTTTGCAGTCAATCACAGCCTGAAGTCTGGAACGCATAGACATCACCAGACGCTGGGTTGCATCCCTGGTGATGCTCTGCCAGGCCTCTACTGCAACGGTCTTCAGTTTCGGCTTGTTCTTGGGGCATTTTCCCTTCAGTTTTGTCTTCAGCAAGTGAAATGCATGCTCAATGGGATTCAGGTCAGGTGATTGACTTGGCCATTGCATAACATTCCACTTCTGTCCCTTCAAAAACTCTTTGGTTGCTTTTGCAGTATGCTTTGGGTCATTGGACGGGCCTTCACAGTGCAGATGGACAATGAGTTTTGCAGCATTTGGCTGAATGTGAGCAGATAATATTGCCCAAAATACTTCAGAATTCATCCTGCTGCTTTTGTCAGCAGTCACATCATCAATAACTACAAGTTCCATTGGCAGCCATACATGCCCACGCCTTGACACTACCACGCTTCACTGATGAGGTGGTATGCTTAGGATCATGAGCAGTTCCTTTCCTTCTCCATAATCTTCTCTTCCCATCACTCTGGTACAAGTTGATCTTGGTCTCATCTGTCCATAGGATCTTGTTCCAGAACTGTGAAGGCTTTGTTAGGTGTTGTTTGGCAAACTCTAATCTGGCCTTCCTGTTTTTGAGGCTCACCAATGGTTTACATCTTGTGGGGAACCCTCCGTATTCACTCTGGTGAAGTCTTCTCTTGATTGTTGACTTTGACACACATACAAGGAAAAAGAGTGTCATCTGCGCTCGTTTCTAGGTGTTCCATGTACAACAAAAATGGAGGTTTTTGTTTGTTTCAATGGCCATTGCAACGTAAGCCCACTCGCCACTTCAAGGCACCTCTTTAGAGTGGGTACCTAACAATTGTAACCAAAAGGCCGCTCTACTGAGCCATTGAAACAAACAAAAACCTCCATTTTTGTTGTACATGGAACACATAGAAACGAGCGCAGATGACACTCTTTTTCCTTGTTATGTTTATGCATTGACTGGGCTGTTACTCCTGGCAGTTGCTGCCGCTCCGAAAATAAGTGAGTATGAGCGCGACGCCATTTTTTCTGTATTTATGTATATCATGCTTGTAACACCAGTCCGTCGTTCTGCAGCTGTTCCTTTTTCCATGTTTTTGTTTTTGATCCCAAATGGGAAGTGTTTGGTGCGTGTATAAATAAAAGCCACCATCTTTGCCTCTCCTTTGCTGAAAAGCAGCTGGAGGGGCTTGGAGCTGCTCAGTAGAGCGGCCTTTTGGTTACAATTGTTAGGTACCCACTCTAAAGAGGTGCCTTGAAGTGGCGAGTGGGCTTACGTTGCAATGGCCATTGAAACAAACAAAAACCTCCATTTTTGTTGTACATGGAACACATAGAAACAAGCGCGGATGACACTCTTTTTCCTTGTTATGTTTATGCATTGACTGGGCTGTTACTCCTGGCAGTTGCTGCCGCTCCGAAAATAAGTGAGTATGAGCGCGACGCCATTTTTTCTGTATTTTTGACACACATACACCTACCTCCTGGAGAGTGTTCTTGATCTGGCCAACTGTTGTGAAGGGTGTCTTCTTCACCAGGGAAAGAATTATTCGGTTGTTTACCACAGTTGTTTTTCGTGGTCTCCCGGGTCTTTTGGTGTTGCTGAGCTCACCGGTGCATTCCTTCTTTTTGAGAATGTTTCAAACAGTTGTTTTGGCTATGCCAAATGTTCTTGCTATCTCTCTGCTGGGTTTGTTTTGATTCTTCAGCCTAATGATGGCTTGCTTCACTGATAAGACAGCTCTTTGGATCTCATCTTGAGAGTTAACCGCAACAGATTCCAAATGCAAATAGCACAGTTGAAATGAACTCTGGGCCTTTTATCTGCACATTGTAATTGGGGTAATGAGGGAATATCACACACCTGGCCATGGAACTGCTGAGAAGCCAATTGTCCCATTACCTTTGGTCCCTTAACAAGTGGGAGGCACATCTGCAAACTGCTGTAAATCCTACACCGTTCACCTGAGTTGGATGTACATACCCTCAAATTAAAGCTGACAGTCTGCAGTTAAAGCGCATTGTGTTTGTTTCATTCCAACTCCATTGTGGTGGTGTATAGAGCCAAAGATGTTAGAATTGTGTCGATGTCCCAATATTTCTGGACCTGACTGTACAACAGCTCGGCTTAAGTTTACACCAGGGTTGAAACACAGGCTCGGCTGGGTTTTAAAAATACAAAAAAAAAGTCTAATTTCCCAGATTGGCGACGTGTTATTTTGACACTGCATGGGCCACTTATACTCATCTAACCTAAATATGAGTAGTTATACTAATGAGAAAAAATACACAACGGTCCAAAAACTGCATACACTAACAACATCCTAGATTTCTTTTTACACGCCGTTCACCATCAACTTAATGCAGGGAGGATGAGGTATTAACTAGAATTTAAGACTCTCGGTCTTTGAAATCAGCATAGTTTTTCTAATGACTCATGTTTGTGGCATCTTTGGACAGAATTTCATTCTAGTTATATGCAACATCATAAGCATAAAAGGTGAGTGTTACAATGTATCATAGCAGTAAAACATTACACAGGAAGCAGAGGATTACAGGCGATGCACCGTCCCCCACATGTCCTTGGCACTGAAGTTGTAAAGGACTAAAGAAATGTAAGCACTGAGATACAGCATAGTAATTTGTCAAGTGTGTGCTATAACGGTTTCCCAATCTTTGTGAGAGACTTGTGTCTTTTTTCAACAACATTCAATAAACTGAATGTTTAATCCCAAAATATGAAAGGGACATGCCTTTGATTTAGAATTTCTCTGGTGCAGCCTTTAACCCCTTCACTACCGATAGAGATATCTCGGGCTTCAAAAGGAACCATCTGGTGCCCCAATATCGAGATATCTTGGTATGCTGATCTGTAGGACAAAAGCAAATGAAATTTGTTTGCTGCAAATAAATTTCATTTGCCTTTGGGGTGCAGAAGGTGCCCCCCAAAGTTTCAGCCATGTGGGCATAATACCCAAAGAACTAAAACTGTAAAATCAGATGCTCAAAGCTCTGAAGTAGTGGGCTTCCAGCAGCAGATGTAGGGAGAAATAAAAGAAAATAGACCAGCTGCTCAATCCTCTAACTCAATTTGGCAGTAGATGGTGCCATCTACTGGCCAAAAATAGGTTATTTACAGTTTGAAATACAATGGATATAGGCTCAAATATTGCTTACTTTATAATAAATTAAAAATGATTTTACAAAAGATCACTGTATTCTGACAATGTTTTTTTTAGAAAATCACTTGGTAGTGAAGGGGTTAAGCTCTTCAGATTGCTTTGTTAGTACTCCAAAACGTCTGGTTTAGAGAATAAAGCTTGATTTTGAATTTACCAAAAATATCAAGCAGGTGGTCAAAATGCAAATTCACTTGTTTCTCTCGTGATCGTTCTCACATGTACTGTGCCATTGTCTTTATATACAATATTTAAAATGCAGAACAGAACATTGGTATGCAGTGTAATTCACAGCAGACAACATATCTTTTAAATGCATAAAATAGAATTTGATTTGTAAAACTGTGATATTTAGGCTGGGTTCACACCTAAGCGTTTTACAGCGCGCTCCTGCGCGCTGTAAAACGCTCAAACAGTGAAATACCATTATTCCCTATGTGGGCATATCACACCTGGCCGTTTCTCAGCGCGCATGAACGCGCTGATAAACGGCCGACGCAAAAAGAAGTCCGGGAGCTTCTTTTCGGCATATAGCCGCGCGTTCGCGGCCATATCATAGCCGCGAACGCGCTGCAACGCACGTTCGCGCGTTTTTTGTATGCACGAACGCGCGTAAAAAAAACGCGCGCATTGCGCGACGCTGCGCTACGCCGTGGTGTGAACCCAGCCTTAGAGTCCTTAAACGTTTATTCTTAATCTAAGGACTGGCTGCTTCCTTTTTCTCACAGTAACCTCTAAAGTGTATTTTAGCTCCTTTGTGAATCCTTGTGTATCGCAAGCTTGTAGACACGATACCAGTTGTAAATTAATCAGGGAAACCTGATCGTTGCTGGAATCAGATACTGCTCATCGAAACACAGAATGATTTCACATTTATATAGCAATTGGCAAGTCTGACAAATAGAGATTACAAGTCATTCACACTCCAGCGTACTCCATCCTTATGTTTCTACATTAAGTAAGAGTCACAGGGCCCTATTCCCTAGCCAACAATAAATGGGGAAAACCTGTGCCTGGATATATATATTTCTATTCCTTGTTCAGGGTTATACTTTCGGAATTTTTTTTTTTTTGTTTGTTTGTTTATAAATCTGACTGTCTTGGGATATACCTGATGAACATTCATTTAGGGTTGCTGTGCCTAGACAGTATTGCGTTAAAGCAAAATCTATTAAATATTGCAAATTCAAGTTGGCTGGTACACCAAATCTATGCTTTTAGTGTATTAAATATTAAGCCACATGCACTTAAATCCCTTTACACAATATCTATTCTTCCTGCTCCAATGATTTGGTACATTAACAACTGAAATTAAAAATATATACTAATACACACGAGAGCAGAAAGATTATATGGGGAAAGAAAGTTATATATATATATGTTCATAAAAATAAAAATAAAAAAATCAAATTTCAAAGTTTTAAGACAAACTGAAAACCAAATAGATCAACATACACTATATGGACATAAGTAATTGGGACAACGGACCAATACATCAACAGGTACTTTCATCACATTCATTTGAAATACATAAGAGGTTAGTCACGAACCTCCAAATTGCACCATTTGGTGTAATTTTTGGCCAATTCGTTTATTCACTAAGCTGTCAATTGACCAAACACAGGCGAATTGACAGCAAATTACGGTGTAATACGCCACAATTCGGCAGCACTAAAATTGTCCCATAAAAGACTATTGTGACTTCTATTATTTATTTTTTTGAGAAAGGATTTTACCAGGAAGGATACATTGAGATTTCTCTCATTTTCAAGTATGTCCTGGGTGGCGAGTATGTAGCGTTAGGTGTCTTGCCCAAGGAAATTTACTGGAGAAGTGCTCTTGCTGGGATCGAACTTGCTGGGATATTCACAGAACGCTGAACTGCACTGAAATTCCAGCTAAATGTCACGATTTTCTGTGTTTCAGTTCAACAGGTTTAACCCCTTTGGGTGGGCTTGGAAACTGCAGGGTGTACATGTACGTCAATCTGACATCAATGGGCCACCTCAGCCCCTCCCCGCGAGTCATTGGCTGCAACAAGATGGGCAATGACGCGCACCACACATCGGCTGCTTGGGCGGCCCAAATTAGAGGCCTGCGGCGACGCCTCCCCATCGTTAACCGCCGCCTGACGGGAGCCTCACACACTAATGGTAAATGCACAAAACCTACATTGATGGCATTCTGTGGGGATGTTGATGCGCTGATTTAGTAGTCAGCTTATCAGTAGTCCATTGTCTGCCAGGAGTATGCAAAGGACTGTCCTACCGGGCAGCTCTTCCAAGCTTTGCTGTCACTGTCAACTACTTTTTCTAATTTTGAATTACAAAATAATGTATTATTCATTAGGTTGATAAATATTTTTTACCTTAAACATAGGATTTAATTCCCTATCAAATGAGGCCAACTTATGTTGGGCGGGACTGGTTCAATTTACTGGACATAGAATAGGAGACTCATTATCGGTCTGTCATGAAAGCTGTCACTCAGCAACTTCGTGACAGCCTGTCAGGATAGGTGTCATTCAAGTTCATATAGTTTAATCTGTAGCTCAAATGATTGTTCATTATTTTGAAAGAGACTACAAATTTCAGTTTATCAACTAATAAAAAGGACATGTACATTTTTACCTTTCCAGTTTAAATATCCAGCAATTCACTGCTTGGTGAATACAGGTAGTCACACTTTTTCAGCATCAAACTCTGAAGATATGATATTTGACTGGTAAAAAAAAAGGCATTTAAGTCATGGGAATAGCTCACAGACACGACTTTTTAAAAGGTATAAGGCTAGGGTCAGACGAGCGTAGTGTTCACGTCCGTGATTGCGCCTAAAAGTACGTCCGTGATAGCATGAAAGAAAGTCCATTGGAGCCTGTTACACAAGTACGTCCGCACTGAACTACGGACGCACAACGGCCGCGGCCCACGGACGCAAGGCAGGCAAGAACGTACAACCCCTAGAACGTCCGCACAAAGTGCGCTGCGTCCGCAACGTCCGCATAGCTTTGTGTGTGAGTGATGGAACGTGATCAGACGGACTGCATTTATACGTCCAGCATTTTTCACGGACAAAATGGTATTGCTTTTTAATTTATTTTCCCTCCTACATCCGTCAAAAAATAAACGTCAGTGAAAAAAACGGACTGTGTGGCCACTACTGTGTCTTCCGTACTGACGTACGTCCGTGTGCAAGGACGTACAGTCGTAGAAATCACGCTCGTCTGACCCTAGCCTAAATCTTGAATATACATTATAAAAATGCTGAATTGATTCAGGGTTCAAATACATTAAACGGCTTCTTAATCCCTTCACTACCTAATGATTCCGTGGAGCAATGATGTGGAGAGGCCTCGAGTTGCCCCAGACGCAAGCGTAGGAATTCTTGTTTTGGCCAATCAGGACAAGCCACATAAAAGGAGGGGGTGGTGCTGACCGGGCTTAAAACCATTCTCATACAGACTGCACGTTACTGTGAGTTTTATTGCTGTGAAGGTTTGTGATACACAACGCACATTGCTGCGAGTTTTATTGTGGCGCTCTGGTACATTACTGTACGTTGAGTATGAATGTATCACAGAGCTCCACAGTGCAGCCTCATTGTTCCCTTTATAAATTGTGAATAATAGCGCTGCATTAGAGAGAAGAAAATAAAACTTTATTTGCTGCGGTCATCACGCTCATGTATCATGATGACGTCAGTGGGCAGGGATAGGACCCGCAGGCAGGGCTGACAAAAGCTGGTGTTAATTATTTGGGGTAAGGGAATGTTATTCTGGAGTGGGAGGTCAGCTCAAACATGGACAATTTTGCATTGAGATACAATGAAAAACAGAAATTAGCAAATAGGTCATTTGTAGCCCTTGTGTTATGCTACCAGTGAGCTGGGACAGTCAAGGAATGGTTTGACTACCAGGAAGTCAGACTGCCACAGCGACAGATGGTTATTCAGTCAATGTCTCATGGCAATTACATCTGCAGGATGCTGCCCAGACACAGCAGTGAAAACTAACATTGCCACCCAGACATCATGCACAAATTGGTTAATATAGTTATATTTACTGAATTTTGAATAAAGCGCCAGCATATTCCGCAGCGCTGTACAATAGGCACAGTATAGACAGGGTTACAATACAATACATTGAACAACATTTGACAAACAGTACAGGAGGAGATGAGGGCCCTATTCCCGTGGGAACTCACAATCTAGGAGGGTTGGGGTTGGAAACAGGAGGAGAGGACTGTAAGGTGAGAGTGATTGATGGTTGCGTCAGTGAGTTGGGTGGTAGGCTTCCCTAAATAGGAATGTTTTAAGGGAGCGTTTGAAGGAAGAGAAGTTAGGGGAAAGTCTGACAGTACGAGGGAGAGTGTTCCAGAGAGTGGGGGCTGCGCGTGAGAAATCCTGCAGTCTATCATGGGAAGAGGTGATGCGGGGAGAAGCTACAGACTGTCAAAGCCTCTCACTGTGTCTGGGAGTCAGAGCATAAAGCAGGAAGTGGATGCTGGGTAGGGTTGCCACCTTTTCTGCAATCCAAACCCTTACACTCTAGTGTTGGGTTTGGGCGGCCATTTTTTTGTGTGTAGCGTATACATTATGTATATTTGCATTATGCGTATATATTATGGCACACTGGTATGGCTGGCACACTGGTAATATGCATGACACATTGATATTATGGCTGGCACACTGGTAGTATTCATGGCACATTAGTATTATGGCTGGCACACTGGTATTATTGTTAACGGCAATCAACTGGTTTGTTCGGGAGAAGGTTGGCACGGCGCGGACAATGACAGGCCGGACACGAGTCAATTGCAGGAAAAAGCGTTCTTTATTATGACGTCAGACTCGCTGGAATGTATCGCAAAGCTCGAGTGAGGTTTTCGGGACAGAGATACAATTCTTATACATTGATTTGTAAAAAGGTGCATCCCAAGTGCCCACCCCTGGGCAAATGTGCCTTCCCTCCAATTTGGACACAAAGACATTCCACAATTTGCCTTTTATTATACAATTAGGACATTTAGTTGATTTTAGAAGCTAGCTAGATCGTGTCACTATCATCCCCCAGAGGGTCCGTTCCTCCCAAAACTGATAAGACTCCATCTGTGTTGAGGGACTCCTTTTTTCTCACTATACCCAAGCCTGAGACTTTTATGGCCTTGGGGCTAAATAGGTTCTTTTGGCACCTCTGTTTATTCAGGCCGGATTCCTCTTTTATTTGCTACACCAAAAGTCTCTAGAAGAGTTTGCATAGATTATTATTATTCTTTATTTATAAAGCGCCAGCATATTCCGCAGCGCTGTACAATAAGCACAGTATAGACAGGGTTACAATACATTGAACAACATTTGACAAACAGTACAGGAGGAGATGAGGGCCCTATTCCCGTAGGAACTCACAATCTAGGAGGGTTGGGGTTGGAAACAGGAGGAGAGGACTGTAAGGTGAGAGTGATTGATGGTTGTGTCAGTGAGTTGGGTGGTAGGCTTCCCTAAATAGGAACGTTTTAAGGGAGCGTTTGAAGGAAGAGAGGTTAGGGGAAAGTCTGACAGTACGAGGGAGAGCGTTCCAGAGAGTGGGGGCTGCGCGTGAGAAATCCTGCAGTCTATCATGGGAAGAGGTGATGCGGGGAGAAGCTAGGCGCAGGTCACTGTTTGACCTTAGGGAGCGGGCTGGGGTGTATTTGGTGATTAGTGAGGGCAGGTAGTGGGGAGCCGAGTTAGTGAGGGTTTTGTAGGTAAGGATAAGGATTTTGAACTTAATTCTGCAGTGGATGGGGAGCCAGTGAAGGGACTCGCAGAGGGGAGCGGCAGAGACAGAGCGGCGGGTGAGGTGAATTAGCCTGGCGGAGGCGTTCAGGATGGATTGTAGGGGGGAGAGGCGGGACAGAGGGAGGCCAGATAAGAGATTATTGCAATAGTCGAGTCGGGAGATTACCAGGGCGTGTATGAGTTGTTTTGTGGTGACAGCGGTAAGAAATGGCCGAATTCTGGAAATATTACGCAGTTGGTATCGGCAGGAGGAGGAAAGAGACTGGATGTGGGGGATAAAGGAAAGAGCAGAGTCAAGTGTAACTCCAAGACAGCGCACTTGATAATAAATGTAATAACTCCCTCCCCACGAACAATGCTTGATAGTGAAAGGGTTAAGCACATAAATCCAAAGTTTCACTTACCGTAAGATTGCGTTCACATCCAATTTTGAAGGCATATAGTTGAAGGCAGCTTACTTTGTGTTAGTGAAGTGAAGGGTCACCCATTTAGGTTACTTTTGATAAATTCAAAATTCACTGGGGGAAAAAACAAAAGGAAAACCAGACTTAAATGACAATACTTGTATATAAAGCATAAAAAGGACAAAGAGAGAAACGTTTACATTTTAATAGTGAGTTTTTCAATAAATACTAAGAAAACCATATTTTATACACAAAAAAAAAAATATATAACAAGGGGGTATCGATTGCAACAAAGTCTGGGACGGGGAAAAAAAAAATCCGCACCTGGACGTCATCCACACCGGCCCACTCCAATTATGTAAACACGCAGGGCTGGATTAAGATCTCTATGGGCCTGGTGTTTGGATTGTGTTTGGATTTTTTGGCATTTAGTGAAATAATTCCGTTTTGACGAAAATACAGTGAATGCACCATATAGTGAATGTTCACAGTGTTCGGATGAAAATGGAGTCGCCGAAACAGTTCTAGGATGACTGCGAAATCCAACAAAAGCCACTGAATAAACGTCGAATTGGCATCAGCAAATTCCTCTGTCCTGAAAAAAGTCTCCTCCTGTTCTAAGAAATCGATAAAAATTTACTAAATAATAAAAAGGTTTTTAAAAAAATCATCATCATATCATTCTTTATTTATAAAGCGCCAGCATATTCTGCAGCGCTGTACATTATAGACAGGGTTACAATACATTGAAGAACATTTTGATAAACCAGTAGAGGGGGAAACTAAGGTTCCATTGCTGTGGGAACTTACAAACTAGAAGGGTTGGGAGTGGAAACAGGAGGAGAGGACTGCAAGGTGATACTGATGCAACCAGTCCATCACTGAGTCTGGTGCTAAATATGAATGTCTTTAGGGGAAACTCTGACAATACAAGGTAGAGCTTTCCAGAGGATGGAGCTAAAAGATCTGTTATAAAACTTAAAATGTCTAAAAAGAAAAAAAAAGGAAAAATAAATATATACACACAGAAAGGTCTTTTTTTTAAAAAAAAAATATATATATATAATTTATCTCCAGGAAGGCCACCAGTCACACTGGCCCACCGGGAACCTCCCGGTAATCCCGATGGCTAGTACATGCCCGATTGTAACTACCCACAGGGAGCTCGGATCAAACCAAATCTAGTTGACACAGTAGTTCATTCCCAAATTGACTACAACACTACTCAAAGTTGAACGCTCACAGCATTTGCAGGGTCATAAAACCTGACAATATCCGTGCAATCTATACTTACTGTAACCCGCCACTTCACCTACCCTATTCGCCCTCACCTAATGGGTCACCCCTCTCCTCTTAGATTGTGAGCGCTCAAGCAGGGTCCTTCTTCCTTCGGTTATGTGTGTGCAACGTGTATGTATATTCATTATTCTGTCTCTCCCATTGTACAACGCTAAGGAATTTGTTGGCGCTTTATAAATACTTGTAACTGAATGCAAATTAAAAGAAATCTTGGGAGGTGCACTGCATATTACTACTGGAGACCGCTCCAGGGTTGGATTTTAAAGAAATGCTAACTTTTAATATCTGTAATTGATCTATGTAGAGACGTTTTGAATCCTTACTGTAGAGAGGCACATCACTCCTCCAATGATCTCTAGTGAATCCAAGCAATTGGAAAAGGGAAGTGCTCATGCCACTGTACATGAGCACTGGTGAGACCTCACTTGGAGTACTGTGTGCAGTACTGGAGACCATATCTCCAGAAGGATATAGACATCTTAGAGAGAGTTCAGAGAAGGGCTACTAAAATGGTGTACGGCTTGAAGGAGAAAAGTTACCAGGAAAGGCTTAATGATCTTAACATGTACAGCTTGGAAAAAAGATGAGACATAGGAGATATGATAGAAACATTTAAATACGTAAAGGGAATCCACAAGGTAGAGGAAGGGAGTATATTTAAAAGGAAACAAAGTAGCAAAACAAGAGGACAGTCTTAGATTAGAGGGGCAAAGGTTTAAAAGTAACATCAGGAAGCATTATTTTACTGAGAGGGTGGTGGATACATGGAACAGCCTTCCAGTTGAAGTGGTAGAGGCCAAAACAGTAATTGAATTTAAGCAAGCATGGGATAGGCATAAGCATAGGCGTGCGCACGGGGTGTGCCGGGTGTGCCTAGGCACACCCTAATGCCGGCCCGCGGCACATTCTGGGTCCCGGCTGGCCGCATCCGATGGATAGCCGCCGGGACCCCTCATCTCCGCGGGCCTGGCGGCAGCCACCGCTTCCCTGGTGGTCCCTGTGGTTCGTGGGGTGCTGCACTGCGATCTGTGCATGGCGCACAGACCGCACAGCACATCCCTCACTGACACGAGCGGCCGGCGATCTCTGATGACCTGTCACCTGACCGCCGGCGCTCTGACAGACAGTAAGCGCCGGCGGTCAGGTGACAGGTCAGCCAGCGATCACCGGCCACTCGTGTCAGTGAGGGATGTGCTGTGCGCCATGTACAGATCGCAGTGCAGCACCCCACGAACCACAGGGACCACCAGGGAAGCGGAGGCTGCCGCCAGGCCCGCGGAGATGAGGGGTCCCGGCGGCTATCCATCAGATGCGGCAAGCCGGGTTCCCCCTCCTCGACCCCCCCCTCTGTGCCACTGGACCACCAATGATAGATATTCAACCCCCTCCCTGCAAGCACAAAAAACAAACAAAGGTAAGCAGGAGAGGGGGCAATTTTTAGATATCAAAAATATTGTTTAATAGTGTATTCAAAATATTTAAACATTGTTTTATGGCTGTGGATTCTGTGATACACATATACTGCGGAGTTTTATTGCTGTGGATTCTGTGATACGCTCATTCACACCGCACATTGCTTGGTTTTATTGCTGTGGATTCTGTGATACGCTCATTCACACCGCACATTGCTTGGTTTTATTGCTGTGGATTCTGTGATATGCTCATTCACACTATATACTGCTGAGTTTTATTGCTGTGGATTCTGTGATACGCTCATACACGCTGCACATTGCTGAGTTTTATTGCTGTGGAGCTCTGATACGCTCATACACTCTGTATATTACTGAAGGTGTTATTGCTGCGAATCTCTGATACAGTAATGTACAGTGTGTATGAGCGTGAGTTTTATTGTTGTGGTTTCTGGGATATGCTCATTCACACTGCACATTAATGTGGCTTTATTGCTACATACCCCCAGGGTGTAGGGAGGAGGATATATAGTTATGTATGTGAACGTATGGCTGTGTGTATAAATGCATGTATCGGTCTTTAAACCGGCTGCTTTGCGTAAAATTCTGCACCTGTTTCCTTGTCCGGTGTTGCCCCCTTGTCTTGTACCATAAAGGATTGTATTGTGCACAGAAATCACCACAATATCTGCTGCCTGCACTCCACAAAAAGAATTACAGCGAGCGTCTTGGCAGCATCATGAGGTACAGGTAGGAGACTGTATTGGTACAAGTCAGCAAGAGGTTAAATGGGCCACTCTACTCAAATTTCACTCCCTTTTTAACATTTAACCACTTTGCTGCTGACGACGTGCTGAGCGCATCCTCTGGTTTCATGTTTGTGTGTAGAGGATGTACTCGGCACGTCGTTTAAGTCTTTGTGAGATCCGGCAGGTCGACATAGTGATTCCCAGAGTGAGACTGAGGGACTTTTTCTCCCAGTCTCCCTCTGCTCCTGGCGGCCAGAAGAGGTGAATGGAGCAGTCGTTCTTTTTGCGGGATGAGAGGTGAGTATCTGATTTTTGGGGGGGGGTTCAGCTGTTGCTGACTGATTCTGCAGAAGTGGAATCCATTAGCACCAGGTCCTGGTTGTGAGTAAATGTTCAGTAACCGCAACCGGACGGTAATCAGCGCTAGTAGATTGTAATGCTAATGCTGATAAACACTTTCCACTCCCCATGTTAAGTATAGGGAGCTGAAAAGTGCAAGATTCCAAACGGTAACTGGTTTTCTAACAGATTAGCGTTTGGATTTTAATATGGTGCGCCCGCGCTAACTAACAATCTTTTGGATGAAAAATGTGGTAAAATAAATTTACACGCTGCATGTGATGAAAATCCAAATTTAAATTTTTTGACGTGACATGATGAATACTGGGGTCATTGGTCCTCTAGCTCATTTGGAACTATATCTCCTATGTTGCTCGGCCAATAATTAAGATAGATGAGACTCATTGGAAATGTAGTTTCAAAACGTCTGGGTATCGAAGGTTGCTTAACCCCTGAAGCATACACATAGTAATGGTGTGTGTCGATGTATGTATGTATGTATGTATGTATGTGTTTGAGCTTTTGGGTGCACACCCTAATGCAATAGGCTGCGCACGCCTATGGGCATAAGGCTATCCTAAACAAAAGATAAATCCAGGTAAAGTATCCATGTAATTGGGCAGACTAGATGGGCCAAAAGGTTCTTATCTGCCGACATTTTTCTATGTTTCTAATGACAGGATTTACTTTATGCTAAAATTGTGGAGAACAACTGCACAAATGAATTGCAGTTTATTCAGATGGAAATGCTCATTTTTTTACTGAACGCTTACATGGAACTTAGGCAATTACATTTATTTTATACTATACATTGTTTTATCAAAGGTTACGGATTTTATTTAAGGAATGCCAGTCACACCAAATGATTTCATAAGGCTGCTTTAATACTTGAGTAAACGCTCTTGTAACGAGAGGAAATGTTGCAGCTGGGTGGAGTAGAGGTAACATCACTGCTCTGCGTGGAGAGGGCCTGTGGAGACACAGGTTCCATCCTGGCAAGAGCACCTCTCCAATAAGTGTCCTTGGGCAAGACACCTAACGGTACATACTCGCCACCCAGGACATACTCGAAAACAAGAGAAATCTCAATGTATCCTTCCTGGTAAAATCCTTTCTCCAAAAAAAAAAAAAAAAAAAAAAAAAAGAAATCTCCTTGCTCTGATTAAAGCAGTTTGATCAAATCCTGTAGTGTGACCAGCATTCCTTTCTTTGTTACATTTGGGGGACTGATATTATTTATTAAGCGCCAACACATTCCGCAGCGCTGTACGAGGTGCAAAGTGTAAAGACAGGACAATTCAACAATACATCCAAGAGAAGGTCAGTATTGCTGCCAGCAGATACAGGAGGATGTGAGGGCCCTATTCCCATGGGAATTTATAATCTAGATGGGTGAGGGATAGAAACAGGAAGGGGGGCTGCAGTGATGAGTTGCAGGGATAGGTGAGGACAGATATTGGGTTGGTTGGATGTCCTGTTACGGAGTCGGGTGGTATTCTCCCCTAAACAGAAAGGTCTTTAGGGAGCGTTTAAATTAAGCCAGATTTGGGGACAGTCTAATATTGCGAGGAAGCACATTCCGTAGGGTCGGCGCCGCACGAGAAAAGTCCTGCAATCTGGCATGTGATGAGGCAACGATGGAGGAAGTCAGGCGCAGGTCATTGTTGGATCTTAGGGAGCGGGCTGGGGTGTATTTGGTGATTAGTGAGGACAGGTAGTGAGGATCGGCATTTGTGAGTGTTTTGTAGGTCAGGGTGAGTAGTTTGAATTTGATTCTGCTGTGAATGGGGAGTCAATGTAGGGATTCACAGAGAGGAGCGGCAGAGACAGAGCGACGGGTGAGATGGATAAGCCTGGCTGATGTGTTTAGGATGGACTGCAGGGGGGAGAGACGGGAGATCGTAAGACCAGTCAGGAGGTTGTTGCAGTAGTCCAGGCGGGAGATAACAAGCAAGCGGATAAGTTGCTTGGTGGGCGGATAAGTTGCTTGGTGGTGTTGGCTGTCAGAAATGGACGGATTTTGGCAATATTGCGGAGGTGAGGAGAGTGATTGGAGTCAAGAGTCACTCCGAGGCAGCGCACTTGGGCAGAAGGAAGGATAGTGACACCGTCAACAATTATAGAGAAGTCAGAAATTGGAGTAGAGTTAGAGGGGGAATTAGAAGGAGCTCGGTCTTTGACATATTGATCTTCAGATAGACGCACTCTGTGTGGAACCTGTGGTGATTGATGCCTAGGCATGGGCTTTCACATTCTCTGCATATCCAATTTTATTTTTTCCCATTAAAGTACTACTCACAATAGGGGTGACTGAAATGTGAATATAACGGAATATAAAATTTAACATTTATTGTTGCAAAAGTAAGCCTTTTTTTGAGGCTATTGTGAGCAGTAGTTCTATAGTGGGGTTATTTCCCCCTTCTTTGGGGTGACATTGATTCAATTGTAGCCGGTGTTGTGTTATTACCCTCATTAACCTCTTCTAAATTTTTTTTTTTTTTAAAGTTTCCCACTAATAAACACTAAAGTAAATGGTCAAGAAAAACGAGAGGCTAAATATTAGCTTGTCCTGACCCCCCTTCCCCCCCAACCTGGCTTAATGCATAAAGTTAAAATCTGACTTCTAATTCAGCTCCAGCGTCTCCCTCAGCACTATTCCATTCTAAAAGCCCTTTTTTCATTGAACAAACTGACATTGGGCTGAATGCCTGCTTCAGCACACAGCCGACCGGATGCCTCGCACTGCAAATGCATTGGGAGGCATTAGCTGTTTCGACAACACACAGAGCTGTGCATTGTCCACCTAAACCCTAGAAGGCTCTTCAAAACATGACATGACTAAAAGCTTTACTGGGTGATAAATGTTCTCTGGAGTGGAAGGGTTAATCAGCACACCAGACAAGGGTGTTCATTAAATGTACATGGTGCCTACTACCAGCAAAAAATTACGTGTTCTTACGGTGTTTATTTTATGTTGCTGATATCTTAAATGTGCTTTGTTTTTCTCATTTGAAAATATTTTACTCTATATGTGACACTGGGTGCATCCTTTTTGCGATCTTTTGTGTTGTAAACCCCCCCCCCCCTCAATAGGTTTACCTCACTTGCTCCTCACTGGGTGGCTTTGGCTATGTAATGGAGTAAATAGGTCCATCACGGACTCAAACCATGGTATTGGCTGGGATATATTCAAAGAACATCACCTGTGGGGTAGATTAGAATTCTTTTAAACTCCCTGTTTTATTTCATTCAGCTGCCATCACTTAGCTCAGTTAGCCTAGAGCATAATAGCCTCCTGCTGTCTTATCTAAACATTCCCGCTTCCACCTCATTAACTGTTAAATAAACAAACACAGTAAAGCTTTGATACAGATTTTTGTCAATGTTGCATCATGGGAAAAATCCACAAAATTGAAACCGGAAATATTTTTCTTTTTTTTTCTTTACCTTTTTACATGCAATTACTTCAAACTAAATAAAACCCAGCAGCATGTGTTTTATAATTAGTTTTTATTTGTAATGCACAAGTAATCTAGTTACAGCTTATTTAAGTTGTAGTTTCCCTTTAAATATACCATACATCAGACCCTATACATCTGTATGGGAAGAGTTCTAAACCAATAAAATTAGGGAAATTAATTTCTTATCAATCATAGCTGCCTACCGAGACATATCCTATGTTGTGAACAACAGCACAGGATTGGTAAAATCTTGAAATGTAGTTAGTATATTGTTGTAATAGACAATTCATTCAAACCTGTTTTTCCCCAAAGTAGCTCCTCTTGTTTAACCACTTGAATGCTAAGGACGCGCTCAGCGCGTCCTCAGCATTCCCCCTGGTATGCGGAGGACGCGCTGAGCGCGTCCTCGCATTGGGGTCAGCGTTCGGCCGGGTACCGGCCGATCGCTGGCCCCTCCGGTGCGGGCTGACATCCTGGATGTCAGCCCGGCATCCGGAGCAGTGGCCGCCATTATTATGTGTCATCGCGCCCCCGCGATGACACATAATTCAGGCGCCCCCCCCGCATGTGCGGAGGAGGCGCCTGAAAGGGAGGGGGGGGAGGTCCTTCGGACCTCTCTCCCTCCCGATCGGCGGCTCACAGGGGCTTAACCCAGGCATCATTTGGAAGGGCACAGCCTGCCCTTCCAAATGATGCCTGGCATTAACCCCTGGGGAGCTGGATCGCAAATCGGCGCTGAAAAGCGCCGATTTGCGATCCTTCCCGGGAGCTGGCCGACATCTTGGATGTCGGCCAAGCTTCCGGGAACTCCCCCAGAGGACTGGCGTCATCGTGCGCAGCACGATGACGCCAGTCCTAGCATTAACCCCTAACTGCCACGAAGTGTGGAGATAGGGAGTTCCAATGAACTCCCTATCTCCCGATCCGTGGCAGTTAGGGGTTAAATTTTGATATCGTTGGATCGGCCAGAGCATGGCCGTTCCAACGATACCAAACATGAAAGTAAAAAAAATTGTAAAAAAAAAAAAAAAAAAAATAAAAATAAAAAAAAAATAAAAAAAAAAAAAATAATAAAAAAAAAATAAACACTTTTTTTTTTTTTTTTTTGTTTATGCAGCAATATTGTTCCCATTTCAATTATAATGTGAACAATGATGCTGCATTAACGATTTTTGTATGCGGTGCGTTTGTTAAAAATGGTGTCATTTTCCCCAAAAAAAAATGTAACGAGACCCCATCTCTAATTTTTTTAACAAGCGCACCCCATACAAAATATATCCGCAATTGCTCGCATGTTAAAATGTGGAAAAAAACACTTTACACGCTGTAAATTATTGAAAATACATATTTTATTGCATTTTTTGTTATAATATACAAACATGACATAACGTATACATATAATAATGACATATTATGAATCTACCGAGTCTGACGGAAAGAACGATATATAATATGTCGATGTCATATACTAAAATAAGCCTTCAAAACACGTTTAAACATGATGCGCAAAACAGGTAAAAAATGACCTCAGCACAGGGGCGGGAAAAGCCTCAGCAGCGAAAGGGTTAAGTAGTCGCTGGACATGCAAAATGGCTTGATTAGCAGCTGCCTCATGTTTAAACAAATACAAAATTTGACTGTAGTTAGGACTGGATAAAGCCCAGCACAATCAAGAAGAATCATTTTTTAATGTTCAAGATTGTCATTACATAATAAAATCTATTTCATTTAGAGTAAAATTGTTTAAATAAAATGAAAAGCTGACATTTATTGCTGCACGCAACTACTATTGGAGGGAAAAACAACAACAACGCACGGTTATATGAGGATATTGCTGAACAACAGATTCAGTTGAGCAAACCCTACTTCCAACTGCATGTAGACCGAAACCTGGCAAAACATCAATAAAGAATTTATAAAATCCATAGTCTCTTAACCCCTTAGTGACAGGCGGTTTTACGAAAATCCGTCCGAAAGTGTCTGCTGCTGTTTTTACATTTCCATGTTTTGTTAATTTGATAAAAAATTAACTTTACAGCATTTTCTTCACACCTGCCTAAAATGATTCCAAAAGAGATTATATACACTGCTCAAAAATATAAAAGGGAACACAAACATAAGACATCCTAGATATATTCTTATTAAATACTGTGGTCATTACATAGTTGAATGTGCTGACAACAAAATCACACAAACATTATCAATGGAAATCAAATTGAGCAACCCATGGGAGGTCTGGATTTGGAGTTACATTCAAAATTAAAGTGGAAAACAACACTACAGGCTGATCCAACTTTGATGTAATGTCCTTCAAACAAGTCAAAATGAGGCTCAGTAGTGTGTGTGGCCTCCACGTGCCTGTATGACCTCCCTACAACGCCTGGGCATGCTCCTGATGAGGTGACGGTTGGTCTCCTGAGGGATCTCCTCCCACACTTGGACTAAAGCATCCCCCAACTCCTGGACAGTCTGTGGTGCAACGTGGCGTTGGTGGTTGGAGCTAGACATGATGTCCCAGATGTGCTCAATTGGATTCAGGTCTGGGGAACGGGCGGGGCCAGTCCATAACATCAATGCCTTCGTCTTGCAGGAACTGCTGACACACTCCAGCCACATGAGGTCTAGCATGGTCTTGCATTAGGAGGAACCCAGGGCCAACTGCAACAGCATATGGTCTCACAAGGGGTCTGAGGATCTCATCTCGGTACCTAATGGCAGTCAGGCTACCTCTGGCGAGCACATGGAGGGCTGTGCGGCACCCTAAAAGAAATGCACCCCACACCATTACTGACCCACTGCCAAACCGGTCATGTTGGAGGATGTTGCAGGCAGCAGAACGTTCTCCACGGCTTCTCCACACCCTGTCACATGTGCTTAGTGTGAACCTGCTTTCATCTGTGAAGAGCATAGGGTGCCAGTGGCGAAGCTGCCAATCTTGGTGTTCTCTGGCAAATGCCAAATGTCGTGCACGGTGTTGGGCTGTAAGCACAACTCCCACCTGTGGACGTCGGGCCCTCATACCACCCTCATGGAGTCTGTTTGACCGTTTGAGCAGCCACATGCACATTTGTGGCCCGCTGAAGGTCATTTTGCAGGGCTCTGGCAGTGCTCCTCCTGTCCCTCCTTCCACAAAGGCAGAGTTAGCGGTCCTGCTGCTGGGTTGTTGCCCTCCTACGGCCTCCTCCACGTCTCCTGATGTACTGGCCTGTCTCCTGGTAGCGCCTCTATGCTCTGGACACTACGCTGATAGACACAGCAAACCTTCTTGCCACAGCTCGCATTGATGTGCCATCTTGGATGAGCTGCACTACCTGAGGCACTTGTGTGGTTCGTAGACTCCGTCTCATGCTACCACTAGAGTGATGGCACCGCCAGCATTCAAAAGTGACCAAACCATCAGCCAGAAAGCATAGGAACTGATAAGTGGTCTGTGGTCACTCACCACCTGCAGAACCACTCCTTTATTGGGGATGTCTTCCTACCTGCCTAGGCTTCCAACCTGTTGTCTATTCCATATGCACAACAGCATGTGGACTTTACGGTCGGTGTTGCTATCTAAGTGGACAGCTTGATTTCACAGACGTGTGATTGACTTTGAGTTACATTGTGTTGTGTAAGTGTTTCCTTTATTTTTTTTTTAGATATATATATATATATATTATACACGGTGGGGCAAAAAAAGTATTTAGTCAGCCACCAGTTGTGCAGGTTCTCCCACTTAAAAAGATGAGAGAGTCATGTAATTGTCATCATAGGTACACTTCAACTATGAGAGACAAAATGTGAAAAAACTAAATCCAGAAAATCACATTGTCTGATTTTTAAAGAATTTATTTGAAAATTATGGTGGAAAATAAGTATTTGGTCAATATCAAAAGTCCATCTCAATACTTTGTTATATATCCTTTGTTTGCAATGACAGAGGTCAAACGTTTTCTGTAAGTCTTCACAAGGCTTTCACACACTGTTGCTGGCATTTCTGCCCATTCTTCCATGCAGATCTCCTCTAGCGCAGTGATGTTTTGGGGCTGTCGCTGGGCAACACGGACCTTCAACTCCCTCCAAAGGTTTTCTATGGGGTTGAGATCTGGAGACTGGCTAGGGCACTCCAGGACCTTGATATGCTTCTTACGAAGCCACTCCTTCGTTGCCCGGGCGATGTGTTTGGGATCATTGTCCTGCTGAAAGACTCAGCCACGTTTCATCTTCAATGCCCTTGCTGATGTAAGGAGGTTTTCACTCAAAATCTCACGATATTCATTCTTCCCTTTACACGGATCAGTCGTCCTGGTCCCTTTGCAGAAAAACAGCCCCAAAGCATGAGGTTTCCGCCACCATGCTTCACAGTAGGTATGGTGTTCTTTGGATGCAACTCAGCATTCTCTCCTCCAAACACGACGAGTTGAGTTTTTACCAAAAAGTTCTACTTTGGTTTCATCTGACCATATGACATTCTCCCAATCCTCTTCTGGATCATCCAAATGCTCTCTAGCAAACTTCGGATGGGCCCAGACATGTACTGGCTTAAGCAGGGGGACACGTCTGGCACTGCAGGATTTGAGTCCCTGGCGGCGTAGTGTTACTGATTGTAGCCTTTGTTACTTTGGTCCCAGCTCTCTGCAGGTCATTCACTAGGTCCCCCGTGTGGTTCTGGGATTTTGATCACTGTTCTTGTGATCATTTTGACCCCACGGGGTGAGTTCTTGCGTGGAGCCCCAGATCGATGGAGATTATCAGTGGTCTTGTATGTCTTCCATTTTCTAATGATTGCTCCCACAGTTGATTTCTTCACACCAAGCTGCTTGCCAATTGCAGATTCAGTCTTCCCAGCCTAGTGCAGGTCTACAATTTTGTTTCTGGTGTCCTTCGACAGCTCTTTGGTCTTGACCATAGTGGAGTTTGGAGTGTGTCTGTTTGAGGTTGTGGACAGGTGTCTTTTATACTGATAACAAGTTCAAACAGGTGGCATTCATATAGGTGACGAGTGGAAGACAGAGGAGCCTCTTAAAAGAAGACATTACAGGTCTCTGAGAGCCAAAAATCTTGCTTGTTTGTACTGTAGGTGACCAAATACCAAACACCATAATTTGCAAATAAATTCATTAAAAAAAAATTAAAAAAATCAGATCATGTGATTTTCTGGATATTTCTTTCAAATTTTGTCTCTCATAGTTGAAGTGTACCTATGATGACAATTACAGGCCTCTCATCTTTTTAAGTGGGAGAACCTGCACAATTGGTGGCTGACTAAATACTTTTTTGCCCCACTGTATATAGACACACACAATTTGGCATAGTCTAATGGCTTCCTCCGATGGTTTATGGTTAAACGACATTCGGTCTTTGTAAAGTCATGAAACAGTTAAAACCGAAAAGGAATCAACAGAGTGGATATGGACGATGTAATCTTTTAACGCACCCCAATGTTTACTCCAATCCTTGAATTTTAACAGCACAGTATCCCTTTAATTGTTGCTTGATTATACTCTTTTTTTTTTGTAAAAAGATAGTCCGTTGAAATCTAGGATTGCTTACCTAGGTTTGTTTTGTTTGCCATTAGTATTTGTGATGCAGCAGATGTTATGTGGTGCTGGATATCAACTGACTGTTCTATACTGCATGAGTTGTTTTTACAGGGACACTTTAAAGGGGAGTTTAAACTATAAATGGTAGCCACATTATGTTTCTGATAATTTTTCATTCATGAAAGCCTGCAAAAGTGGTGATTTCCCTTCGGCCCTCAAAGTTTTACTTGGACTGTCATAATTTAAAAGGAACACGTTTAAATATTGACAGTGTTCCCAATAGTCGCACACATGCACGAGCATTCGGCTCTGACATTCATGCCACTTCCTGCTGCAAGCTGGACCCTAACTACCAGTAGGAAACCGAAGATCTGAAAGACAGAAAGGTGAGTTTTTAGTCAAAGAGATAAAACCTGGGTGGAGTCAGCAGGGATTAACCTGATCACTGAAGAGCCATTTCACTCCAACGTGCCGAGCTCGTATTAACCATTCTTTGCTCACATTTAAGGCTGGGGGTCACACGGGTGCAGAAATAAAGACGTCTTTCCGCTCTAAAGCCTGTGTCACCACCTCACTGTGCGCACAGCTCTACCAAAGAAACGAGCTTCGTACGGCTCTGACCTCCAGCGTAGCGGGTCGACAGGGAGGTAAAACGCATATCCATTGTAACAAGCATTAAAAGTATGCAGGTTACAGCGGGTGGTCCGCCTAGCTGCTCCATCGAAAAGCTATAACCGGGGGGGGGGGGTGTTTTGCTTCCTAACATTCAACATTGTCAGGTTTTGAAAAGGTATTGGAAAGGCCAGACTGACCTTTCCAATTATACCGCACACAGGGTTGATGTCCCTTACCAATAAGGTGGTAAGGGAGGCCAAAAGACCGCTCCGCTGTCCTCTAGGGGAATTTTGGTAGAAGTGCTGGGGTGGCTCTCGTTTCTGACGGCAGTGTGCAAGAGGCAGTCCCACAAGGAGGGCCAACGTCAGCCTGCTGCAGGAGTTCGCAGCAATTGGTTGAATTTTGACCAGTGACTGCAGAGGAGACACTATGTGCTGACTGGGAAATGGAAACAGGAGATTGTAACCAAGTACAGGGGGGGGGGCTGTTGGGTCCTCACTCGATTCTCTAAACCAGTGGTTCCCAACTTCGGTCCTCAAGTACCCCAACAGGCCAGGTTTTCCAGATAGCTGAAGCGCAGCACAGGTGATCTGATTTGCTGCTCAGTGATTGCAGTATTCAGTCTGCATTTCCCCACGGCAATCCTTAAAATCTGGACTATTAGGGGTACTTGAGGACTGCGGTTGGGAACCACTGCTCTAAACTAAAAATCAGATGTGAGGGACTTACTTCCTCTTCAACCATCCTGTCAGGCGGCAGCAACTGCGGTGAGCGGTATTGGCCAAAAATCGCTCTGCACAATGCTGCTTTCACTCCAGAAGGCTATCGAACAAAAGTGGACTTTGAAAGTCTGTCGCTCCATTCAGCATAACCAATTAAGTTAATATGGCAATGGTGGCAAGAGTGTCCCTTTAGTGCTGGTTGCATTCTAATTCTAATGTTAACCCTTTCACTACTAAAAATGTTTACACACCTTTGCATTAAAGACAAAATTTAGCATACAAACCCCAATTTGCTTACTACTTGAGTTCATCACATGTTGTCACTGGATTACAGCATCCAAGGAGGGGACAGAAATGAGGCAGAAATCCAGAGTACATCACTACCGTACAGGGATAACATCCATTTTTATAATAATAGGAGAAAGCCTGTATTACTGCGTCTTCTATATGTACACATTAAAACCACATACAGATTATTTTCACAATCCGTCTTAAAATTTTGG
Organism: Leptobrachium leishanense; assembly: GCA_009667805.1. NCBI lineage: Eukaryota > Metazoa > Chordata > Amphibia > Anura > Megophryidae > Leptobrachium > Leptobrachium leishanense. The sequence goes on from CM019071.1 coordinate 107,454,920, forward strand.
AAGCAACCCATGACCACTACAATTGTCTTAAGTAGGATAGCAGACCATATTTTATCTATCATGTTCGATGTATTTGCCACAAAGGTAATTTCTTCCACAGTATTCCTCTGAGAAGGTATGAGAAATCCTGACTTCTGAATCAAGATAATATTACAGTAACATCTTAAAAGCAAGACTTTAAAATGTTACAATAAAACTGCCTTGCCGTAAAAGTTTGGAGTGCTCAACCCTTCTTGGACCAAGTGTATGATTAAGAGCAAGGCAATTGTGCAGATATATTGGAAGTTGCAGTTTTTAAATCAAAGTCTGATCCAGCTCATCGGCGATTAACATTTACACTGGTTTTTAGGTTTGTATCAGACCTATATCCCTAACATGAATTTTATACTTTCACAGTACTTCAGAAAGTCTTCAGCTCAGATTGCCAAAATCTGAAGAATGTCTCTCTTGTAAGTAAGGTCTGAAAAGAACTTCTGTGAGTCGTGTGTGCCCGTGGTTAAATTTGTAAATACGGTTCATAGGCAAAAGAAAATAATCAAGTACATGTAAACCCATGTGAAAAAGGAACATACTTGCTGAAAAACAATAAGTCTTTAGTGGCTACTTATTTCTAGGTGCACTATGTGCAGAGTTTATGATACAGTCTGGGGACCGCATGTATGTATCGCCGTTAACATTTTAATCAATTGCACTCCAGTGGAAAATATTAAATCAAAACACACTGAGGTTTGTGAAATGTATAGCTTAAAACAGTATTTTGGAATACATCTGTCAAACCTTTATTACAAATCAATTTGAGGTAAAGAAATTTTTTAAATGTTTAAAAATTGTACCCAAAGGATATTCTACTACCAAACTGCATTTTAATTCTTTAAGTAGAAAGACATATATAGATATATTTATTTATTTACATTTACCTTTTTAGTTTAGCGCACAGCAGTCGGATTTTTCCTTCTGCCTTTAGTCTTTAATATGATCTTAACCCCCAACACTGAACAAAATTTAAAGGGAAACTATCATTACAGAAACTTTAACAAGATTACTTGTGCATTATTATACGTTATTTATATAGTGCCACATATTCCGCAGCGCTTTACAAGATCAGTATAGAAGTAGTTGACACATTAGAATACCACACTTGGATGATTACCGGATTCAAGGAGACGCTGTTCCCAAGAGAACTTACAATGTATGAGAAGTACAAGTATTGTGTGAGCTAGACGCATCCATATCGTTAGGGGTCTTGCCCAAGGACACTCACTGGTGGTGTCTTCTGAGTGGGATCAAGTCGGATGTCCATGATTGTAGATCACCGACCTGGTGGTTCGGTTGAACCCGCTTCTCCACAGTTGTATTGGAGGGATGTGCCGAATGGGATTTGACTTGCTTCTCCACGTCAAAGGGTAGAGACGTTACCAATGGACTCCACAGCCGATATTGTGTGGTAGGCAAGTATGTACCGTTAGGTGTCTTGTCCAAGGACACTTACTGGAGAGGTGCTCTGACCAAGATTTGAACCTGGGTCTACACGGCTATAAAGCAGTGATGTTACCTCTACTCCATTCAGCCGGTATTCATTACAAATAGAACCACATAAAAACACATGCTGCGTTTTTTTTCCCCCTTTGAAGAAATGGCATGGATTTTTCCCATGATGCAACATTTACCAAAAGGTTTACTTTGCGTTTCTAGTTTAAATCTACAATATCTAAAGAGTTAAATAATGAACTGGAGGAGGGAATGTTTAGAGAAGGAAGCAGGGGCTGTATTGTGTGGTGTAGGCTACCTACGATAAGAGATGGCAGCTGAATGAGGTATGACAGGAGCTTAACCCCCGGTGATGTCTTTTGAAAACATCCCATGCAATACGAGGATGCTAGTCAGCTACCTGAACCATTCACTTCATTTTATGGCCAAACCACAAAGTTAGGTAAAGATACAGGGGGAAGTTTACAACACAAAAGATAACAAAATGGATATGCCCAGTGACACATATATAGAGTAAATATTCTCCAAATTAAACACACGAGAAAAACAAAGCACATGTAAGATGTAAGCTAGATACATAACATAAATCAGAATTATGACATTTAATTTTTTTGGTGGTAGTTGCCCTTTAAGGCTAGGGTCAAACGAAAGCATTTTTACACGCGAACGTAAAAAAGTGCGTCCGAACGCATCGATGTATTTTTTCACGGAATATGCGAAAACGGTCATACGATGCGCATTTTCGTGCGTGATGTTTTACGAATCCAAACCAGGAAACTTTTTGCGTCTGGACGTTATGTTGGCCGGACACGAGCAGGGTCTGACGTCTCCAAATCACTCACACACACACACACACACACACACACAGCTAGCGGGCGCAGCGCACTCTGTACATCTGTACTAGCGGTTCTGCGTTCTCGAAAAAATGCGTTCATTTTCCACTTGCGTTGCGCGGCCGGACTTTCGTGCGACCGTACTTCGTATATTGGCTGTCATTGCCCGTCATTTGCTGCTAGTGCGGCCGTGATTAAGTGCGCCAGAACGCACGTTAAAAGTGCGCTGGTCTGACCCCAGCCTAAGAAGTTGAATAATAAATCACACATAGGGTGATACCCCTAACAATACAGCACAATACAGAATAAATAGGTGCAATGTATTCTTAGATATAACCACTCACAGGCTATTGGTACTGGGAAGACACATAGCAGGTTCTTGAAGGTCTCCAGGTCAAGATGATAGCCTTAAGGGAAGGATAATAACAATAGTGTAGATAGCCAAGCAACCATAAAAAACAACGTTTTTAATGCGCTTACAAAAATTTAAAACAAATGGAGCATAACATCACCAACTCCCATGACCGTGATGTTATGCTCCATTTGTTTTAAATTTTTGTAAGCGCATTAAAAACGTTTTTTATGGTTGCTTGGCTATCTACACTATTGTTATTATCCTTCCCTTAAGGCTATCATCTTGACCTGGAGACCTTCAAGAACCTGCTATGTGTCTTCCCAGTACCAATAGCCTGTGAGTGGTTATATCTAAGAATACATTGCACCAATTTATTCTGTATTGTGCTGTATTGTTAGGGGTATCACCCTATGTGTGATTTATTATTCAATTTGTTATTGTTGATACCGTACCTTGCCCTTTAAGAAGTGTACATTCCCTGCTGTGAACAAAGAAGAGGATCACAAGTGGAATAAGTGGGCTACTGAAAGCTTTTGAAGAATTAGGATCCAGAAAATAAATATTATCAACTAAATAGGGGAGGAATAACAGCTTGCGCCACTTTACGTTCATAGCTGGTTTCTTCAGAGGCCAGGGTATCCAATCTGTAGTGTTTTTCAAAAAGAGGTAGAGAAGACGAAGTGCCCACTTTACAAAAACATTATACAAGTAGACAACTCTTACAGAAAGAACACGCGGTTTAAAAGGCACTTCATGATGATCTGCTTAAATCGAGCTAGCAAGAGGACTCTTGGGAGATGTCTACCCCATATTGTTGCCTGATAAAATTAAACTACTGATCTGAAGATCTAAAATAGTTAGTTCTTAAACAGAATAAACGTCTATCATCATGTAACGAACAGGCACTGAAACGATTCCCAAAACTGGTTAGAGGGAGAATAGCAGATGGAGAATTTTATAGACTTTAATAAAGATATACGACAGAATTAAAACGGGATGGGAAGGGGGGGGGACGGGGACAGAAGGGTTAAAAATTAACCCCTCCTGATCCACCTAACAAATACCCTACCAGTTGATCCCTTTAGTTTACGTTAAATACGGGGGGGGGGAGGATCCCCCTCGCAGAGTGTGTGAGATAGTTACACAAGGAAAATTAGGATGACACCAAGGTATAAGAATAAAACAAATCTTTCTTGAAACACATTCAAAGTACTAATGAAGTTTAGTCTTCTAGATGGAAACAAAACACACAAAAAAGAACAGCTGACATAAACCCAAGTACTGTCTGTAAGAAATTCACATCTCACACTTGTAAGGGGCAAAAATTCCTCAATGAGGGGTACCACTAGGTGGGAAGCAGTATGGTATATACTAGGCCAAAGAGAAAGATGGGTGGCACACACAGAAGTGGTAGGGGACTTGAGAGAATGTAGAATACTAGAAATATCTAAGTAGTGCACTAGAGATTTTTTATGCTCTAAAATTGGTTGAGTCTTAGGAACAGATGTAGGATGCAAGGAGATCAGGTTCAGAAATTTCTTCCATATATGTATGACATTAAGGACAATCTAAAGCAATTATAAAATAAGACCTCAACAATTACTAAGATTTGTAAATGTTTCTTCCAGCACTCGGACTTTAAGAATGATGCTTTGCAAGGTTGTCACATGAATTCGCTCTTCTAGAAGGTCTTAATGCAGAGGAAGGTTCCAGAATTGACCAAGAGGCAGAGTCTTTACTTGAGAAGAGGCTTCTTCTCGAGAGAGAAAAAAAACATGCCAGTGCATCCGTATCGTTTGGTGGCATCTTGAGTGGTATCGAGTCGACTTTCCATGATTGTAGCTCAGCAACCTGGTGGTTAGGTTGAACCTGCTTCTCGTAAAGTCAAGACTTGCTTCTCCACAGTTGTATTGGAGGGATGTGCTGAACGGGATTTGACTTGCTTCCCCATGGTTGAAGGGCAGCAACAATACCACTGGACTCCACAGCCGATATTGTGTGGTAGGCAAGTATGTACCGTTAGGCGTCTTTCCCAAGGACACTTACTGGAAAAGTGCTCTGGCCAGGATTCGAACCTGGGTCTCTACGGTTAGAGCAGTGATGTTATCTCTACTCCATCCAAAATTGTTCTGCCATCTGACAATAGATGCTTCTTGAAAGAGGTCAATTTCTTGGAGCTATGGATGTTCAGCTGAATTGTCTGCACGTACGTCGCCTCTTTATCTGAAGTGAATAATGGGACTGGTTGGTACATCATTTTCAGCCTAGCACAAAATGTTATAACATGTTGACTCACATGAGTAGCCCAATCTAGCCTTCGTGTGTCTATTGTCACCAGTTGCCAATGTAAAGGACTGATTTGAGAGCTTAGAACAGAAGGGGAGGTGATCTATCACTAAGTTGTGTCAGGCTTCTCCTGAAATTATAAAACTTACAAAAGAAATACAGGAGGAATGATCCCAAGCAGCCAGGATTGCTAGTCAAAGACGCCCCATATAAAACACTTTGCCATCTAATTGCTGGAATAGTAGCTGTCAGGTGACCGAGAACTCTCACGGTGTCAAAGAACAGATTTGTTTCTGTAGCTGTATTTGAGGTTTAAGCTTTTAGATCGTTTCACCAGGCAGAAATATTTCCCTAGAAATAGACCTACTGAGTCTTATCCTGGATTCTATCGGCTTATACTTTTGGTTGGAAAGGACTGAGCTTTCTTGAGGGTGATGATCCAGTGAGACTGTAGGTAAAGGAGGCCATGAAATCCCATTCCTGTACAGCAAGGGTTCCAAAGTAGAAATCCATCCAGAATTCATTTTGTTTGAGATATTAAAACAATTGAATTTTTAGCCCAAATTGGGTCTAAATAAACTATTTTGTTTTGGTCTAGAAACAGTGTTTCTCAAACCTGTCCTCAGGACCCCCTAACAGGCCAGGTTTTCCAGATATCTGAAGCACAGCACAGGTGATATGATTTGCTGCTGAGTCATTGCAGGATTCAGTCTGCATTTCCCCAAGGTGCTCTGTAAAATCCGGCCTGGTTGAGGGTCCTGAGGACAGGTTTGAGAAACACTGGTCTAGACCAGGTGTTGAAAACGTGCCATTGAACCTTTGGGGAACCTGCTTGAAATATTAAAAATCCTTGATCTTCCTTTAGAAAAGAGAAGTATGGAGCCACGCTGGTATCAGGAGGGTGGAAAAAATTAACTCCTCACGCTGTATCAGGTCGTGAGGACGACCTATCAAAGCATGGCCACGACATTTTGTTTTTTACATTAGCATGCGCACGATTAAGCAGTCGCGTGCACAGGCATCCCCAGGCAGACAGTCCCCACTCCAGCACGCCTTCCTCAGAACAAGACTGCAGCCTCCAAAGATTCCTCTTTAGATAAATATCTACAGGCTGTCAGTGTTGGAATGGTGGCTCAATGGTTAAAAGTACTTGTCATGTAAGAATGAACCTCAGCGTTCCAATCCCTGCTGGTCCTATAAATTTGTTTTATTTTAAAACATCTACCTCTGCAAGCAGAATAATTATAGGAATATTATAATGCAGCTATTATCATTGTATTAATATTAGAATGCTGCGACTACTGTAGATACTCGAGTATAACGCGACCCGAATATAACGCGATGGATAGAGATTTATTATGGGAATGAGAGAATACTCAAGACTCGAATATAACGCGAGGAGCAAAATTATAAAAGTATACTGTACTGGGGAACCATTAAAATCCTTCCAGGTTTTCTTAATACAGTCGGGCTCCCCCTCAGGCCAGGATGCTCTGCTCTTGAATGATTGTAGTGGTTACTAAATAAGAAGCCGCTGGCCACCCGTCTTCTTACTTGCGATAAGAGGTCCGGCGGAGCGAGATGACCGCACAGTGAATCATTCACCAATAGCCAGCACGCAGGGAGTTGTTGTTTTCGGACCTCCTACTCCAGCAAGCAGGCTCATCCACCACTAGTCAGGGAGACTTGGGATCCACGAGCAAGTCAAGGTGTTTTTTTTTTTTTTTTACACGCCATGCAGATGTCTCTAATATAACGCGACCCCTCCAATTTTAAGGTAAATTTTTGTCACCAAAATCTAGCGGTATACTCGAGTATCTACAGTATTAATACAATACAGTAATAATAGTAGCAGCATTATATTAATACAGTAGCAATGCATGCATTATAATTTAATATTATTACTATCATTCTGCTTGCAGAGATAGAGGTTTAAAACAAAAATAAAACAAAAACATGGAGATTCATTCTTATGGGACAGGCGCTTTAAACCACTGAGCCACCACTCCAACACTGACATGGTCCAGCAGATCAGTGATTTAGCTAGCCTTGTACAGAGGAAGGATTGCTGGAGGTGGGGGCTGTCTGCCTGGGGATGCATGCGCAAGAGACGGCTCACTTGTGCGCACGCTAATGGAAAAAATGAAATTCTCGTGGTCACGCCATGATAAGTCGTCCCAACGACGTGACACAGCGTGGGAACGAGTGAATATATTGCTCCCTCCTGACACCAGGGGGCTCCGTAGAGAAGCCCTTATGGAGGATGTAAAATAACTGGAGAAGGGTCTCTGATGTAATTCAACATCTTTAAGTATGTTGACAAATCTTCCTAAGAGTACCAAGGCGGCAGAATTTCCCCAATACTATCTTTGCAAGCACGGTTCTGGTCTATTCTGGTTTAAAATGTAAATAAAATAAAATAAAAAAACACCACCTTTTTCAGGGATACCATTAGAAATCTAATCCCACCCCGAGTCATCCACTCCTGGGTGCAACTAGTTGTACCTTTTTGTTGGGCTTCCTCAACCTCCCTTCTGAGAGTAAAGAGTTCCTCGGCCTGTCCATGGCGGTTGTCAGGGTTCCTGTGGGCGCTCTAACTTTTTTCTTCTTCCCTTTTTTTTCTCTCTTTCTCACTCTCTTTTCCATCTCCTTTGCGCTTTTCTCTCGCCTCCTCGTCCCTGGTTTCTCTTCTCTCTCCTTGTTCATCCCAACGTTCCTTCCCCCTTGTAGATCCTCTCCTCTTTTCCCAGCTCCGTTTTGCCTCATCTAGGTTATATGTTCTGTGTGGTTAATCTATGGTTTATCTCCCTGATTTGTCAGTTGTCGGTTTTGTTTGCTGTCCTTATTACTCGTTTGCCCAACCTCTTCCCAATTACATTCTCGCAGCCCCCTTCCCCACCCCGCCCCGTAGCCATATTTTCATCCTGGTCTCTCTGGGCCTGGGAGTGGTACCTCGGTTCAGTGGGTCAAACTGGGTGAATTCGGTCTTGCTCTGTCACGCATTGGGAGTGGTAGAATACCACGTGTAACCTGTGAAATCATACGAATTGCACTGCCTGCCGTCTTGAGGGGCACACAGTAAATGACTCAATACGGTGTTGTTCGTGAACATTGTGACGATTTTATCCCCTTTTTGTCTTGTAATGTTCCCCCCTTTTCTGATTTGTATCCCATTTTGATTCTCCAAAAAGAAAAAAACTTCATGCAAACAAAAACTAATTCTGTCTTTTCTGGATTCTTGAGGAAAACCCCATTTCCTTAAATCATTCACTACTAGGCACTTAAGTTGAAAAAAATATATATACTTGGAGGTGGGGGGGGGGGGGATTCCAACCTAGGACCCTATTCCAGTTTTGCCATTAAGAGAAAATCAGCAGGAGTTCCTATACCATCTTTACGGCTCGGTCACTGCACCCATTTACTGTTAATTAACATCTCCTATACTTTGCATTTTAGCCGTTAATTTGAGCTTGGATGTCTTACGGTTGGTGAATTTCCCTTACTTGCTCCCTGTTCCTAAGCTTATTCCATCCCAGCTAATGTGATGAAACACGGCGTCGCCACCATAAGAAGGCCAAAACCAGTGCTGCATCATGATCCAGGCAGCACTTATGCTATTATTTTCCCCATACCTGGTTTACCCTTGCTGCAAACCTACTCCCATCCACGTGACTAATTAAGCATTGGCTGCCTCCAATAAAATGTCTATGCCTCCCTACAGCCAATGCTCAATCATTGTAGTTACTATCTCCTTGTTGCAGCTCTTCAAGGCCCTATGTCCTACTCCTATTTCCAAGAACCCTCCATTGCCGAATTCTGCCTAAACCTGGATTATTCTTTTTGGTCACCGCTTCTGTACCTACTTTGCCTCACGGTTGCCGACTTTTGCCTGTTCCTGGACTACCCATCTGACCGCTGCCTGCCTACAGACCCTCTGCTTGGACTTCCTACCATTCTAAGGACTTCTTTCCAGTAAGTCACCCCCCATATTCCTTCGCTATATATCACCGCACATTGGGCTCACAAACCCCCGTAACTCGTGCCACCCCGGAACCAGCACCTGATATATCCTGACAGCTCATGTATTAGCTTCTCAGGTAGAAATAACTAACTGAGAGCCACTTGCCCAGTGTGTCCATGCACGAGCTCTGCTAGAGATCATTTGAGTGGGATCACACAAGGGCTACGGAAGAAGTCAAAGCAACGGATCTCATTGCCCTCTGCACTGCTGGTAGTAAGGTATTTACTAATTTGTTAAGTGATTTTTTTCAACCGCAAAAATCACATATCACCAGGATTTAAGAGCTGGTATTCACTTTTAGTGTTCAAGCATTTTATTGAAAGAATATCATATTACAATGAGTTTACATTGTCATAGATTATTAGCGATGACAGATAACATTTGTATATATAAGAAAAGCAATAATATTCCGAATAGTAACAGACATTACATATCATAGTATTAGATTTGGGTGATTCTTCATTCCAAAAAATTTCAAATGCTGTATGTAGTAATAAGAAGAGCCCCGTCCCAACCAGAGTTAGTGATCCAGCCACTTTGTAGGTGACGGTAAATGGTGTCAATTTAGGATCGCTGTGAGAGATAATGAGTGGAGAGATGAGAAGAGCTCAAGTGAGTCTAAGAATTAATAGATAGTAGAGAGAGGAGGAAGAAAGAGACGGAGAAGGGGGAGGTAAGAGAGAGAAGGAGAGGATAAGAAGAAGAGAAAAAGAGAGAGGGGAAAAAAAGGGGGGGAGGAGGGGGAGTGGGAGGCAGGGAGAGGGGTATGCGAATGTAGGCACTGTTCTAGTTGGTGAGTGAGGTCAGTTTTCCTTAAGAGTTCAGGAGAGTAAGCTTAAAAAAAATAAAAAAAATTGGAGTATCTGGGGAGTTCCGAGCACAGAGGGGGGCGCCACCATCTGTCTTCGATTTACTTAGTTTTAAGACGACTCCAACCATTGCCGGAAAGCCGAAGATATGAAGGCATCCCAATGAAACCAAGTTGCGTTATGAACCGTAGCCCATTGTTCTGGGGCCACGGCGGACATTTCATGGGAGTGAATGAGTTCGACCCTTGCAACCAGAGCCCTGGCTGAGGGGGTAGTGGGAGAATTCCAGTGGATAGGTATGAGAAATCAGGCCGCCAACAGAATCTTTAAAAGCACTGATTTCTTCAGTTGTTTCACGGGCATTGCTAATTGGCCCAGTAGGAAGATCTTAGGATCCAGGTCCAGATCTAAATCAGTAGTGTGGAAGATCAATGATTTGGTGGCTCTCCAAAATGGAGTAATAAGGGGGCACCTCCACCAAATGTGTAGGTATGTCCCCGGTTCCTGGTTACAGCGCCAGCAGTCTGTCGTGTGGGCATGACTGATGCGAGCCAGCCATACTGGTGTGGTATACCACATGGTCAAGATCTTATATGACGTTTCCTTCAATTTGGTGATGGGGGTGCTCCGGTGTAGGAGGTCCAAAGCCTTGGACCAGTGAGTCTCGGGGATAACCGTATTAAGCAGTGCATCCCATTTTTCCACATACGTCGGCAGATCTGTATCTGAGGATTGGAGTTGATGGTATAAGGTTGAGAGGCTGTGTGATAGGACTAGCCCCATGTCGCAGAATTTTTCGAATTGAGTCAGCGGTCTCGTTAGTGAAGTGCCATTAGGGAGCGACTTCAAGAAATGTTGAATCTGCTGGTAATTGAGGCGGTCTTTAAAAAAAAAAAAAAATATCGGTGGTGCACCTTCCGCTGAGAGGGGTATTCGTTTGAACTGTCCATCTGCCAACACATGCTTGGCTAGTAGCCCTGGATGTGTGGTAAACCGTTCCCGTAATTGAGATCGAACTCCACCCGGCAACCCCGGGTTATGGGAGAGTGGGAGTAGTGGCGAGGGGAACGTGGCTAGTGTGTACCGTATCCGAAGACGGTGCCAGAGGTGAACAGTTCCGGCCAGGGTCGGTGCGGTTCTGCATGGGTGTGGTAGTTGGTTCGGGAGGAGCCACGGCACTGCCCACAGTGGGGTGTTTGCAAGTTTAGTCTCTAAATCCAGCCATTTTTTTTGCAGAGGTAGGGGACATCCAGTCCAGGATTCTGGTCAGGTGTGATGCATAATAGTACAAACGAATATCAGGCAAGGCTAGACCCCCCTGAGATTTTGAGCGACACATTATTGCGAACTGCAGACGTGGTCTCGAGCCCGCCCAAATGAAATCGATGAAACATTTATGAAATGCGCGGAGATAGGGAGTTGGAAGAGTAAGGGGGATAGTCTGTAAAAGGTATAGTATCCTGGGGAGGACATTCATTTTTAACACTCCCACTCTTCCGAACCAGGATATGTATTTGGGGGACCAGGAGGACAGGTCCTTTTGAATAGTCAGTAGCAAAGAGTCGTAATTCAATTTTGTGATACTGGGCATGTCTGCGCACAACCAAATCCCCAAATATTTCAATTTGTCTGTGCACCATCGAAAAGTAAATTGTGATGTCAAAGTGAGTTTTTCCGTTCGTGTTGCAGAGATATTCAGTATCTCTGATCTTTCTTCATTGATGACCAAATCCGTCAGTGCCCCAAAGTTATGTAATTCTCTAACCATAGCCGGCAATGAGGTCACCGGGTTAGTCAGGAGGAACATAAGGTCATCGGCATACGCCGAGACTTTGTGACAACAGACCCGCCCTTGTAATCCTTCAATCCCAGGATTGGTACGGATAGAGGCCAGTAGAGGTTCCAGAGAGAGGGCGAAGAGCAGGGGGGATAGAGGACATCCCTGCCGCGTCCCATTCAGGATGGGGAAACTCTCCGTCAGTGCTCCGTTGACCCGTACTCTAGCTGAAGGAGAGGTATAGAGGGCAGAAATCCAGGTCAAGAACCCCTTCCCTAAACCAAAGTTTTGAAGTACTCGCATCAGGTATGGCCACAAGACCCGGTCGAACGCTTTCTCCACGTCTGGATAGCAAAAGAAAGGAAGCTTTATTGCGCTTAGCAAGTAGCACCGCATTAATTACCCTTGAGGTAGCGTCCTTTGCTTCTCTTCCTGGTATAAACCCTACCTGATCCGGATTAACGAGGCGTGGGAGATATTGTTGCAAGCGTGTGGCCAGTGTCCTCGCCAGTAATTTAACATCCGAGTTCAGGAGTGATATTGGACGATAGCTAGATGGGAGAAGAAGGTCCTTATCTGGTTTCGGGATCAGGGAGAAGACGGCCGCCACAGTGGACGTATGAAATTTTGTATCTTCAAAAATGGAATTGAAGGTTGCCAGCATGTGTGGTAGTAATTCTGTTGAAATATTCTGCCGGTAGGCCATCTGGACCCGGGCATTTGCGTGATTTCGAATTTTTGAGGGCCTCGACAAGTTCTACCATTTGTATGGGTGAACCCAAGTCCGTCGCCTCTGTGTTTGTCAAACGTGGAAGATTTTTATTGGCCAGGTAAGTATTTATGTCGTCTTGATTAAGATCAGAAAAATGAGTGTCCTGGATGGAATATAGGGAGCTAAAATATGTTCGAAAACTCTCCGCGACGAGATCGGGGTTCGAGGTCACTGTCGGAGAAAGGCGAATGCGTGGGATATATGATCTCGTACGTCTGGTTTTAAGTATTTGAGCCAAGAGGCATCCTGGCTTGTTCTCATTGAGAGCAAAAAAGGAATTAGTCTTGAGGGCCATGAACTGGAGATCCACCAACAGGTGGTTCGTGAGGGAGGTTCTAGACTGTAGTAGTTGTTGACATAGACCAGGGTCTCCGGATTCTGCATGTAGAGCTTCCAAACAACGCACTTCAGTAAACAGCTCAGCCAGCTGGGTTCGTCGAAGTTTCTTAGCCGCCGTCCCTTTACTGATGAGAAGGCCTCTGACCACTGCCTTATGGGCCTCCCAGACTGTTGGAACAGAGACATCCTCAGTCAGATTGTCCTGGAAATAACCAGTCAGTAATTGGCGGGTACTAGCTAGAACCTCCAAATCAGCCAATAGTGTGAGGTTAAGTCTCCATGTACGCTCTCGCGGAACGCTCAGTGGAGAAAGGATGCCCACCGAGATTGGGGAGTGGTCCGACCAAGTTTTAGTGTGTATATCCGAAGAACGTACTATGTCAAAGGAGTATTGGGGGATGAAAATGTAATCTATTCTAGAGTATCGGGAGTGCACTGTTGAGAAATATGAATATTCCTTTTCCCCTTCATGGAGGGCTCTCCAAACGTCAATCAGTTGGTAAGAATCTAGGACTCGCCTCATTCTACTAGCTATGGTAGGTGGTAGGGATGAAGTCCCTGTGGAGGTATCGAATTGTGGGTCCAGTGCCACATTAAAATCCCCCGCTAGTACTAGAGTGCCCTCTCGGAATGCAGAAAGCTCACGTAAAATAGTAGAGAGACTACGGTGTTGTGCTTTATTTGGGAGGTAGATGGATGCAAATGTGTACAAAGCGCCTCCAATCGTACCCTTGATAAATAGAAAACGACCATTCTGGTCCCGCTGAACTCCCTCCTCCTTGAAGGGGACCTCTCTAGCTAGCAGGATCGAAACCCCGCGGGATTTACCTCCCTCGAAGTTGCAAAAATAACCGGTCGGGAAGAAACGATCCCGTAGAGTAGGGGACGAATCTCCCCGGAAATGTGTCTGCTGTAAAAAGGCCACCGCTGTCCTCTGTGCCCGGAGCTCCCGTAAGATTTTCATCCTCTTCTGAGGAGTGTTCAGGCCACGCACATTATATGATAATAGCTTTAGTGATCCTGAGGTGTACATGTTCTCAACAAGTGTAACAGTCGCCTATGCTCGGGAGAAAAGGGAGGGGACAATAATAAGAGTATAGAAAAAATAAAAGTTTAGCAAAAAGGGAGGGAAGAAGGAGAGTTAGTAGAGAGAGAAAGAAAAAAGAGAGAAAGCGCCAGAGAAAGAAAGAACTGGCCAATGAGGCTTACAGTGTAGTAAGAGAGATCAGGGCCAAGGCAGTCCAAAGACCACCTCTCGCTGCTCTCCTAGGAAATCTACACCTATCCTCTCGAGGGTGTGGTTCAACTTTCCAGAGAAGACTAAACAAGTAACTGGATCACAAGAACAAAGTTAATCCAAAAAGCAGAAGCAAAAGGCGGACCTTGCCCAGAATATCAGCAGGATTCTCTGACCGTGAGGGGCGTTTCGGTTACGGACAACCCAAGGGCAACGATGATGGACATCACAATAGATCCTTCAGTTCAGCAGCTAAAAGTCACATTAATCCCACGAGTAGTAATGGAAAAACGAAAGTCATGAGGACGAACTGGAAACCGTTTATGTATGCAGGGACCAGTGGCATACCTTTCCGTTATATAAATAAATAAATAAAATATATATATATATATATATATATATATATATATGTTTTAATTTTTTTTATTTTTTTTTCCCCTTCCCCCCGAATGATCTAATGTCCCCCCTTACATAACATATTAGCAAGTCATAAACAATTAGTTCCCCTTTAGTTCGATTTTAAGACCTAGGACCTTAGCGTGTGTTATGTGAGAATATAATATACACATAGGTTTTTTTTTTTTCTCCCCCTTTCGTTTGTTTCCCCCTTTATCCGTTTTCCCCTCCCCAAGTAAGCCAATGCCCCCTCATTTGTGTCCCTATTTTATAAATATATAATTATATATATATATATATATATTTATGTATTTTTTTATTATTTTTTATTTATTTATTTATTTATTTATTTTTTCTACCCATCCCCCCCTCCTCCGAGTGAACTAATATCCCCCTTTATATACTATGTAAGCGAGTCATAAACAATCAGTTCCCCTTTATATTGATTCTTTGACCTACTTCCACAGTGTATGTTATGTGGGGAAAACAATATATACATCGATATTATCATCATTTTTTTTTTGTTCCCCCCTTTCTTCCCCCTCCCCCCCTTTGTTACGTATCGTTTACGTCCGTTGTCCCTCCCCGAGAATGTGGCAGTAAACGTAGGCGGTATGACTTCATCCCACGTTCCGATCTGAACTCCTGGTCCCGTGTCACCCATATGTACATAATGAAAGCAGTTCCCCCATTTCTATATTCTATCTTATCTAAAGACCCGTTGGTCTAATACAGTAACACAATTTTAACTATAAATTCGGCTTCTCCTCCCTCCCCACAGCAGCCTCCAACAGGAAACCGTGAAATGCAGTCCCCCTATGCTAATGAAAGCATCCACCTTCTTATCTTCAGACCCTCTGCCACTTGCCCAGGTTCAATTATACTGGTACTGCTCTGTTGTACAGTTTCGTAACTATTCCATGTTCGGGTGTCCAGCACATATACGAAGAGTGCCAAATGTTCATTATATTTAATATAGTCTG
This sequence comes from Leptobrachium leishanense, assembly GCA_009667805.1. Classification (NCBI taxonomy): domain Eukaryota; kingdom Metazoa; phylum Chordata; class Amphibia; order Anura; family Megophryidae; genus Leptobrachium; species Leptobrachium leishanense. Next base: position 107,470,216 of record CM019071.1, read on the forward strand.
GTCCACCTCTGCATCCTCTTCAGCCGTTGTCGGTCCAGTATAGGTAGTATGGGGGTCGGTCGTGACTCAAGTACAAAATAAAGTTACAAAGTGTTTTTTTTGTTTTAGGTCTTACTGTTTCCCGCTCCAACAGGGGGCAATTGATGTCCCGCAAAATGCTGACGGCATTGCGGTAGGGGGCCCGAGGGTCCCGGAGGCCGAAATTCATATGTTTCCCAGTCAGGGACAGGCAATTCCGGGAGATTCAGTTGACGAAGGAACAGAGGGACCTCCCCGGGGGTGTGTAAAGTCACCCAAATATCATCTTGCTTGACTGAGAGGGGGAGTGGGAAGCCCCACCGATATGCAATTCCAGCTGTACGGAGGGCCTGTGTGATGGGGCGCAACAATCGGTGGGCTTGTAAGGTGGATGGTGATATGTCGTTGAAGATCTGAATGTCAGAACCTCCATGTGCCCAGAACGATTTAGCGCGTGCCTTGATATATATATATGGTCTTTTGAGTGCGAAGTCCGTGAAGTAGCATACGATGTCCCTGGGTGGCGCATTAGGGGAATCTGGTTGCGGGCGTAGTGCTCAGTGTGCCCGTGCTAAATCCGCTGGGGAAACCGTCTTAGAGCCCACTATAGTGTTAGGTACCGGCGAAGTGCCGTTTCCTGTTCTGGCACTCCCCGGATCCGCAGATTATGGCACCTGGACCGGTTGTCCAGGTCGTCCAGGCGTCTCCAAATGGCTGAAGAGACAGCGGGATCTCCGGTGCCAGGTTGTGGGGACATAGCCGCCTGCTCAGCGGCTTGTTCTAGGCCCTTGACTCGTGCCTCCACCTGTTCTACTTCCGTACGGAGGCCTGTGATCTCGCACTGGAGAGCTTCTCTTACCTCCGATACTATTTCCCTGATGTCAGCCTTGGTAGGCATGTCGGCCAGTGAGCGCTCGATTCTCTGCGTGGCAGCTCCCAGCTCCGGCAGTGAGAAGCCCAATTCTGCAGGGGATGTCGCCATCTTGGGAGATTCCTCACGTGGCGTCTGTTGAGCGCGGGGTGTGAAAAACGCCTCTAATTGTGTCGGCGCCGCTCTTGTGTTTGCCTTTGGGGTCCCAGCGTTAGTTGCTCGTGATTTCCCTTTCACCATGTCGGGGAATTTGGTGCATTTAGTGCAAAGAAGTCAAGGTCCGTTCAGAGCTCCGCTAGCAAGCGTCCATCTTAGGCAGTCGGCAAGCCACGCCCCCTGGTATTCACTTTTGATTACCAGTTTGTTTAGAGGAAAAGGAGTCCTGTTGGATTCGGATGTTCTCTAGGTAGTTTCAAATTAACAGCACCTATATCAACTGTAAGTCGTTAATTTACAGTAAGCGGCCATAACCAATTCTTGTTTGCAACAGCTGAAGAACCTTTTAAGCCAACAGATGCAGCGGTGTCAAAATGGCTAAGTTGAAATCAGGTTGTGTAGTTAGCAATTATAACCTAGAATAGCAGTTTTGCCTAGAGGCTAGAGATTGTCATTTCAAGATGGTCGGAGCACCACAATTTCAACAAAATTGCTCTCTCCTTTGGCGACCCGGTGGTGAATTCAGCATTCACCGCAGGGTCCACGAAGTGCACCGAACAATCCGCTGAACGCAGCTGAAACACCAGACCGCTGAAAAAAAAGGCAACTAGCCGGCGAACGGGGGTAAAAAAAAAAAAAAAAATTTTAAAAGGAGTTTTTATAATTAAAAAACCCCAACCTCACCCTTTGCAGGGATGGCAAACCTTTTTGAGCCTGAGTGCCCAATCTGGATCGCTGAACCAATTTATGGGTCTCAAAGTACCAACCCTGCAGGAGTAATACTGCTGGGACTGACAAAGTGCTGCTGTTGCACGGCGTGCTCTCGCCCGTCTCACACTCCTCTCCTGCCCCACACGAAGGGTGACACTGGCGAGAGCTGCGTCATGGAGGAGTCAGGACAGAAGCAGAATTTTCCCAGTCCCTTACGGATTACACAGATTTAACATAGGTGCCGCAAAACAGCCGGCGGCTGTGGTGGTGGTCCATGCAAGGGCAAATTGCCGATGCCTGGACTTTGCACCAGATACTATGAAGCAAGCCTATATCTTGCGTGCCGACACAGATGGACCCGCGTACCAGCTGTGACACGCATGCAATAGGTTCGCCATCACTAACCTAGTGCATGAATTATATGTATAAAATCATGAGTATAGTAGTACGAAGTGCTACTTTTACTGTACGGTAGTGTGTGATTCCCAGAGCCCACCATGGATTCTGCCCTCTCCCTGGCTATTGTCCTGCTGCAGAAATATTGAGCTTCTGGTCCTTCCCATGCAATCCTAGCCATTTCTGGTCACCAGCTCCACACTACCCCTGCTCCCTCTTTCACATACCTATTTTCCTTAGAGTGTAAACTCACGGGATATCTGGTTGAGCACTTTTTTCAAGTGCTGTTTTAGCAAGACAATTATCATATGGACAGGGTTGTCTGATCAGACTAGCCAATAAGGCTTCCTTGTTGGACCAGTAGGTTGCATAAGTTATTCTTAGGTGCATATCAGCCCAGCTTCCTCAACCAAGTTACCTTTCTGGCCACAAAAAGGAAGAACTTGTGCCTGATCACAACCTGGACGTTAAAGGTGAAAAGCAATTAGAAAACATTTGCATCTGCCATTTTCCATTTGTGGCTCACCTTTAACTTCCGTAGTACGGCTGAGACGCTTTGCCAGCAGGACAAGTTGTAATACTGGAAGTATCCAGCCTACTTAATGTATAAAACATGTAGTTTGCTTAGAATGCAGCTTTTGGTTTCATTAGGTTAGGACCCACCTAACCAGAGGTGACGTGACACGGCAGGTGGGTTTAGCACTTTAATGGCCATTGAGGTAAACCAAAACCTCTGATGTGTTTTGGTTCGCATGGAGCCACAGGGGTAAGTGCAAATAACCTTTTTTAAATTGTAACACTGTCGAGCCGCAATCTGGTAACACCAGTGGTCAGTGCTGCTGGTGTTATCTGCTTCTATAGGACTCCATGGAAACGGAGGAGCGCTCGAATGAATGAGATCCAGCCAGGCGGCAGAGGGATATGCAAACACTGGGAACTATTTGTTACCAGCGTTCCTCAGCCAGTGGCGCGAGGACGTGGCAGATCACGCTGCTCTCAACACCAAGGGATCTGAGGAGAGCATTGGATTTGACACTGGGTTTAGTCTTGTTTGTTATGTGATTACAGTTTTGCACAGAGTCTGATACGATATTCTGGTAAGAATGTTTGAGTCGCAGATGGGGAACGAGCAGGTTGTAATAGCTTGCTCTCCACCTGCTTCCATATAATTTGTATGGAAGAAGTTAATGTACAGTAACCTGGCACAACATCCAAGACGCAAGCTCAGCTCACGTTGTGAATGGAATAGGAGAATAATAAAAAACAAACAAGCAAAGCGCTCAAGCCATACAGCATAACGGCCAGGTTGTGATGTGGCCCCCTTGGTTTTACCCGGGACTCCGCACTGGGCACTATCATGCTCCAGCTATATCAGCATTGTACAGTAAGGGTAAACAAGCAGCTCTGCGAGACTGTCCTTCTACGTTCACATGAAAGCTCTGTGTGCCATCAGCTATGAGAATAAAACAGTGTCAATGTTAGGGTTCCTCACAGGGTTTCCAGGCCATTCATATTTTCGTGGCACAATGTTTTTATGCGGATGAGCTGTGCATGAAAAACGACAACATCGTAGTGTGTAGACTATGGTGAATGCGAACAGGTCTTGTGCTCTCCGTTTGCATGAAATTAGAATTTGCCCAAAGAAAATCAGCTGGCGATAGTTTCTCAATACCCCAGAAATTAAATTCATAAATGTAACAATGTAAAAGGGGTCACTTGAACTGGGCCAATATAAAGAGAATATAACTTAATTACTTGTTGAACTGGTATAACAGGGTTAAAACATTTAAATATGCATGTTGCGTTTTCCCTTTACCCCCTGCAAATCCTCTTCCATATGAAAACACAAGGTATCGGATTACCAAAAGTTCGAGGTTTTAGCAAAGAGACTTTTACCAAATTTTAAATCAAGAGATGACGGTGACGTAAATCACTTTGGACTTGGGGTGCATGGGCACGGCTGCATATTTATAGGGTGCAGGCCCCCCATAGTCAGTGGTCTTTCCTGTGTAGAAGGTTTGTGTAATCTGGGATTATAATATAATGCTATTGTCTGGTCCATGTGTATCTGTTATCTTGCTGACAGGATTAGCCGTCCAGTGGACCCTAGTCTCAGGAATGTGTTATCCGTTTATATTTGAAGAGGCTGAAAATCAGCCAACTAATCGGTTATCCTGATTCCCATTGTCCTGCCTCATTTGAGATGTTACATAAAGTTTGATTTAACTGTCCTTAATCTAAAAGGTTTCACATTCCAAGAAGTAAATGGCTGTCCAATTATCTGTTTGGTCTGGTTGGGTCCCCCAGCGGTTTCTAGGGAGGGGGAGGGGGGGGGTTGTGTATGTAAATGACCCATGTGTGACCGTATAAATGTATGTATCCCTGATCTATTCAGACCTTACATGCGGTGGCGACTCAAGGTTTGGGCAGCAGCTATAATCTGTTCATGCTCCAACGCAAAGCTCCAGATCTACAGTCACGGCTTATTTCTGAGGGACGCTAGCATGGCTCTCTACGTGTACCCATCTTGAAGAGGAGTCTAAGGACCAGGAGAAAGGCACCCAGAGTCATGAGAACACTGGGGGGGGTGCAGCAAGGAAGCTGCATTGGCAGAGTTCATCCTGTCAGGGTACAGAGATCTGTTACAACCAACAACCTTAAAATACTTTTGTTTAATGTAAAAAAATAAGTAACTTCCACTGATGGGAGACAATAGTAGCATGTACATAAAATAAAAGATGAAGACATACGTGCTCACTACAACCAAAATAAATGAAATCTTTAAGTACAATTTCAAAAACACAAATTTTGGCAAAACAAAAATGAAAATATGACTTTGTTCCTCACCATAGCTAGTGTGGTCTTTACAAATAATTTGCAATTCAAAATTGGAAAATCCTGACAATAGCTAAGGTTTACTTCTTGCTCATAGGTTTCTGGATTATTCAAATTGAATCTAAATGCAAAATTTAGCTTGGGTTGTATTAAATGTGTAGCTGGCTCCAAAAATTGTTTTCTGTCTCCTAAATTAATATAAAATTTGTCAAGTCCACAATAAATTCTTCAATACATTCATAATTGCTTTTAGATTTGGTTGGATTTAACTCGGAGGTCCTTCAGCCTGGTATGGTATATTACAGGTACATTGATATTATCTTTGATAGAATCAAGAAAATTATCAATACAGTGGGACGGTCATTTGACTTTTGTGCATAAATCAGAATCAAACTAGGGCTGTGCAATTAATCGCAATAAAAAAAAAAAAAAAACCCGATTTAAGCACATGCAATTTCTAAATCGCATAAGGCTGCAATTTTATCTTCATTTTATCGGCTCCCTGTAAGCTTCCGGCGGCATGGAGCTTTGGGTGCTCACAAGGGGGGGAACCACGTGTACAGCAGCGTTCTCGCGGCTCGTCACGTGGTTCCCCCAGGCGAGCGCCCAAGCTCCATGCCGCCAGAAGCTCACAGGGAGCCGAACACGCGGCGCAAAGAGGTGTGCTGGGGGCAGTACATCCGTGTGCTGGGGGCAGTACATCCGTGTGCTGGGGGCAGTACATCCGTGTGCTGGGGGCAGTACATCCGTGTGATCTGGGGCAGTACATCCATGTGTGATCTGGGGCAGTATATCCATGTGTGATCTGGGGCAGTATATCCATGTGTGATCTGGGGCAGTATATCCATGTGTGATCTGGGGCAGTATATCCATGTGTGATCTGGGGCAGTATATCCATGTGTGATCTGGGGCAGTATATCCATGTGCTAATCGCAAATAAAATTGCAATCGCAATATTCATTCAGAAAAAAAAAAAGGAGGTCTTTACATTGAAATTCACTAAAAATTACTAAGTCTGATTTCTATTTCCTCTTCAAGCTGTTCTGACACCTCCTTTACACGAACAGTGAGCATAGTATAAATTAGTGTGCAAATTAACACTCAGGATTTTTTTTTAGTACAGTAATGATAGCAGTCTTAACACTTCAGGTTGGAAGTAAGATGCACACAGAGTGAGGCAATAGATAGCAAAAAGCTACAAGATCAAAAGAGACCTGTAAAGTATGCTCCATATTAATTTTAAAAACAGGTCATATGAAACTATCTGGGCCCAATTCAGGTCTTGCCTGTAAAGGGAGCAAAAGAAAATAATTATATATTGTCACTATATATTTCCTTCCTGGCACTTTACCTATTCTGACCAAGCCACTGTATTAGGGGACTTGAACTAAAATAATAGGGAGCTGCAGACCGTTAATGGCAATGGTGCTGAACACTGCCACTGGTATCTACTCTATAAAGCCCAGCAAATCTCTATCGTAAGCTCTGCATGAGCTTGCACTAGCAGGATTTTGCAGAAAGCACGCAAGGACACTGGGTGCTATTTGTTCCCAGACTTCTGCTGCTAATGGTAAGAAAAAGCAGTGGATTACGATCAAGGTAACTGTTCCTCTGAGATTGAAGCCTCAAAATACTGGTTACTATTCTTACTAATGTGTCTAATTTTGTTCAATTGTTTTGTTATATTTTGAATTGTGTCAAGAATGCTAGCAAGAGTTCAGCATGAGTAAAATTATATATATATATATATATATATTATATACATACACACACACATCTATATAAATAAAATACACTATAGTTTGTGTAAGAGGTTGGAAATGCTTTCATACAAAACAAAATATCGCAAAGTGCCAGAGTAAATATTTTGAAATCATAAACCCTAAACATTTTATTCCTGCAGGAAGCTGGAGTTTGCCACATGGACCTGGGGGGGGGGGGGGTTCTGGACACTCCTGCAAGGGTCAAAGGGTCAAGTATTCCCTTTTAAAGTTTTGGTGTCTCTCACAGAGAGCTGTGAAAAAAGATGTTCTACAGGGCAGCCCTTTGTTGACTTGTCAGTGGGGTGCAGGGGAAAAAGTCGAAAAGCAGTTGAATAAAAATAATTTTAAAAAAAACTTGTGTTTTTGGGTATTTCTAATTTCAGGACAAAATTTGGAAACAATTTAGCGGGGGTCTTTGTCGTAGATTTTGGGGACATATTTCATAATTTTTTTTATAGTAGATTAGAACGTCCATTCTAGGCCTGCAACTAACGATTATTTGCATAATCGATTAGTTGGCCGATTAAGCGGATAAAAAAAATATACATTTACTTCAAAAGAAATTATATAGATATATAAAAATAAACCTATGCCCCCTTTTTTTCATTAGCAATTTGCATACTTTTAGCACACAAGGTACACGAGCACCTGGAGTAATGGATTGATGCTGCATATGCAGCTTGGGCTCATGTCTGCTTTCACCACAAACAAACGCTGCTACAAGCGCTCAGACATGAGGTCAGCAAGCAAGCAGGGTGAAAACAGGGGGGCACTCCACGCAGCCTGACCACTTTAGCTTATTAGAGTGTCCCTTTACCATAATTTCATGAACAAACTGAGCGGGAGGAGAGTCCGGAAGTGGGAGTGAGTTTGGGCAAGGGACTTCAGAGTATGAGAGGGAGTGGGTTTTTTGCAAAAGACCAGACCTGAGTGTGGCAGGGAGATTGTGGTAAGTAACAGGACCAAAGGGAGGGAATGGCAGCTCCAGATCAAAGAGGGTGGTGGCAGGCAGGTTGGGGTGGCGGCACAGGACTCCAGTAAGTATAAAACACAAGCGTTACAGCACCCATACCAAGTGGTAGTATCCCAGGCTTTGTGTTATAACGCTGCTGTAGAGTTGTAAACCGAATAAAAAAAGAACTGGTTATGACTGACATAACCCTAAAACTAACTCATACCAAGTAAGGCTGCTTTCACACAAGTGCACACGTGCATAGTGGAAACGTCTGAGAATGGGTGTTCTCTCTGCTTGGACGCCCGTGTGGCCAACTAGCTGAGCGCACAGATCTACAAAGCATTAGCCTCCTATGGAGGATCGCTCTTTGTAGGCCCATCGAGCTTCCGTCGTAGCTTTTTGACAGGGATGGTTTCAGCAAGTCCAGTGTAACGTGTGACCCTCCCTGTGGAGCCGACAGAAATCTGCGATGGACGCAAGGAGGAGGTGGGGGGGGGGGGTGGGTCACACAAACGCACTCCGTGCGCTCGTGTGACCGCAGCAGCAAGTATTCTCCAATCAGCTCCGAAGCAGAGTCAGATGTTTTAACGTTTAACTTAATCTGACTCCAAACAGTAGGTGTACACAAAAAATAATAATAATTGCAACCGATTAAGGCTAATGTCAGACGAACTCAGTCTGAGCGCACGCTGTGTGCGTGTATAACGGACAGACGTACTGACGGAAGATACTGTAGACACCGCACGGTCTGTTTTTTTTGACGGACGTAATTTTTTTTTTAAAAAAGTATGGGAAACAAAATATGAAAAATTATAAAAATTTGAGAAGGATATGAAAAGCCATTTTGTGCGTCAAGGTGCCAGACGTTGCAAATGCGCTGCATCTGACATCTCACTCACACAGAACGCTACGCGGACGTGGCGCACTCTGCGCGTCCATCATAGCGGTTTTACATTCTTGCCTAACTTGCGTCCATTTGCCACATGCGTTGTGCGTGCGCAGTTTGGTGCGGACGCACTTTGTGTCTGGGTCTCTATTGATCAGGATTCTAGGCTACGACAGACGTTAAACTGTGCGGCAACACGGACGTGATCACTGCGTTTGTCTGACGCGGGCCTAATCGATAATGAGAATAGTTGTTTCAGCCCTAGTCCATTCAATATCAAGAAAAAAAAACAGTATATAATATGGGTGGGTTCCATAAAGAGTAAGCCGAAAATTAGACCTGGATCAAACAGCGCAGAAATGTAAGAACAGCAGTGGGTACTTACGGACAATTGTAAAAATCACCTGGTCACTGTAGGGTTAATAGGTCAGGTCTCTAAAATGGTGCAATACAAAGTTTGCCATTAATCATGCTCTCCTGAGCAGCAAAAATACACCCAATGCAAGCACTTGAGATCCATTGGTGCAGAAACATACAACAGAATGATAAAAGCAGGATTTGCACCATGGTGCACTGTTGTCATTTATAACAGACATGAACAGTACATCTCAGAAACTTTTTTGTATGTACCCCTTGTCTCAATGTGTAATGCCCATACTCCAGGTGTAAATGTACACTGATGTCTACTACCTATAATGCAACACCAGAGCATCATAATAGATGAACAAGAATTAACCTCTTTACTGAGAGTTTTTTCCTGCACTTTTAACTCCTCCACTGCTGAGCCATTTCACCCCTGTATGCGGAGCTCATTGACAGTTTTGTGCTCATCATGTTTTAGTGTAGGCCCCAGACACAGATTCCATCCCCTTTGGACCCCCCTATTTCCCCGTTCAGTGGAAGCTAGAGGGTCATGTTTGGCATCGTTGAAAATAAATAGTATTTTGACCTTTTATTAATGCAGCACTATTCTTCACTTTTTATAATTTGAACAATGATGCTGCACTAACAAAAAGTTTAGTTTCCCCCTCCCCACTTTTAGCTAAAATAGTGTATTTTCTCAGAAATGGGAACGCGTTACTGTATTTTCTAATTAATTTAACAAGCATACCCCAGAGGCTTGGATGATAAACTGAAAAAAAATATTTTTAGGGCTGGTAACAATTAAAATGTTTGTGTTCGATTAATAGATTCTTTTTTTAAAAAAAAACGATTAATTATAAAACGCACATACAGATCCAACTACTTTTAGCTGATCTGCATGCATTGAAACTCTGCATTAGTCAGTGGTAAATGTGGTTTACACTATATACAATCACCCGACACTGGTTAGTTTCAACAATCCATGACTTTACTTCACACAAATAGGTCTTAAATTCAAACTGTAGCACTGACGTAAATTATTATATTGCCCCCCAGCTCACACCTGGACATATTGCCCCCCAGCTCACACATGGACATATTGCCCCCCAGCTCACACATGGATATATTGCCCCCCAGCTCTCACCTCTGCCATTGCGTGCTGTGCTCCACGTGTTTGGCTCCCTATGAGCATCCGAAGGCATGGAGCTTGGCCGTTCGCCTGGGGGAACCATGTGACCAGCCGTGATCTCGCGTGATTTGCGCCGCCGGTCGGTTAAAAATATTTAATAATAATAAAAATATTATTTTACATGCTGTAGATCAGGGTTTCCCAAACCTGTCCTCAGGACCCTCTGCCTCGCCACTTTTTTCAGATATCTGAAGCACAGCACAGGTGATATGATTTGCTGCTCAGTGATTGCTGGATTCAGACTGCATTTCCCCAAGGTGATCTGCAAAATCTGGCCTCGTTGAGGGTCCCAAGGACAGGTTTGGGAAACACTGCTGTAAAGGATTGAAACCGTAATGGATATTCAGTTTTTTTGTTATTATTGTATGTCTACCAGAATGCTATAATATAATATGAATCAGCCGAGTCTGCTGAAAATAATATATAATTTGTCTGGGTCATACTATAAAACATGACTTCAAAACACAAACATGATGAGCACAAAACTGTAAAAATGAGCTCAGCACACAGAAGTGAAATGGCTCGGCAGTGAAAGGGGTTAAAGAAAAAACCCACACCCATGCAAAGAAATATTTTGCAAAGGTACAACGTGGAAAATGGCTAAAATCCATGACCAGGGGGGGCGTGGCTAGCGACGGACGGGAGCAGACGCATGTTAGAGGAGCTCCGCTGTTTACCCTATACAGGGTCACGATTACAGGGTCTGAACCGTCCGATTTTGACCTGCTGAGGGCCCCCAAGACGAGTGGACTGCGTGGTGCTCACGGCGCCGCTGATTTCCGAGCGTTTTATCGCCCCCATCTGACTTTCTGGACCTTCGGGCCTGGTGCGGCCTAGTTGCGGCGGCCATCTTGTGGAGCCTGGGGTGTTTCCTGGAGGCCATATCGGACCTGATTCCTGGCTGGAGAGATTATACTGTCGACTGAGCATGGGGAAGAAGTTGAAAACACTTCCACAGCGCAGGTTGGTGGACACCAGACAGGCGGACATTAGAGATTCACTGAATTATAGACGCTCTGCAACAGTTATACCCCCCTCTTCCCTCCTGCCCATGGGGTATGACTCCTCTGAGGAGGAAGACTGCCCCTGGCACAACGGACGGGGGCCCGATTGGCCCGCCGAGACGTCCCGGGACAAGAATCCTATGTCTATGAGTGCTGCTGCACGCAAGAGAGCGCAGAAAAAGAGGAAAAAGGCCTTGGCAGCGGAGTTACCTGAGGCCACAGCTACGGAGCCCTCCGCAGGTGGCTCAGAGGCTGATACGCTACTGTCGGATGCGGAGGACGTGTCACGGCGGACAGACAGCCCGCAACAAGAGGGAGACCTACAACCGCAGCGGATATCGGAAACCCCAGGGGAGACTGGCTCTCTATTGGGTGCAGCAACGCCTCCAGGCTCTGCCGGGACCCCTGCGGCTGCCCCAGATGACATGCGCCCCACTACGATGCAGGACTATAGAAACTTCATAGCGGAGATCAAATCAATATGGCTGACCGAATTATCTAACGTGCGCTCTGAGGTAAAGGAGGTGCGCTCACAGATGGTGGCGGTTCAGGCTCAGAATGTGGAGTTGGCAGAAGAACAGACGGTATTGTCGGCACAGGTGACTGCTCTCAGGTCTCAGGTGGAGGTTTTGACACGCTCAGTGGAGGCTCTGGAGTCCCGGCACCGTCGGCGTAATGTACGTGTCCGGGGAGTTCCCGAGTCGGTTACTCCAGCGGACTTACTCTCGTACACTAATAGTCTGGCACGCCAGGTTTTGGAGGATCCGCCTGACACCCCGGAGGTGTTTAGCTCGGTCTACCGCATTCGCAAGGCTGCTGAGGCCCCACGGGATGCCCCGAGAGATGTGATCGCGGTCACAGCAGATGTGGCAGCCAAAACACGGATCATGACAGCGCCGGGGGCGCGAGCTGATGTCCTATTTGATGGAGTAACCCTGAAATTATTTCACGACCTGCCCTTCGCAACGCTGATGGCGCGCCGCAGATACCGCGAGGTGACAACTTTCCTCAGGCATAAAGGGGTCCGGTACCGCTGGGGTCCAGCCGGCTCATTAGTGGTTACCCATAACAAAATGTCGTATGTAATCTCGGAACCGGCCGAGGCCTGGCCTGTTTTACTGGGGGCGGGTTTTGCGCCGGATGGTGCGCTCGTCTCCCCGGGCTGAAAACTTAGGTGATGGGAATATCTGACTTGTTTGCACAACACCTTTATGAGAAGCCGCCTCTTTTTCAATGCGTTCTTTTTAGTTCATGGTTTTGCATTTTGTGACTCACGTCTCGTTGTTTATCTGTTGTCTTTTGCTGCTCGGAATGTTATAGGAAGACCTCCTCTCTTTCTCTGTTGTTTTTAATTTTTCTTTCTATATAGTTTGAGGAGCTATTCAGATGGATTTGGGGATTGTGTTGTGAGCCCCCTTGATCACACCCCCCCTCCCTCATTGCCTGTATAGCTATTTGGGATTTTGGAAATGTTTTATGTTCCCCTTTTCCCCTTTTTTTTTTTTTTTTTCTTTTTTCTCTTTTTTTTCTTTAGGTTTCAGGCCTTTTCTCCCCCCCACCCCCTTATGATGGCATTGCCTTTGGCGCCTGCAGATGTCTCAATACGCTTCTTTATTTTTTTTTTTTTTTTATCTATATAATGTTTTACGACAGTTGATATCACAGCCCTGTGTGGCTGCTTTCTTGTTGGTCGACATGTGGCCCTATTTGAAATTTCTAAATAAAGAATTTAAAAAAAAAAAAAAAAAAAAAATCCATGACCAGATATAGATATGGGATAAAAGTGTTAAATGTCTCTGCACTGAAGGGGTAGAATTTTTTTAAACCACAAAAAAAAAACCTGAATAAGACGCAACTTCATCTTTAAAGTACATATTTATTTTATGTCGTGGGTTGCAGCAGAATTAGAGCACATAGGGCAGCATTAAGTCTAAATACAACCTTTATTCCTCTGCAGACAGGAATGAAGCAGCATTCAAACTGAACAGAAGATGGAACTAAACACAATAGAAAGGTGTTTTATATACAGCTTTGAAATACAGTGTTCTATTGAACATAATGCCTTCAGCAACTACTGCATTAGAAACCGATTTAAATTTGCCATCTTGATCCAAATAAAAAGGATAGAAATATAAGCGCTGCATGATCCAGGTTTTTTTTTTGAGAAAGTATTTTACCAGGAAGGACACATGATTTCTCTCGTTTTCAAGTAAGGTTTACATAGACATGTATATTTCGCATGTCAGCTAAGAGTCCTCTGGAAGTATGTGTGTGTGTGTGTGTGTACAGTATATATAAAAATTACGAGTATAGCAGTACGTAGTGATACCTTTTATATTGGACGTTACATTTAACATTTTTGTAATTTTGGCATCTGGACTAACGCGGCCTATTGAAATATATATATATTATAATGATATGATCTGTACACATACTTAGACACACAAAAGTACCTAATAAACTTTTCTTTGTCCCTTGAGTGTATTACACAAATATCATGGTAAGAATATTGGGAAATTGATAACTTTATTGCATTAGGGTTTGCAAAATTTCTGGTGCTGTTGGAGAGCAGAAATATATTTGCATATATTAACAATACTGTATATGTAAAATAAGGTGAATGTTCCGATACAGTTTCTGTAAGTAGAAATTCTTTTCTATATAGAAGCGTTTGAGAGATTTGCATTAAACATAGGCACCAGAAAGAAATTAAAGAAGTAATATACGTTTTATGTGAGTCCATTCCCTGGCTCCCCTCCCCATCCACGGCAGAATCAAATTCAAAATGGTCACCCTGATCTACAAGGTCCTTACCAACTTCGCTCCCCACTACCTGTCCTCACTAATCCCCAAATACACCCCAGCTCGCTCCCCAAGGTCAAACAGTGACCTGCATCTTGCTTCTCGCATCGCCACTTCCCATGCTAGACTATAGGATGTCACGCACAGCCACTGGAGCGCTCTCCCTAGCACTGACTTTCTCTTCCTTCAAGACGCTCCCCTTCAGGGAAGCCTACCACGACTCACTAAGACACTTCACTGCCCTAACCAGTCCATCACTCTCACCTTGCAGTCCTCTCATCCTGTTCCTTAAAAGGAACACTCTAATCAAAAATCCCCCCCCCCATTTTTTTACATTAAACTATACCTATTCCCTCACTAACTAGGTAGGGATTTTTTTTTTTTTTTTATTTTAACGAATACTTAACGTAAAATCCACTTGATTCCAACGGCGTCTTTTTTTTATATACTCACCTCCCTCCTCTTCCGCTCCTGTCCTTGTTAGTGTCACTTGGCTAATGGTTTACGTGAGAAGCCAGCCAATCAGCAGGCTTCCTCCCGGCTCCACCTTCTTAGATTAGTGTTGCGCGCAAGAGGATGCGCGCAACACTAATATTCAGCCGCCACCTACTGCGGCGAGTTGGAGGCATCATCGCGCTGGAAGCGCGATGATGTCTCCTACTCGGCAATAGTCGGCAGAAGCAGGAAATATGAATCCCGCTCTGCTGACTGACAGCTGGGAGGGCGGAGTAACCTCCTCGCCTCTTAGCTGTTTTCAGCTTTTTCAGCCGATCGGCTGAGCGGAGGGAAAAGCTTAGGTGGTCATGTTGCCTAGAGTATCCCTTTAATCCTTACACTCCTAGATTGTAAATTCCCACGAGAAAGGGCCTTCAATTCCTCTTATGTTTGTTAGTCAAATGTTCTCGGCATCAATGTATTGTACCACAGTCTATATATTGTACCCATTCAGCACTGCGGTATATGTGTTTTTTTTGGGGGGGGGGGGTTTGAGAAATATTTTACCAGGAAGGATACATTGAGATTTCTTTTGTTTTCAAGTATGTCCTGGGTGGCAATTATGTACCGTTAGGTGTCTTGCCCAAGGACACTTACTGGAGAGGTGCTCTTGCCGTGATCAAACCCGTGTCTCCACAGGCTCTCATGTTGGCGCTATATAAAAGAATAATAGCCAGCGTGCAGAGTTTCCTTCTTGGCCATGATAAACCTTCAATGCAGAGGGTTTTCCCCCCTCTACCCTGAAGGCTGTCAGTCAGCTTTCATCGATTAAAGTGAAAGTGATCTTCCAATTTGATGCATCAGATTCGTTTTATGTGCCAACACGACCAGATCATCAGAGAGATCAGGATCTGTAGGTTCCTGTATGGCAGGAGTCTAATCTGCAAGAGTGCATTGCTTAGAAGATCAGGAGACTCTAAGCTGAAAAATAGAGGGTGAAATTAGTCCTTTCAGGACCAGATTTTAAGGTTGGCAATAAGATAACTTTTAGGCTAGGGTCAGACGAGCGCATTTTGTACGGACTGTGCGTCCGTGCAGTACGGACGTACTTTCTGACTGACAAGGTAGTGGCCACACAGTCCGTTTATTTCACCGACGTATTTTTTGACTGATGTAGCAGGGAAAATAAATTAAAATGAAAGAACATTTTGTCCATCAAGAATGCTGGACGTATAAATGCAGTCCATCTGACCACGTTCCATCACTCCCACACAAAGCTATGCGGACGTTGTGCACTCCACACGTCCATTCTAGCGGTTTTAGGTTCTTGCATCACTTGCGTCCGTTTGCCACGTCCGTTGTGTGTCCGTACGTACTTCGTGTGTGGGTCTCCATTGATCATAATTTTAGGCTATCACGGACGTTAAAATGTGCGGCAAGACGGACGTTAACACTACGCTCGTCTGACCCCAGCCTTAGACATTAAACATAACGTTGAGACGTTATCTTAACACTGGAAATCGCTACTCCACTCTTGAAGCTAGGCTTGCGCCTCATGTATAGTGCGTCACAGTACACTGTAAATTAAGGTTTCCAATATTTTGTGCAGGAGATGCGTATTTGCATCTCCGGAATGAACCGCATTCTATTTTGAGGCATTACATTCTTCCAGCCGGAGACTAGATTTCTATTATGCTTTTGCAAAGTCTCTTAAAATATTCTAACCTACCCCTCTCTCCAAATAAATAAAATCCCATACTGACCTCTCATCCCACGGTGGAAAGGGCAGCATGATCCATCACTTCTTGCTGAGAGCAGCAGGAGACTATTGCTTTGTGCCGTGTTTTGTTCTGAGGAAGAGTATTAATAAAGCATCTACCTTGGAATAGGCACGCTAAAAAAGAGGCGATGTAAAATCTGTTGGCGTAGTAGAGGAAAGCCTCAGAATAGCCTTTGCAAAGCCACAAAAGGGATATGCAAGTCTCTATTTAATAAAAAAATAAAAAATTGACATTTGAACACTTTTATACAAATAGACAAGCTAGAATAAAAGTGTTAAGAATACGTAAACAAAAAAAAAGGTGTTGATTTTCTTGCATTAACCCGTTAACGCCGCAGGACGTTCCATGACGTCCTGGCAGCGGGCAGGCTTTGAAGACGCGGGGCGTACATGTACGCCCCGTTGTCTTCAATAGGACCGCCTCAGCCCCTCCCCGAAGCATGGGCGCGCTGACTCGTGGTGCGCGTCATTGGCTGCAGAGGGACGGCCTGAAATCAAGCTGTCCCCTGCAACCAATGACACGCACTGCACACCGGCTGCGGGGAGGGCTCAGAATCAGTGCCGCGTGACGGCACCTGTTGGCAAGGCGTACCTGTATGCCTCGCCGGCGAAATCAACCCCTTAAGGGGTTAAAACGCATTTCATTTTCTCTGACCACACCCCTCAGCTAGGGCTGTTATATTCCCCGCCCGCTACTCTACACATCAAAGCTTCACATGAACAAGCTGTGCAGCTCAGGACCTCAGACTGGGGAACTGAATACTTAAGATTAGCCATCTCTGCAACTGTGAAAGCAAGACTCACTCACCCAGTGACACGCTCATTTGCACTCTCATGGTTTACATCCTCACTATCGCGCACTCAAACTCCCTCACAAGGCACTCACGCTCGCATTCATTCTTGTGCTGTCTCCTATGTGCGCGCTCTGAACCTTTTCTTGCTGGCTTGTCCCTTTAACAAAATAAATTCTATGTATAATTCCAGCTTGAGACAAGAAAAACTAATTAATAGCGCAACCTTCTCTTGGTTGCAAATTAATATCTCCTATACAAAGTACAGCCATTATGTTATAGTAAGCACCTGCAAGAGAATAGCATCTTTAGCATTAACGTTGATGGCTGGAGTCCTACATTTAACAGCTTGGATGAAATAAGGCCTAGTGTCTGGTTTTGAAATTTTGATAAACACTAGCCCCTGAGGGAAACCATTCTCATAAATCATATTGGATGAGTGCTTCCTACTTTTTATTTCCTATTTTATTTCCACTTTTTTTCCCCCCCTTTTCCTAATGTGGATGCTTGACGAGAGTCTTCTAGGACAGTTTCTTCTTGCAGAGTGGAGTTCCAGAAGTGGAGCAAGTATCCAAGTGATATTTAGCAGTTCAAAGCGCTTTATCAACTATGAGTGTAATCCAACAATTCATCCGAATTGCATAATACGGTTTACACTAGGTTTTTGTTTTCCTAGTTCGCACGTATTCCTTGTTTTTTGTAGGTTTATTGAAGACCCAAACAGGGGTCCTATTCCAAGGTTGGTGTAAACATAACTCCACAAAATATAAAGGCTCTGGTAAGTTTACAACAGCTCTGGTTAACACCAACCTTGGAATAGGCCCGAGGGAAGGGTTATCGGAGAGAATATCCACATGGAAAATCCACATTCCAGTATATTCATTTTCCCACTGGATATACCAATCATGCATAATCTTTTATCCAGTAGGGATGCACCAAAATTCCAGCCGAAAAATGGTATTTTCAGCTTTCGCCGAATGAACAAAGCTGGCCGAAATTAATAAAAAAAATAAAAAATGCAGCATGCAAGAATCGCTGGAGCCTTCAGGTGGCGCTGTGACGGTAACTAACCTGGCACTGCCTCTGCACAGGAGGAAAAGAAGTAAACTACTGGGGGGCGTGTTCCTGTCATTGTAATCTTCAGTCATTCTCTTCTCGGGGGGGGGGGGGGACTGAGGCAATACCAAGGAAAGTATTTCAACTCTGGAGGGAGGGGGCACAGAGCCAAGAGAGCACTCTGTCACTGCCGGTGTTCCGTCGAGGATTGCCTGCCTGTCAAAGAATGCCTGGCCCGCCCTGCGCATTCGCCTGGTGCACCTACGTCATTATGAATTAACCCTTTCGCTGCTGAGGCATTTCCCGCCTCTGTGCTGAGGTCATTTTTACCGGTTTTGATCATCATGTTTAAATGTGTTTTGAAGGCTTATTTTAGTATATGACCCAGACATATTATATATCGTTCTTTCCGACACACTCGGCAGATTCATAATATGTCATTATTATATGTATACGTCATGACCTGTCTGTATATTAGAACAAAAAAATGCAATAAAATATGAGTTTTCAATAATTTACAACGTGTAAAGTGCTTTTTTTAACATGCGAGCAATTGCGGTTATATTTTGTATGGGGTGCGCTTGTTTAAAAAATTAGAAATGGGGTCTCGTTACATTTTTGTTTTGGGGAAAAGTACGCGATTTTTAACAAACGCACCGCATACAAAAATCGTTAGTGCAGCATTATTGCTCACATTATAATTGAAATGGGAACAATATTGCTGCATTAACGAACCAAAAAAATAAAAAAAAAACGTGATTTTTTTTTTTTTTTAGAGAAAAATAATAAAATCTTTTTCATAGTCATGTTTGGTATTGTTGGAACGGCCATGCTCTGGACGATCCAACAATATCAAACATTAACCCCTAACTGCCACGGATCGGGAGATAGCGGGTTCCAATGAACCCGCTATCTCCACCATTGGTGGCAGTTAGGGGTTAACTCCAGGACTGGCGTCATCGTGCTATGCACGATGACGCCAGTCCTCAGGGGGCATTCCTGGAAGCTTGGCCGACATCCAAGCCCGCACCGGGTCAGCCCGCACCGGGGGGCACAGCGATCGGCCGCAACCCGGAAAGGAACGCTACCTGCGGGTGGACGCGCTCAGCGCGTCCTCCGCAGCGAACGGGTTAATAAAGTTACTCTAATTTTAAAATATCGCACCATGTTAACAGTTGGCAAGTGGTTAGCAGGTGCTGTACTTCAATAGGATAACGTTTTTTTACATTTTTCTTTCTTTTCATTAATATATTTTCTAATGGTGATTTTATGCATTTATTTATATATATAAAAAAATGTTTCCCATTGCTATATATATCCATCCCTCTCTCACTGACCCTCTGATCGGGCACTCGTGTCCGAATGATCCGACGCTGATCGAAATTAGAGTAACTTTATTAATTCATAATGACGTAGGTGCACCAGGTGCATGCGCAGAGCGGGCCAGGCATCATTCGACAGGCAGGCAATCCTCGATGGAACACCGGCGACAGAGGAGCTGAGTGCCCGAACTGCAGAGCCATTTAACGACTTCACCTCCTACTGCTACAGGAGAGACAGGAGATACAAAAAGGACAAAAACATCAAGAGAGGGACAGGGAACATTCAAGAGACTTTACAGGAGGGGGTCTCAAACTTGAATTACCCGAGTGTCATCTGACAAGTTATCACATCCCACGGGGGCCACATGCAAAATTTCAAACTCTTATTAAACTATTCTTTTCATTTACAGCAAAAGGTCTTATCTATTTTTGTTCCAAATCACTGGCATTGTCCATTTGTCACATATAAAATGAGCAATACAACTGCCATTACTCACCTTCTCATTTCCCACGCTGCAAGCAAAGTCAATGGTGTTTTATACATATTTATCATAAAACACAATGTGGCAAAGTACAAAATACTAATTTCATCTAAGGCTGAACCGCTGTACAGAAGGTCCCTATGGCACACGTGGGAAGCTGCCACTTACTATTCAGGTTTATAAAGATAATGTGCAGGGTGTACCACTAAGGTACACTCCGCACATTACAGAGCTCCACAGCAATAAAACTCATACAAACCGCACACGCACATTACTGTACCACAGAGCTCCACATCAATAATACCCACAGTAATAAGCGGGGTGTGCGAGCGTAAAAAAATAATAAAATAGTAAATACAGTTAGATATTTATTATCTTTTTTGACAATACTCAATACATAGTGGTGTTAGGCATCACTAGAAAGTCAAGATTCTGGCCTTTCCAATGACATCAACCTTTCTTGTACCTCCTAGGATTCCAGAAATACAGGGGTCTAAAGGACCCCAGCATCTCTCCAGTAATGGAATCCAGCTGGGAATCCCACAGTGACGTCATCACGCTTCTGCTGTGGATGAAGCCCCTTCTCGGTGTCGGTGTGGGCGTGGGGCATACCACGCGCTGGGGAGGAAATCCCCATGTCACTCCACGCACGTTGTGGGCTGCAGGGGCAGCAAAGCCAATCCAGACCGGGGTGTCTGCGGGTCATTTGTAACTGGTCCACGGGCCAAATGGCCTGCAGGCCGGTACTTTGAGAAGGAGAACCCTGCTCTACAGCAATAATACAGTCAGAATTCGTGGAAGCACCTTTGTTTCTGTATGTGAGGGTCTTAACCCATTACTATACAGAAACTTTCACTTCTCTTACTACACAGACGTCATTAACCCATTACTATGCTATACATACCAAATTAACCCATCCCTATACAGTGAGTAAAGACCTCCTGACTCCATAGTAAACATTATTAATCCATTTGTACAAAGTAATCACTTCATAGAATATTGATTATATCCCAGGTATTGATTCCATTCTGTGCTATATACTGAGAAATGTATAAATGTCTTGCAATGCTTTACCAGAGTTTGATTTACTATGAAGGTCACCCATAGCAAGGTAGCAGCATTTCTCAGTCTCGCCCTCATGCAGGGCCCAATTAGTATATAGTGTAATACAAAGCTGAGTTTACAACGAGCATACAAAAGTGTGTGGGGGGGGGGGTCATTTTCAGTTTCTTGGCCAAATTCTTTAATTTTCAGAACAGAATTTCCATTTCTGTGCATCACCATTTTCCAGTTATGATTTTAGATCACCTTTTCACGGTATGGGCACATTGTGGTTCATTTTAGTGGCTTTTCAATGCTTTGAATTGGTTATTTGCACATTAAGCACATATTTTGTAGTTTAGTCTTGTGTCATTCAACAGATTGTGTCAAGCATCACTTAGGTTTTTCTGTTCGCTCTCCTATAGATTGAATTTTTTCAGAGACTGCAATTTATCCAACCAAGGTCTCTATTCGAACTGTGCTGGCAAGAACAACCCCAATCAATCCCTTAACAGCTTGAGCCCTAATCCGACTTTACAGTAAATTAACCTCTCCTCTACTTTGTATAGGAGCAGTTGACAACAGGTCAGCCAGAGAGTAAGGTTTTCCCAGGTAGCAGACTATCGGCACAAGCTGGTCTTCAATTAAAACAAAAAAACACCACACACACACCAGGGTCCCCCTCCGTCGGTATTGAAGTGATTTTACAAAAATTCCTTAAAATAATGAAAACAAATCCCTTACATTTGGTACCACGGTGCAGCAGATGGAGCAAACCAGCGTACATGTAATCTCCTGCATCATTAACATTGGTTTCTAGGGAGGTGACACCAAAAACAGCACAGATTTCTCAAAAATTAGGCGTTCAACCACTAACCTAGTGTCTGACTGGTAATATAGTCAGTAATAAGGAGCTACTAATGGTTAAGGACTCTTGCTGAATTGTACCATTACTAGCTAGGCTGGAATAAGGCTCACTATTGTTCCCATCTCCTATTTTATATTGCAATTATGAACTCAGCAATAATACAGCTGTCATGTTCATATAGAGGTCAATACCAAACAACAGAAATGACATGGTAATTAAGCAAGGCAGCACGGTTGATGTTATTTTCACACAGGAAGTACAGTCCCTTATTAAGGCTTTGTATTTTGGCAAAATATGGCAAATTGAGGAGCTTGACCAGAACTTTGCATTTTACCAGCAGCTGTTGCTCTGGACAGCTGCTGGGGAAAGGCATCTTTTCTGCATGAAGATTATTAGAATGTCAAAATTATTACAATGACAAAAAAATCCAAAAGGCCTGGGGGCTCTTGCAACATTTTTCACAGGTTTATGTGTTGTACTCTTGCTCACTTTATAAATTAAAGGGACACTCTAGGCAACATGACCACCTAAGCTATTTTAGGTGGTCATGATGCCCGGAGTATGCCGCCCTCTGTCTCCCCTCCCTCCGCTCGGCAGTTCAGCTGAAAAAGCTGAAAACAGCTGAGAGAGGCGGAGGAATTTACTCCGCCCTCCCAGCTGTCAGTCAGCAGAGCGGGAATCATATTTCCCGCTTCTGCCGACTTTTGCCGAGTAGGAGACGTCATCGCGCTTTCAGCAGAAGCTGGCGGCTCCCTCTGATGGTTAGTGTTGCGCGCATCCTCTTGCGCGCAACACTAAACCTCAGAGGGAGCCGGGAGGAAGCCTGACGATTGGGTGGCTTATGTGAGAGGCGCGCATGCGTGCTTCTCACGTAAACCAGAAGCCAAGAAGCATCAAGAAGGACGGGAGCGGAAGAGGAGGGAGGGGAGTATAAAAAAAAAAAAAACGCTGGAAAGAAGTGGATCTTAGGGTAAGTATTACAGTTACAAAAAAATTAATAAAAACTAAAGATTTATTAAGGGGATAGGTTAGGATAAAAAAACGGGGGGGGGGGTGATTTGAGTAGAGTGTCCCTTTAACTAATTTTACCAAAGGTTTACTGAGCAACATTGTCCTCTCCCACAGTACCCCCACTTTCTATCACCATGCAAGCACCATGATAAAAGCATCCATCCAGGCAAATTAGCAGGCAATAGCAAATTAGACCGACAAAGAATCAGTGCAAATGCAAAAATCGCAAGGTTTTCCTTTTACCCATAAAGTATTATTGACAACATTTATAAAGACGTGTTTCGGTACCAGGACAACCATTAGTGAGGCAAGTGAAAATATCCAATAATGTTAAGGTAAAGCTGGCGGAGTGGGGCCTTACAGAGTTCAGGAGGAGCAAGTGTGTCTAAAGGAGAGGTAAAATTAGCATTATAGTGGTCAGTGGCAGCTTCAGGGCAGGTGAAGGTGTGTTGGAGATGTTAAAGTAGATTGGAGAATTGATGGAGATCCACAGCATGCATATTTGTGCGAGTGCAGCGAGTTCAGGTAATCCAGATCGAGATGGGGAAAGGGTGACAGGTAAACTTAGAAATGGAGCAGATATTGGAAAAAGCAAGGTCAATAGAGTGACCTTCATGGTGAGTAGGTAGAAGGGAGGATTGAGCAAGTCCAAGAAAGGATGTGTGTGAAAGACGTTTGGAGGCAGAAGGCTCAATAAGAATGTTTAAGTCCAAGAATTAGGCATGGAAGTTTAGTAGGCAAAGTGATAAAGCCAGGTAGCAAAGTTGTCAAGGAACTGGGAGGCCGAAGGACGATAGATGACTGCCACGCGGAGAGCCAGCGGAGAAAACAGGCAGATGCAGTGCGCTTCAAAAGGAGGAGAGATTGGAGTGGAGTGAGGTGCTGCTGCTAGGTACAGGTGGGAGAGGAATTTTCTATCCCTGCCACGTTTCTCACCTGGTCTGGGGTATAACTGAAGTGTAGACCGCCATGTGTGAGAGTAGCAATGGAATCCGTGTCAGAGAGAGTTATCCAGGTTTCTGTAACAGCTAGGAGGTTGAAAGAGTTTGAGATGAAAAGGTCGTGGATAGCGGAGTTTATTGCACACAGAGCGAGCGTTTCGGGGGCGCAGGAGAAAGGACAGGCTCTGAGGGCTTATAGGGATGAGGTTGCTGGGATTGTGGGGAGCCACGTTACTTGTGTGGGAGATAAAATGAGAGGGAAGTAGTGGAGTAGTTCTGAGGCCAGGGTTAGGAGAGCGATCTCATGCTGTTACTGATAATTGTCACCTGCATAAAGGCCGGCCGTCCACTGGGTCCATAGTCCTGCGATCATCCAATATCGTATGAAGTCGTCCGACCGATCCTACAACATGCAGGCGAATCAGCCCTCTTCCACTGCATAGAACAAAGAATATTGATTGACTGAAATAGTAAATAAAATTTAACTTTTATTGGAAACAAAAACAAAAAAAAACAAAAAACAGAACATCATAATGACAAACCAAGGAAGGGATACAAAGTCTCTGTGGCTACAAACAGCGTAATAAATGCCACATAGGAGTTGACAGAATTTAGGTTGTCTATCAAAGTGAAAAAAAACAGGCCTTCATGGGTCCGCATAATAGGACAGAGAGAAGCTGCTATAGAGAGACTTCCCAATAGGATGAGTGGCAAGTGAAATTGCATTAGGTAGAGGAAAGGTTGAGGCCCAAAATCAGGTAGTGCTCCCAACATTGATTTTGGACCTCAACCTTTCCTCTACCTAATGCAATTTCACTTGCCACTCATCCTATTGGGAACTCTCTATAGCAGGCTTCTCTCTGTCCTATTAGGAATTGACAGAATTTGGGTTTGTTTGTATCTCATATGAGAGACTTATCTAGGTGCACCTAGTACCCTATGTGGCATTTATTACGCTGATTGGAGCCACAGAGACTTTTTATCCCTTCCTTGGTTTGTCATTATGTTGTTCTGTTTTTTAGTTTCCAAAAAAAAGATAAATTTTATTTACTAGCTCAGTCAATCAATATCCTTTGTTCTATCCATGTTCCAGAGTTACTCCCATTTCTGTTGCTGGATATTGACTGTCACTGTTCCTGCAGGGGTTTTCTTTCGTGCTTCCACTTGTTTACCAGACTTAGACCATAGGTTTCCATTCTTCCACTGCATCAGACCACAGACGGCCAGTTTCAGGCGATTGCAACAGATGTGCGATCGAAATGATTATTTGATTTATCGGACAATGCCGGGACGAGCTGCATTTTATAGAGCTGCGACAGGATTTCAATTTTTTTTTTTTTTATAAGAATACGAGGCTTTTTAATCCTCGTGTCCTTTTCCCCCCCTTAGAGCCAGCTGCAGAGTTTGCTCTCCCTGGTGCTGACACCTATTTTAGTAACAGGGAGAAGGATTTTTTTAATTATTTTTCTTTTAACAGTAGGAGCCAGCTGCCCTGGACAGGGCCTGTCCCTGATGCTCCTTCAGCATCAAAAGACAGTTCCCGGAGTGGCCTGGCACCGCAGTGTTTTTCTTTTTTTTTTTAAACCCAGCGGCGTGTCCAACGGCCGATCTGGGTCGTCCACAGATACTTCTAGTGGAGGACCCTGATCGGCCAATGGCGTTGTCCATAATCTGACAACATTGAGATGTCACTTGTTTTCAACTATGTCCTGGGTTCAAGAACATTGTATTTCTGGAACAACGGTAACAATTCAAAGTAATAAAATGCAAGATATTAAAAAAAAAAAAAAAAAAATACAGATTAACAGAAAATATAAGAAATATAGTCACTATGTTACAGGTGCATTCTGTATCGAGGTATATTAATAGAGATCTCTTAAGTGACTTTAGACTGGGGGAAGACTTGATGGCATCTGTAAGGTTATTCCATAATTGTGGTGCTCTGTAGGAAAACGAGGATTGAGCCACTTTCATTTTGTATTGTGATACTGCAAGTAAGGTGCCTGTCCTGGATCGGAGGTTATAGGATGAGGGAACTGCTGGGGGAAGCCGTCTATTCAGGTAGGTTGGCAGCTTCCTAGAAAAGATTTTAAAAAACACCAGGTTGGAAAGCTGAAGGGTGCATCTAGATTCCAGCGACGGCCAGTTTAGCTCTTAACATGTCACAATGGTGGTCTTGTAGTTACATTGCAGCACAAAGCGGCAGAATGAGTTATACAATGTAGTAAATTTATGAAGGTGCGTTTGCGGGGCAGCAGCATACACTACATCTCTATTCAATAGCCGGAATAAGCATTTGTTGTACAATCTGCTTTCTTACCACAGGACTCAGACAGGATTTGTTTCTTTACAGGGCACCTAGTTTGGGATAAAGTTTAGGAGTTTTTCGATGTGGGGCCGAAGGATAGATTTGGATCTAACCACATACCTAGATACAGTATTTGAGAGAACGGACTGTGGTCAGGGTGCCATTTGATTTTGTCCTGACACATAGATGGGGAGTTTGCAATTTATGTAGTTTAGGTACTGTTCCACATACAGACCAACATCCACTTAAACTAGTACCTTACAAATTAGAAGAAATACAGCCATTTGTAGCACTTTTCTTGTTCATTTTCCAACTGCATAAAAGCCAATACTATCATCATACAGGTAAAATAAAAGTTTAATAAAACTACATATTATACAAAACACCTGCTGTCCAGGATTTTCCTATTATATGGATCCTCCGCATCTACATTTTTCCATAAGGACATTGATAATTTTTTCTGTGTGAGTGCTAGACATATGTATAGAATTAAGACAAGGATAAACAAACCCAAGAGGCCAATGGCTCCAAGAATTTTACCTCTGGTTCCTAAATTGCATTGATTACACAAGTCTGTATGCAAAGCTTAAATTGGTTAATAAATGTATGCACATCCATAACTCTGCGGATTCTGCCCTAAACCACTGCAAAAAAAGAGTCACTAAGATTTTGGTTTCCCAGTAGATACAAATGATTACACTATAGGCTATTAAATGTGCAATAGCATTATGTAAAATAAATGTACGTTAATTAAAAAGATACTATTTTTGTTGTCTCAATCTTTTTTTGCTAGGGAAATATTGCAAGAATTACCAAAATGCAGAGGTACCGAGAGAGCACATGCTGTTGGAAAAATGTTGCAGAGACTTGCTCAATGCAGTGTTGCTGCAAACCTTCAATAGATCAGCAGAGTGCAATTAAAACACTGTATACATGTAAAATGATCCTAGGTCATCTTAACGCTTCACATGCATACATTTATCAAGTCTTGTGTTAAAACTCATAAGAAAATAAACTTGCTGGCCAAAATAAGAATGCAGTGAAATAGGCATCTTATTTACAACAAACTGAACCGAAATAAAATAAGTTTAAGGGAAAATACAAGCTGTAATTTCATTGTAAATCACACACACCCACCTACCCAAAATGACAATCTTCTGTACAAATATATGTTAAACTAAAGTGGCAGAAGTAGAATTCTAGGAGACCGTGGTTAACTGGTCCTAGATTTATCAAGCCCTGTTATGTATAGTACCCTATACACATTTGTGTTATTAAAGCATAGCAAAGTGAATTCACCAGTTATTATTCAAATAAGTACACGGTTTATTTTTGGTGCATAGTTTCCGCTTTAATGAGAAATGAAAGCAATTGCAGATTATAAGATTAGTGTTAATTTAATGAGAGGCAAGATCCCAGGACATACTTGAAAATGAGAGAAATCTCAATGTATCCTTCCTGGTAAAATACTTTGCAAGTAAAGATCCAAAAAAGGTCTACAAACTAGCCGACGGATTGTGTACAATACAGGTGTTTAAAAATGACTGATGTGGTCACGGATACTAAAAAAGGTGTGAATAACATTATCTGCACTTAAAAATTTAT
Organism: Leptobrachium leishanense; assembly: GCA_009667805.1. Classification (NCBI taxonomy): domain Eukaryota; kingdom Metazoa; phylum Chordata; class Amphibia; order Anura; family Megophryidae; genus Leptobrachium; species Leptobrachium leishanense. Next base: position 107,497,805 of record CM019071.1, read on the forward strand.
ATGTGCTGGATTAAAAGGAAGAGGGCTATCCTAGGCTGGAATGTAAATCACTAAATTGTCATTGTGCAAGTGTAGGCTTGTTTATTTCCCATAACTGCCCCATATAATAAATACCTTTTAAAACAAAACCAATTTTGCATTTATTTTTAACTATTTCTATTCAGCTGAAACTGATGTTAAAACCGAATAATGATTAGAGCTATTAACACAGTTCAGAAAAAACACCTTGATGTAGAGCATTCGTACATTGAATAACCCCGTATAGGGACCTTTGTTTACAAAGAGAATCGAAAAGTCACCGCACGTTCGGTGACTTTTCGTTCAATTCGGTGCGATTTGTCGATCCCATTTAGCTACCCTGCGGTGTATTCAGCTAGCACCACAGGGCCGTCATAGTGCAGGGAAAAGCCGCCGCAAACCCGACAAACACTCACCGCAATACCTGGCGAACGCACATAGAAAGCCACAAAAACATCTGGATTAACCCCGCCGAACACACCGGAGAAACCCGAGCAGCTGCTTATAGCGCAGAGCAGCCACCGGAAAAAGCCGACACCGCAGACACATGGAGTGGGGGGGGGGGACCGTACGCTTGAATGTTTGAAAAGTGAAACTGTTTGCAAAGAAACTACAGAATGAAAATGTCTGAAATTTACATATAAGATCCAATGAATAATAAAAAGGGCTGTGACAGAAAATAGAAAAAAAGAAAATCTATAAATGAAGAGACTTTTTACTGCAGAATATTATAATCAACAGTTTATTAAATATTGAATTAAAAAACAGGAATATTTTTAACATTGAAGCCTATGAGATTCGCCTGAATAAAACCAAACAGCAGGGCAATTTGGCAACTTTTCACTGCTGTTTTTTTTTCTCTGAATACACGAAGCATTGCTTCTCTATGGGTATTTCACTGCCCTCGAACAGGCACTGTATGTGCAGGCAATTCGCCAGCATTTGGAGAAGTGCCTGCTCTCTGAATAGCCGAATGGCCAGGAAAGGTAACAGTATGCCGAATTTCACAGAATTTTGGCCACAATTCGGATCTCTTTGAATAACCCTGATAGTGTAAGAGCGGTTATTGCTGCCAGGTATAAGTCACACTGGTTATTCACATTGAGAAGACTTTGCTTAAACCCATTTAGAAAAACAGTACCTTAGAAGCGAATACATACATACATACATACATGGCCATTATAAACCATTGTATGGAAAGTGAAACTTATTAATAAAACTATACACAGGACAAGAGGTCACCCATTTAGACTGGATGAAAGTTAATCTGTACATTTGTGTTTTTTTTAATATCTTGCATTGTATTACTTTGTATTTCTGTTAACAACTAACATTTCAATGTTCTTGAACCCAGGACATACTTGAAAACTAGGAGAAACCTCAATGTATCCTTCCTGGTAAAATTATTTATTTATTTATAAAGTAAGGAAATTCAGCCTAAAGCATAGGAAGGGTTATTTTTCAGTGAGAACAATAAAGCTATGGAATTTTCTGCCTGTTGAGGTGGTTGGTTGACTGTACAGACGTTTAAATGACTGGATGACTTACTGCAAAAAACAGAATATTAAATTTTATAATATTTAAATTGCGGGTAAAAGCTGCTCCATGTAAAGAGAAATCTGACTACCATTCTGGGGTCAAGAAGTAATTTTTTCCCCAGTATGTTGCATATTGGTGAGAGCTTCAGACTGCGTCAACCCCCCCCCCTTTTTTTTTGGATCAACAGCAGTATGTAATATGTGAAAGGCTAAACCCAATGAACACACGTCTCTTTTCAGCCTTTGTAACTATGTAAGACCAATTACCTAACAGCTTCCATATTATCAAAACAGAGCAGCAGAACTCTTAAAGCTCGGCTGTTGTGGATACCTACTGCATCTTTTATAAGAAACACTAATGAGTAGGCAGTCTGAGAATAACAAGCAATTCTGTGATCGCTGCTTATTCTTGCATACCAAAAAAATATAAAAATCTATTACTTCCCCCAGTCCCATGTTGCAGGGGATGGAATGATCTGCAACCTCTTGCCACAAGCAGGACACTGAAACAGCTCTTACTATCCTTCCATTACACAAGCTAATGCAAGTCTCTCAAACTCCTACAGGCTCCAGCTCTCTATTATTACAAGTCAAGCTGCTATCATAACAGCTCACTCATGATAGCTGGCAATGGTAAGCTGCTAAAGTTTAACAGCTCGTGCCATAGTTTTCTATTAGCTATCTGTTATTGGCACAAGCAGAATAAGCCCACCACGTTTGTGTGGAACTTAAAAATAAAAAAAAAATAGAAAACCAACAAGATCCAATGGCATCCGGATAAGGATTTGCTGAAATTCTGAGCAAGAAGCCAAGAAATATGTATATAGATGTATGCGCACACACATACCAGCAGGTTGTATCACAAGTTGATTCACAACAGAATAGGCTGAAATCTTAGATGACCAAATGATCTCACCAAGGAGGCAGTAGCTGCTCAGCATTCTAGCGGGTCAGCTTTCCTCACATACGTTCAGCTGTAATCGGATTATGATGAATAGCTCAAAACGTCAATTCCTCCAAAAAGGTATAAAAGCAGCTATACTCCATTCTGGCTGCAGTCATATTAGCAGTACCATATGATCACAGAATTTCTCTATTTGACAAGGACAGTCCACATCGTACAGCTTAATAAGGACACCAAAATCCAGACTGAATCACTTTAAACAGATTTATAATGTGACCTCAAAGCATTAAAATGTAATAGGATGTACCAGTCTTTACACAAGGAAAAACAATGTCTAAGAGGCCTGTAGTGCTCCTAACAATTATGTATCTCTAGAGGAATCAGGTCATTTTAGAAAACAGTCCTCCTAAATGTTTAATGGAATACATAAACAAGATTCCATACGCTGGAGGAGTGGATTCCTTAATGCACAGCATGATCAAAGGCGAAGCAAAAAAAAGAATACTACATCTGTTTACAAAATTATTATAAAAAGATCAACATGCAACCCTTAAAAAAATGAGACAAGAGTTGTATGGTACAAAAAAATAGTTTGCACCATAACATTGTCAGTCAAGTACTCTGCAATGGCCCAAGGTTACCACTATCAAAAAAACCACTGCAATTACCATTCCAGAACCCCACGGTCTTAATGAAACCCTACCTTCAAAATATGAAGGGAAAAAAAGTCATAACACCATTACAAAAAGAACACTACAAACCAAGAAGTAGAAAGTTTAGTTTTAAAAAAAATAAATACAGAAAGGGTACAAAAAAAAAAAAAATTACCGTCAAGTAGGTCTCTGTAAATAATACGAGGATTATTTTACGTAATTTGTTGGCTCACTAAAGATTTGGCTTTTCCTTCCAATTAATCCTTGTATTCCCAGAGGAATAGTTTGTTGATGTAACAAAACAGATTTAACAAGCCATTTCAACCATGACCCAGTGAAAAGAAACAATTTCCAGTTTTACGTAGCCTGTGACTTAGAAATCGATCTAATATATAGATGATACATTTGCACAAAAATCTATATCCTATATACACATTAGTCTAATATAGGTCATACTCTCTATAGGATACTAAAAGATTTTGAATCCTGAGTAAACAGAAGGGTATCACAGTAGGTTTACTTTGGCCAGTCCCCTCTGGTAGACAGACCATTCGAAATATTTATACAAGAACAATTTATGCTCCTTTTTCATGCAATCACAATCTCTTTAGGTCAATGAGCCCCAGCATACTTGCCAGTACACTTTGAAAAACACATACATACATACTCTCATCAACTAGAGTGCGCAAGCTCTTATATTTTTCTAAATGTCAAACTAAAAATTTACACAATCCCAAATATTTTGAATCTAAGACAGGAAACATAAGTGTTCTGCATAATAAGGTAAAAAATAAATAAAATCGCATGAAACCCTGCAAATATGAACTTTTTTTTTTTTAAAAAAAAAAAAATGTAAAACAAGTAAAAATGCATAGAATATTCACAAAAAGATGAGCTTTAAAATGGCAATTTTAAGATCTGGTCGAATGCATCTTTAGCCGATAATTGGAAGAACAGGAAAGCTTTATATTACTAAGAGAAACGTCAACATTACAGATTAAACATCTACAACCCATAATAAGTAGAAGGAGCCTCTTGGCTTTTGCTGAAACTACTGTGGAGTTTGTTTCAAAATGAAAACCCTTAAGGTAAAATCTATTACCTACATCTATTATTTAAAGGTTAACATGACTTGCCACAAACCCCAGCTTGCTCATAACCTTCTCCCCAGCCTAGAGAGTACCTGGGCTTCCAGCTCCATTCATTCTATATGCTCATCTCAGCACAGTCTGTCCCGCAGCAACATGAGAAGCTGACTGGAGTCTGAGGGACACCATCTGGCAGACCTGCTGGGGGATGCAGAGCGCATGTGCATGGGAAACAAATCTCTATTCACGGTGCTCACAAGCCACAAGGACACCGAGACCAAACAAACAAGGCATGGACCAAAGAAAATAAAAAAAAGGTACCAATAGGTGCCACACACACACAGTGGCCACCCTCCACCTCCCAAATACACAAGACGACATGGGGATTTGCGGTCAGAGAAAAACAGACAAAACATCCACAAAAGATTCAATTCACACACATGCAAAGACATAAAAAAAAAAAAATTGGATGAAAACAGTATATAGCTAGATTAACCCTTCCTACACCCCAAAAATACATTTTAAACCCATGTATAATAGATCTGCACCGCGTGTTGCCGCTTGTATGACCTGCACAATGTACATATAGGTGAACATTAGAATTTTTCTGTCAAAAATACGGTCATTTATTGACAAAGCTAGGTCTGGCAATATTGGGGTGACCGGTGTTATTGGGGTAACCGGTAATAGTGAGTGTATAGGAGGTAAAGCGGTGCAATGCATTAGCTCGGTGACAGCCAAGGTTAGCGGATGGGCTCCTCCATGTGCAGGAGAAGACAGCCTCATTTACATTCTGCATCCTGCACTGGTACCTCAGCAGGAGAGGGTGCAGGCTGGCACCCCCCCCCCCCCCGAAACCCGCTGCCGTGATCTGCCCATTGTTCACACGGGATGGAGGAGCCGCCGACCAGGCTCCCGGGGGTCGCCAGAGCCGCACAACGATGTCACAACTCGGGAGGCAGCCCCGCATCACCCCCCGAGCAGGCAGACAATGAGCACGGGATGTTGGGGGGTAAGTCGTCACTCCAGGCCAGCCTGTGCCCGGGATACGAGCCCCCGCCGCATGGGACAGACACAGGGGCGGCGCTAGGAAGCCCTGCACACCGGTAAATGCGAGCTGATCCGTCAGAGGATGTCATGTATATGCGGTGCATTCTGCTCGCCCGATGGAGAAACAGCGCGCGCAGCCACACAGCGAGCCATCACGGGGCGCTGCGACTCCCCCTCACAGCCTGCGACTCGGGATGCTTATTCCCATCGCACCCTCACCCGGACCTCTTCCTCCTCTTATACTCGGTCGGACACTATCCACCCCCAAAAAGCGTTCGGTAGTTACACAAGGTTAATGGCATTTCCCTCCCCCTCGCGTCCCCTCAGTAGTTACCGGTGTTCCCGGGATGCTCCGCTCCTCCGCCGTCCTCCTTATCTTCACTCACACTCTCACACACACACACCGAGAGGGGCGCGAGCCCAGGCACTTGAGCACGTGACTACGAAGGACGCGTTCATTGGTCCTAGCCCAGCACGAGTAGTCCTTGCCCCTTTCTCCTGCACCTGAGGGGAGCGCGCCCTGTACGCGCGCCAGAGAGTCCTTGCACCTGAGGTGAGCGCGCGGATGCGGAACGCGCAGAATCCCTGCACCTGAAGAAGAGCACAAAGGCGCTGTGTGGCTTCAAAGCTGACACGCACAGCCTCACCTGCTGCTGCTGCTGCCTCGGGCAAACTGCCTGTCCTACCCCAGTGAGTCTGAGCTTCAGTTGTAATCTTGTTTATTAGCAGCCTAGCATACTCTATACACTGTGAGCACGCGTGGGCAGGTCGTGGGGCAACGCAGTTTCTCCATTTTGTAGAGTGGCCTGCGGTTCCTTTGGTCCCACACACTATAAGGCTTGGCCGTCCACTGGGTCCGAAATTCGTGCGATCATCCGATATTGTCTGTCGTCGTCCGACCAATTTCCACAAAATGGAGGTGATTCGGCCCTCTTCCACTGCCTCTGAGTCCTATCGGATGAGTCTAGGGCAGCCATCCATCAGGGTTTAACCTGGACTGTTGGGCTTTCGAGTCTAATTTTTCAGATCTTCTGCAACCCGGACGCGTGACTCGACTCAGACCCACGTCCCTCATATGCATGCCACAGTCCTGCGGCCCAACTGGCTACTACATGAGCAGCTGCTGAGAGAGGCAGCAGGACTCCCAAGACAATCTGGATCTATTCTTCAGACTCAAAAGAATAGAGGTGGCAACAAATGAATCTGATCTTGTTAGAAGTAGCCCCCCTCTTAATACCAGCATGCCGTGCATGCATACCAGTGTGCCATAATACCAGTCTGACCTGCATACATACCAGTGTGCCATAATACCAGTCTGACCTGCATACATACCAGTGTGCCGTAATACCAGTCTGACCTGCATACATACCAGTGTGCCGTAATACCAGTCTGACCTGCATACATACCAGTCTGACCTGCATACATACCAGTGTGCCGTAATACCAGTCTGACCTGCATACATACCAGTGTGCCGTAATACCAGTCTGACCTGCATACATACCAGTGTGCCGTAATACCAGTCTGACCTGCATACATACCAGTGTGCCGTAATACCAGTCTGACCTGCATACATACCAGCAGGGCCGGCCCGACGATGGAGCAGTGTGGTGCGGCTGCGCCAGGCGGCGAAAATTCAAAGGCGGCAAATTTTTGCGCTGCCTTCGCGACGCTGCACTATTTTTTTGTCAGCGCCGGCGGCATAGGCGACTCTACAGGGGGGCAAGGGGGGGCAATTTCCCCCCCTAGGTTATTCCTTGCCCCCCCATGTGCCCCCCACCAAAAATCATCTTTCAGCTTACCACACTTCTTCGGACCAGGGTATCTCCGTCCCTGTGCATCGTATATGGACGATCTAGGTGTCATTAGAAAGAGCAGATTCTGGCCTTTCCAATGATACCCAACATGACCATATTCCATTTGAAATAAAAGTCAAAAACATTAAATAATAACAGGCACTTAAACTTAAGCATTTTCACAGGGTTGAAATGTCTCAGCAGTGAAGTGGTTAATGTTCAGACTATACATTACATTGTGTATTACATTAGTTTTTGCCTTGGTTTAGTTGTATATTAAGGGTTAATGGGTAGGCTTCATCCCTCACATTATACATTTTATTTTTTCCTTGATTAATGGCATTTAGGGGTTAATGTGTTAGCTATATGCCTCACAGTGTATTCATTTCATGTTTTACCTTGATAAATGGCATTTTAGGGGTTAATGAGAAGGCTAAATGCCACATTGTTTATTATTTTTATTGTATTTCCCTGGGTTTATGGCATTTCAGGGGTTATTATGGAAGTTAGAATCTAAAGGGTCTAATCATCTTTAGATCCTCTGCTTTTTGTCACATTTCGGGGAATTTATTTCGCCGAAAATAAAGTGAATTCCCTATTTAGCGAATGGTCACTGTAATTTGCTAAAAGTGGAGTCGCTGAAGGAGCAATCAGACATTCAGCGAAAACTGCCGAACTGCGGCAAATAAAGTATCATGTTAGTACAATAAAAAGGCATCATTGCATCACATTACTCTGGGTTTTTGGAATCTTATTTATATATACTTATTTAGGGCACTATTACCTGGTGTGAGTTAACCCTTGCGTCTGCATGGTTTTGCGTTAGCGCCAGGTTAATCGAGTCTAGCGCCTGACCAACAGATCTTTTGCCTCTCGCTACAAACGGGAAAAATCACTTAGCGCATTGCTATTAGGGATTTGTAGCTCGAGCTTACTGTACTTTCCGCGTCCTTATACTTAACATGGGGAGCACTAGAGATTCTCTAGCGCTTTTGCAGCTAGCAGATCAGTTGGTGCCAGCGCTATATTTTTTGAGGGGCGTTAATTGCACCATTTTACCTACTGCTTAACCCTGGTGCTAACTCCAAAAAAAACAGATCTTCGCCCAAAATTAACAGGCAATTGAAAGGAATGCAGCACAGTTGTTCTCTTGGCCCCATACACTATAGCAATGGATCTGGTCCGCATTGTCGTTGCTGTTGCAGTCGGCTCTATTATAAAAGTATCCTTTATCCACGTATATCCTAATTCTAATATATTGCCTAATTTTAAACATTTTATGCTGGGGGTTATTCATAGTATGGAAGCGGTTGATTATTAGGGTGACCGTGTGGACCATGTTTAAAGGGACAGTTGAATAAGTCTTGCCCTGAAACATGTATTATTTATATGCTGCAGCAGGGAAATTTTTGTCGCTCACCTGGCCTTCCTTTTGGACCTATTAAATGCAGTGTAATGATTCTACATGCTGTTGGGTGGCATTTATCATGCAATGCCCATCAGCCTTAATATATGTGTGCATCAAACCATGGATGATACGGCCACCTTGGATGATTTTAATAATGCAGGGGTGTGAGGTTATTCACTGGATGTGTTCATATTCAAGCTTGTGAGGGCGGGGGATAGGTATGGCCCGGCACTGGAAAAAAAAACGTTCTATCCTGTACACAACCGCATTAGCGCTGGGTCTCAGCCCGGGTCTTAGAGTTTTCCTAGCGTGCGCTAAACGACCTTGTTCATGGACTACTGCAGACAAGTGATCTGTTCGTGGGTCGTCAGGCACTATGTTTTAGCAACTCGCGCTAAATGTTTCCTTTAGCGATGGTGTTTTAGCTCACACAGGTGATTGGGCCCTTAGTTTTATTCAGTGATATGATTTAGTGGTGAAAATTATTAGTGCCCCCCCCAGTTTTGACTGCGGTATCTTCTGTGCCCCCCCTAAATATCGTTCCTAGAGTCACCACTGGCCGGCGGCAGCAGCATCTAAATAGGCGGCAGCACAACATTGGGCAGTAAGCGAGTGATGCCGCCGCTGACCACACCCACATGGTCCAGCGCGGGATTAGGACGCGTGTGTGTCGTGTGGGTGGATCATCAACCCGGCAGGAGCAAATTGTTCACTCTCTTCCAGCTTCCCCCGGGACCACCCAGACGCCAGGTATGTGCCTGCCTGCCTGTCCCACTGTGGAAAGCACCGGCTTGCTGGAGGTCCTCACACCCCACCTTCCTCCTGTGCAAAGGTCCTGAGCCCGCAGTCAGAAAGTGGGGTGGATATCCTGCAGCTCCTACCAGGCTCAGCCATCCCAGGGCTGGCGGGGGACAGGGTGCTGGGGAGGGCCCGGGGCAGACTTCACCTCCCCCCTCAGATAGGAAACTGACACACCTCCAGGCCGCCCTCCACCCCCGGGGAGCAAGGGACAGGAAAGCACCTACCAGAAACTGGGGCTCACTGAGGCCACCTCGGATCAGGCCAGACGAGACAGACTGCTTCATCTGAGGTGGGGGGGGACCCTAGGGAGGATATTCTTCTATTGGGTGGATGCCTCCTGTATGGGAGATCATGTGTAAAGTAGTTTTGTGCAGTGCTGCTACTGGTTTATAGTGACTGTAAAGGAAGGTCTCCTGTGGTGCATAAATAATGTGTATTGGTAAAGAATGTATGTATCTCAATTTAATGTGGGACACAGTGAATACAATTGTATTGTGGGGGGGGGGTGAATAGGAATTATCCTATAGTATCCCGATAAGTGGATATACTGGTCTATTAGTTTGGTAAATGTGAGTTACTAGCTTAGTTTGTGCCGTGCAAGACACGGTAGTGTGTTTATAACTGTGATAGCACCCTCTAATGGTAGTTTATATTCGTGCAGTTTTATGGTGCGCATGCGCAGGTGCAGGGAAACAGAAAGCAAAAAAACCAGTTGAAATATATAAAGTGCTTAAAGTAGAGAAAGCTCAGAATGGGGTGTCTGTGCTGTTATGGTGGTTTGCCTATTTGTCCAGTATAGTAGACAATACCCAAATGGGTTTAAAAAGTCAATGACCGTCTCAGGTAATCAATATAAAAGAAATGGCCTAGATGGTATTCCTGGATATAATCCTATGAACCATAGAATATGGGCCATTCCCGTGGGATATGCAAATCCACGTTGTCCTGTCTCTTTCAATCCTCCCGGTGTTTCATAAGGGGGGGGGGGCTGCTTCATTTGCCCAATGGGTGTAAAAAGGGAACTCAAGCTTAAATATCCCCGTTCCAATGTGACACCACCCAGCGTGTGGTGTGTGTGTGACGTGTGTGGCTGTTGGCTATGTGGTTTTATGGGATACGCTCATACACACCGCATACTGTGAGTTTTAATACTATGCAGCTCTGTGATACACTCTTACACACTGCACATTACTGTGAGGTTTATTGGCTGTGGAGCTCTGTGATATACTCATATACAACACATTTTTTGGGGGGGGGGCAGCACATCATCCATTGCTCCAGGCAGCACAGTGGCTTGGGCCGGCCCTGCATACCAGTGTGCCATAATACCAGTCTGACCTGTATTCCAGTTTGCCATACCAGTCTGACATGCATACCAACCAGTGTGCCGTAATACCAGTCTGACATGCATACCAGTGTGCCATAATGCCAATATGCCAGCAAATCAGTCTGCCATGCCATGCATACCACGTGCCATTATCTATAGGCATAATGTAAATCTACGCATAATGATAATGTATACGCTACAAAAAAAAAATACCCAACACTAGAGCGTTCGGGTTTGGCTTGAAGAAAAAGTGGCACCCCTGTGGACAACTTCAGACGATTTTCTTTTTTGCGACTACATCAGATTAGCGATCTTTCCCATTTCAATGGGATTTGTCAGGTGAACTCAAGACAATTATTACGTGACAAAAGATGAATTGTATATTTAAACCACCATGCTGCGGCAGGGAAATTGACCCATATAAAATAGATTTTAGTTCGACAGGCGAAGCCCATAGGATTCAGTGTAAAAAAAAAATATTTTCGTTTTTATATTTTTTTTATTCAGCCGCAGCAAAGAGCCTTTTTATGAGTATTTTTTTTTTTTATTATTTTTTTTTAGGCGGCACTTTTGATTCTCAAATTTTTTTAAAAGAGACACTGCTTTTTTTCATGGGCAAACGTAACGTCTGTTTTTATTTATTTATTTTCTTTAGTCCGTCTGTGTTCGGCAGTTCTTTCCTTGGTGCTGAAACCTATTTCAGCACCAAGGACAGGGTTTTTTTGTTTCCTTTTAAATCTTTGCTTTGTTTGGCAGCCAATCTGGGTTGTTCAGACGCTTCCAGTGAATGACCCTGGCCATGCGACAGTGTTGTCTGTAGGGATGCACCGAACTTATCGGCCGAAAATGGAGCATTCGAACCAGGGCCTAGAGGCTCGGCTAAGCAGCGGGCTCGCCTGCATCTGAGAGCCGGCCAAGCAGGGGCCTCGGGCGGGCCTCCAGGCGATTGATTTTTGTTGGGGGGGGGTGAGAGCGTTACACATACTCAGGGCATTACGGCCCATGCTGCAGTAAGGGGCCCGGCCGACTGGGGGGCCCCCCCCCGTCGGCAGCTTTGATTACTTTAGGCCGCAGGTCTCTGGAGGAGGTACTGCAGCCTACTTGGGCCTGGCTGCCATTTGAGCAGATAATCCAAGATGGCCGACGGACCCCCCTCTGATCAGTGTATGTCACGTGGGGAGGGGGTCCTTACTGGGTGACACCCTCTTGCAGGGTGACACCACTCAGGGCCAGCCTTTGTGTGCTTCCTTCTCTCAGCAGCGCTGTCTCTCTGTGGGGAGAGATCAACGATGTGCAGAGAAACTCTGTCCCCGGCGACACAAGCCCCGCCCCTCCATGTGACAGCTGTGGGTCTGGGATAGGAGGGGGAGCAACCCTCCCACCATCATGGCTGCCCCTTGCTTCCCCTGGCTCTGGAGTCTGCACACTGCCTGCCCTGCCCCTTCCTCACACAGCACCACCACAAGCACGTGCCTGTGGATGGGAGAAGGAGAGAAGCCAGGCCGAGGAGCTGCCTTGACACCCTGCACATGCTGGATCTGGACACAGGCAGGTAACAGGGGCTGTACTGGGAAGGGTAGAAGAGGGGGCTAGAGCGGTGACAGACTGTAAACTGGGGGGTGATAGAGAGAACACAGGGGGCTGGGGAGGGTGACAGAGGACACCGGTCAATCCATCCATCCTTATCTGTCTATCCATACATCCCACTGTCTATCCATCCATACATCCCTGTCTGTCTATATATCCATCCATCCCACTGTCTGTCCATCCATCCATCCATCCATCCCTCTATCCAGCCATTCATCCAGAGACTCACTGCTTTTACCTTTTAGAGGTCTATTGCTGTGGATCCTGTCTACGTTCATACTCACTGCGTTTACCGTGAGAGTTCTATTGCTGTGGTGCTCTGATATGCGCATACACACGGCACATTACTGTGAGTTCTATTGCTGTGGTGCTCTGATATGCGCATACACACGGCACATTACTGTGAGTTCTATTGCTGTGGTGCTCTGATATGCGCATACACACGGCACATTACTGTGAGTTCTATTGCTGTGGTGCTCTGATATGCTCATACACACGGCACATTACTGTGAGTTCTATTGCTGTGGTGCTCTGATATGCGCATACACACGGCACATTACTGTGAGTTCTATTGCTGTGGTGCTCTGATATGCTCATACACACGGCACATTACTGTGATTCCTATTGCTGTGGTGCTCTGATATGCTCATAAACACGGCACATTACTGTGATTTCTATTGCTGTGGTGCTCTGATATGCTCATACACACGGCACATTACTGTGAGTTCTATTGCTTTGGTGCTCTGTGATGCTTATCCAGTGGAATTATCTAATTATAGTTTTATGCTACATTGTTTGCACTAATAAACATTTTATGTGATTTTAAGGTATAGGGAGCAACACTCTGTAATCCGATCGTGATTCATATTTTTTTTTAATAACAATTTGAATTTCTTACTCTCTTAAATTATTTGACACAGATTGATACTTTGTTGTTGTGCGAGCAATATGTGTGATTTTAAGATATTGGGACTAACACTCTGTAATGTGATCACGATTCACAGTAAAAATTGATTTGCTATGGGAAGAGGGTATCATGGGGGGCCCTATTCTGAGGGTCAGTAAGGGGCCCTGAAATTTCTGATGGCTGGCCTGCACATACTCCCCTACAATCGGCCCTGAGCTCCTCCAGCGGTGGCAGTTCTCCTGCATCCAGTGTCTGCTCTCCGTCAGATGCTGGTCGCCAGGATGACGCCACAGATGCGGAGGCCTTTTAACCTGGGTCAAAGGCCACTGCTTCCATAACGTCATCCTGGAGACCGGCGTCTGACGGAGAGCATACACTGGATGCAGGAGGACTGCCATCACTGGAGGAGCTCAGGGCCAATGTAGGTGAGTATGTGTAGGCAACATATTCCCCTACAGCCACCTACTTCGGCCCTGAGCTCCTCCAGTGGTGACAGTCCTCCGGCAGACGGTTTCCCACCTCCGCCATCCCTGCGTCCGCCGGAGAGCGGGAACTGACTGCCATAGGACTGTCACCACTCACCATGGGACTGCCACTGTTTGAGGAGCTCAGGGCCGATGTAGGTGCAACGCTATCTTAACCCCCCCATCCAATCAGTCATCCGAACCTGGGCCTCCAGGCTCAGGCGAGCCCCCTGCTTGGTCGGGCCTCCAGGCCCAGGTTCTCATGACAAATTTTCGGTGTCAGTTTTCGGCCAAACTGATCTGGAAATTTTTAATTTTGTTGCACCACTAGTTGTCTGTAGTTGGAAGACCAAGTCGGTTTTCCGACCACGGATACTGTGGACAGCCAGCCGAAAGGTTGTATAAAGTGGTTCAATCATATCTTTCCCTGTTAAGTCACAATAAGTATAGGCTTTGTCATATAGTTTTGCTACAATCCACACACCGGTTTGTGTGTTACGTGCTAATTAACTCGTTAGCACATCAGGGATTGTGCTCACTTACATAAACTAACTGTACTTTTTGCTCTCCCCATGTTAAGTATAGGGAGCACAGAGTAATTAGCGTTAGGATTACAAAGTTCTAAAGCTAATTGCGCACCACTGCTGTTAACTGAAAAGTTACCATAGCTAGGAGCTGGTGCTAACTGAAATTGCTTTTGCAGAATCAGTCGGCACCAGCAGAAAATCACCCCAAAATTCGATACCTCTCAACCGGTGGATTGATCCACTGCTTCTGGGCGCCATGAGCAAAGTGAGACTAGGGACAAATGGTTCCCAGTCTCCCCCCAGGAATCACTCTGCGGCCCTCCACAATCTCGCGAGATTGTGTAGGGCTAAAGGTCCGGCAGCACAACCCTCAATGAAGTCATCCAGGAGGTGGTATTCACTGCTGTACGTTAGCACTGCTGAGAATATCATAGATCTTAGCGCTGCGTTACTGGGTAAACTGCTGAATTAGTGTCTGTCTCGTACTAGTGTGCTAAAACGGGGATGCTAAGGGGAAATGTACAGGCGCAGGTGTTCCCTGTTTAGCACCAACTTAGTAATACAGCCCTCTTTTGCCCCCTCCCATGCAATTTTGCGCTCATCCCAAAAACTCCCCCCACATATGCAAAGAAATTTTTTTTTGTGGTTTTTCCTTTTAGATTTTAAATGACCATCACCTCCCCGTTTGCTCCCATCGTTGAAAATGAGAAGGGGAGTTAGTGCAGTGGCATTGTTTGTTTTATATGTAAAAGCACATGTCAACGCCTTTTAGAACTGTGAAAAAAGTAGATTTTTGCATACGTTTTTGTTTTGTTCATATTTAAATTTTTCCACATAAGGAACCCCAACGCTCCTCGATGCAGGGCAGCAGTTTGTTTTTTACTGGAACAATGCATAATAACGCATTGTGCCATCGCCTCCAGACTTGCTGGCGACATGGTATCAGATGGTAAGTGCAGCATCATTGTTCACTTTTCAATTATAAAGTGATCAATAGTGCTGCGTTAAACAAAATAAATGCTACATGGGGCTACATGTAAATATTTCTGTTCAACTAAATAAGGAAGCAAGATGTATCATAACCATTAATTAAACGCATAACTCCTTATCGGTCATTGAGAAAATAAACTGTTAAATTCAGAGCAGGTATAGAAAATATATTAAAACTTAACTCTTACTATAATACTTAAAATAGTCTTGCACTTATAAATGTCAAAGATGAATTACTGCCAAGGTGATACAGGGGTTCATTCAAGCAAAGGATGCCACATTGTCAGGTGCTGGTTCCAGGGTGGCAGGTTTGAGCCCAAACGCAATGAGGAAACTGAGATTCAGATAAACATATACAAGAGGGTTTATTAGGAGTAACATAAAAGGCAATAAACAAATATCAAGGAGCTGGATAAGACTGAGATGAAGGGAAGACCCTGTATATATAATAAACAGTAACAAGATTAACTAGAAGCAAGATGAGAAAAGGATAAACAGAAGGACAGTACTAAGCTACTATAAAGGAGACAATATAAGAATAAAGTCTGAAGGAGATCTTTAGGAAATAAATAGTAAACCAAAGCAGAAGAGTCTTTTGCAGGCAGAGGGTCCTGGGTCGGCAGAGGGTCCTGGGTCGGCAGAGGGTCCTAGATAGCTGTGGGTCTCGATGGCAGGCACAGTGCAGGGAAATACTGGAGGAGACAGAACAGTTAGGGTCTAGGCAGATAACAGGAACAAGTGGTAGCTCCCTGTCAGCTTGGCATACACCAAGATAATGCAGAAGCAATGTTAATTGGGTGCGGTCTGGTTTTGTGCAGGGAGCATCAGGTGAATTAGTCAACACCTGAGTGTTGCAGAGGAGAGTCCTGAGAAGACTGAGACTCTCAGCACTACGAGGCGGCACTGGATTTAGGCTTTCTATGGCGCCGGCAGCTAGGACCCTTTCACACATAGGTAACTAAACACAAAACATACTGTTAATTACAAAATTACATATTCAGAGACCAGGGCACAAGAAAGTAAATCAAGAGAGACAATAATTTATCAATTTATTTTCTCTATACTGCTGCATTAGAATAAAAAAGAAAATATTTATATTTGTTTTTAATATTTATAATCTATTCTTGCTATTCGTTGACCTTTCCAATAATGCCTTACCTGACCCTCTAGCCCAGTGTTTACCAAACCTGTCCTCGGGACCCTCAACCGGGCCAGATTTTGCAGATCACCTTGGGGAAAAGCAGACTGAATCCTACAATCACTGAGCAGCAAATTATATCACCTGTGCTGAGCTTCAGATATCCTGCAAACCTGGCGAGGCAGAGGGTTCTGAGGGCAGGTTTGGGAAACCCTGCTCTAGCCTCTAGGATTTTGGAGATACAGGGGTCCAAAGGGAATTCCCTGCCCTACTGGTCCCGTTTCTGACATCCTTGCACCCCTGCTGGAGATGTCCACGATTGACTCCACATAGGCACCGAGCCGCAGAGCAGGCCATGTTTTATGGTTTTTGCGGGCTCAAGGGACAGCTGTCTTGGGCCCCACATCGACTGGGCCCGGGCAACAGCCCCTTCTGCCCCACGTTGAATCACAGACTGTTTGTCTGTAGGGTGCTGTGTGTTGTTCTGTGATTTTTGAGAAAGTGTATATTTTTTAGGGTCTTTGTTGTGTTGCGTTGTTGTTTTTTTGTTTTTTGTTTTTTTACTCCTGGGGTCATTTCCAAAATAGAAGATTAGGAAGCTTAGGGTTCAGAACTCTCCGCAAGTCACCAACATGGGGAATAACAGGAGGAGTGGTATTTTAACCCTGAAAGAGTTAACACAATGTGAAGAAACACAAAAATTGTTAGCATAATAATTGTTGCATAAAACGATTTTATATTTATCTTCTATATTCACTTTTCTATCTTCTTGGTTTTCTTCCTATTTTTGTCTTTTTGCAGAAGAATTTACCTACAGGAAGTAGCTGGAAGCCTGTCTCCCAATAACATACCACTCCTAGTGAAACATTTTGGATGAACAGCCTGTATGCATTTAGCACGCATGCAGCCAATTAAATGCGTCTCATAGAAAAGTGTTACCTCTCATTGCAAGGTATTACAAGACTCCGGTTGACTTGTTCTACCCACTGATTCCTCCCCACGTTTCAAGCGAAAATAATGTTGTGCTTGGACCAAATCAAGGGAAGAAGAAACCATGGCTGCTGATTGACAGCTTCAAGGTGGAGGCAAGACCACTGCATAAAAGAACTGTAAGAGCAATTGGGGGAAGAGAGGGAACTGTGTGCTGTCACAAAGACCATATAAGCAGTTGTGTCAACAGGCTGGACACTCCCGCAAGCAAGTGTATTGAGAGGCATTGTCTGGTTGGCACGACACAGAGCTGGGTATTCCTTGGAACGCTGCATTTTGCAAATTGACAGCCTTCCTGGCAGAGGAAAGCTCTTGAGTTTGGAAAGCTGTATCAGTCTGACAGGAAACGTGGCAGGAGAAGGGGGACACCACACTCAGCTACCCATGACCGTTTAAAATACATTAAATGAAGGTGGTGGCTAGTGTATTCCTGTAGAGCACGTTGTACCCGTATTAATATTGCTTCAGGTATAATGGTGTAATCGGTATGACTAAAATATATTTTTATCATAACAGGGGACATTTTACCTTGGTTTTTACATTAACTACGTTGTGCCCTTTTAGGGTTTCCAGTTTTAACTCATTGTCGTCGACAGGTGTTATTTGACGTCCGGCAGCAAGCAGGTTTAAGCATTGTGAAGCGACATAGCGCATCCCACTGCGTCTGGGCCTCCCCAAGCCCGCCTCCCTTCCCAGGGTGCAGATCACTGGCTGGGGGGGTCTGCCTGACAACGCAGGCAGTCTCCCGGCAGCCAATAACAGCAATCCGGGTCACGTGACTGTGGTGACAGCCTGTCTGTCAACAATGTGTCAGCAAATTATTGTAACATTGGCTGAGACATTGCCTCTGCCCCTCTTTTCTCCTTGCTTCCATCTAAGGCGAGGGCAGAGTATCGTTGCTGAAATTTTACTGTAAAAAAGTTTAAAAAAAATAACACTTTTTTCTAACCCTTTCAGTGCTGATCACCGCATAATCCCTGTGATCAACTCTGTATTTTTCATTTAATTTTTCTCCATTTACTTTTTGCTTTGGGGTCAAAAATAATTTTTGACCATTTTTCTAAGCTGCAACAGTTATTTAAAAAATGTTAACCCCTGCTGCCTGGCCTGGTATTGTATGGTACTTTATTAGTGATCTGTGTGCTCAGAGGGCTCTCTGAGCAAGCTGACCTTTTTTGACTTTTTGGGGTTTTGTTTTATAAAAATAAAAAACCTTTCATTTAGTGCTTTTCGCAGGTGTGTAACTTGCAATCAGTGATTTTTATTTTAATTTATTGGGTTGTGTGTGGGTGGAAGTGGGAATTTGGAAGTTTTTGACCATTCTTTTGTCAGCTGCAACATTTTGGTTTTTTTTAACCCCTTTCCCTGCTGCCAGATCACTATTGTACAGTATCAGTGCTGTGTATGGTACTGTGTCACTGATGTCCGTGTGATCAGTGGGCTCACTGATCAAGCTGACCTTTTTTGAGGGTAATTTCTTATAACAAAAAAAAAGCAACACTTGTGCTGGTCACAGCAGTGTGATCTGCAAACAGTTATTTTTTATTTTTTTTTGGGTTGGTTATTGTGTTGTTTTGTGGAATTGGCGGGTGGGTGTAGGTAGTGTGTGTTTTAGGCCGGTGGGAAAACAAATTTAAATTACCCCTTTTAGTATCCCCTTAAAATGGAACAGTTTTATTCAGCAGAGGCGTATGATATCCTGACCGGGTCTGAGAGCGACACTCTCGCTGAAAGTGACACCGTCACAGCCTCTGACGTAGAGCCTCTCAGTGAAACCTCCAGTGATGGTGACCCCTCACCATCTACTACAACGTCAGAGAACAACTGGGTACCCGCAAATATGACTTCCCCAGAAGTACCCCCATTCACGGCTACACCTGGCATCACAGTAAGGGTAGAGGATTGTGAGCCAGTGAGCTATTTTAGCCTTTTTATGTCGGACGACATATTTGAAATGGTTGTTGAGCAAACCAACTTGTTTGCCGACCAGTACCTTGCTGCGAATCCGGAGTCATATTACAGTAGACAAAAGATGTGGCTCCCAACAGATGTTACAGAAATA
Organism: Leptobrachium leishanense; assembly: GCA_009667805.1. NCBI lineage: Eukaryota > Metazoa > Chordata > Amphibia > Anura > Megophryidae > Leptobrachium > Leptobrachium leishanense. Next base: position 107,517,050 of record CM019071.1, read on the forward strand.
AAAAAATTTTGGGCTCTAACCCTTGTAATGGGATTTGTTAAAAAGCCAAGCATAAGATCTTACTGGCACCAGAATCCCATCCTGGCCACACCTCTTTTCCCAAGGGTTATGAGGAGGCAACGCTATGAGCAAATCCTGCGATTCCTCCAGTTCAACAATAATCTACTGTGCCCACCGAGAAAGGACACATTGCATGACAGGCTGTTCAAAATTCGGCCACTTATCAAACTCCTTTCTGCCAAATTTACCGAAAATTATATCCCCGACCAAAACATCTGTATTGATGAGTCCCTGATGAAATTTAAAGGTAGACTTATTTTCAAGCAATACATCCCAACGAAGCGATCCCGGTATGGTGTAAAATTGTATAAGTTATGTGAGTCTACGACTGGGTATACATGGGCTTTTAGAATTTATGAAGGGAAAGATAGCCAGCTTGACCCCCCAGGATGCCCTGATTCTATAGGTACTAATGGAAAAATTGTCTGGGATCTCGTCTATCCCTTGTTCAATAAGGGCTATCATCTATGGCTTGATAATTATTATACCAGTATCGACCTATTTAAAAATTTATATTGTTTTGAGACCTTTGCATGTGGCACAGTGAGGAAGAATCGCAGAGGTTTCCCCCAAATTCTGACAAGAGGCAGAAAGAGTAGAGGCTTTTCTTCAGCTCTACGCCAGGATGAAGTACTAGCCCTTCGGTTCACAGATAAGAAGGATGTATACATGTTGTCTACAATGCACAATGAAAGTACAGTGTCTGTTTCTGTCCGAGGAAGAACTGAGAACTTGGAAAAGCCAAAGTGCATTGTAGATTACAGCAAGTATATGGGGGGAGTAGACTTGGCTGATCAATGTATACAGCCTTATCTGGTGAACCGAAAAACTAGGGCATGGTACAAGAAGATTGCAATATACTTGAGCCAGATTGCAGTTTTTAATTCGTATGTGCTCTATAAAAAAGCAGCAATAGGAAAGCCATATCCCTTCCTAGAATTTATGTTAGAAATTATATCAAAACTTCTCTTAACCAATGCCCCCGATACTCCCACTTTGGAATCAGGAGATTTCCAAAGACTTGGTGGCAAGCACTTTCCTTCCCGAATCCCCCCCACACGCTGTAAACAGTCACCCCAGAAAAAGTGTCGTGTTTGCCACAAGAAAGGAATACGAAAGGAGACTATTTATTGTTGCCCTACCTGCCCATCTCTACCAGGCCTCTGCATAACAGACTGTTTCAAAATCTTCCATACAGAGCAGCACTACTGAATCACATATTCTGGATTGTCCAGACTGCTCTTTGTTAGTTGCCTGTACCGACTTATTGGCTTGTTATAATGACTACTCTGACTTCTGGATTCGCCTGACCTTGGTTGGTCCCTGTTTACGTTAAGCCCAGCCATTGTAAAGTAGCTGTACCAAACAACTCAAAATACTACATTTAGAATACTTGTTAATGGTGTGCCATCTTTGGAGCAATTTTCTTTATTATCTTGCCATGTTCTCTCAAAGACTGCATAAGTCCAGAAAATTACTTAGATTTCAATGTGTAAAAAAACAAATGGGGAAGCCCTATCTTTGACCCTGTAACTTTCCAAATTGCAAAAAAACCTCTACATGGGGATACCGTTGAACTTGTGAGACATTGCTGACCACAAATATGAGTGTTTTAGGCCAGTAAATTGTTGAGTGCGCATAATCAGCAAAAAATGCAGTTGATGTGTGAAAAAGGCAAACCTCAAAACCTGAAGACTGAGGACTCTATAACCTCCTTAACGCTAGCGCTCATATACGTGAGCATTAGGGCTAGGTTAAATTAGGTTACCGCATGCCGCCCAGATCATGACCAGAACGCTAACAGGTTATAAAATCCGTTAGCGCATTGGTAATAGTGGTTTATAGCGTGAGCTTACTGTACCTTGCGCTCCCTATAACATGGGGAGCGCAAAAGTGTAATTTTATTTATAAAGTATTTTACCAGAAAGGATACATTGAGATTTCTCTCGTTTTCAAGTATGTCCTGGGTTCAAGAACATTGAATTGTTACAGTCGTTGCATTTTATTACTTTGTATTTCTGTAAGATATTAAAAAAATCAGTGTTAGGATCACAAAGTCCTAATGCTAATTATGCACTGCTGTGGTTAACTAAAAAGTTATCCACAGCTCCAAGCTGGTGCTCACCCATTCCGCTTCTGCAGAAAAAGTCAGCACGAACTGGTATCCCCCCCCCCCCCAATGAATCCAATACTCACCTCTCATCCCGCGGTGCAAATGGCAGCCCAACCTGCCTCTTCTGGCCACCGGGAGCCGAGTGAGACTGGGGACAAATAGTCCCCAGTCTCCCTCTGAGAATCACTCCGTGGAATCACATGGCCCAGCAGCACATCCCTCCCATGGAGTCCTATGGACTCCCTTCTGAAATGGTCAAACCACATATTTGACCCGGTGACCTTCCAAAACCTCAAAAAACAACTACAGAGGGATATTGTTGAACTCATGAGACATTGCTGAACACAAATGTATATATTTTGTGCAGTAAAAGCCAAGAATGCTATATCATTCTCACTTAAACTACAACGCAGAACTTTGAAATTAACAATTTCCTATTTTCTAGCATGTTTTATATATAAATCTTTGATGGGAAATGAAAGCCCTATTTCTCCTGAACAAAATGATCTATAATATGGGTGGGTGCACTTAATATGAAAGAGGTAAATTATGGTTGAACAGACGTATAGCTAAAACTCTTTTTAGTTGTGTTCAGAACTTGTAAAATTTCCTGTCCTTGGGGGTTAAATTGAATATGCGTGCAAGGCTTGAAATTCCTGCCTTGATATTACAGGGACATTCTTGTTGTATTTTACCCAAATATTTTCTATACTGTGTGCATATTGCCTGTCCTTAAAATTTTGAAAAATATTTGCCAAATTATGTTTTTTTTTTTCTACTTTGATAGTTGAAAAACTGTAGCTACTGCTTGTTTCCTGTTGGCATCTCTCTTTCTCTTACTTTACCCGTGTGGAGCCTGATGTCAACCCCTTCCCCTCTCATCAAAATCCACATCCGAAATTCTTATACTCTGCTGTGAACATGGAAGACGAGAATCACAGGCTGGATCATGAGAGCTGGTGTTGAATAAATGGGATGCAAACTTTGTATTAAGAAATAAAGTACATCGTTTCCGTTGCCAGCTTTAATAAATTGAATTTACTAGACCTTACTTTAAAAAAAAAAAAACTTTTCAAGGGCACCAAAATATATCTAATCCTCTTTAAGTATCTTTATGCCTACACTTTTACTCCTTTTATGAAATGCGGGCGGCATTTTTGTTGAAGTTGCACCATTGAGGTTTTTGCGGGTGTTGGCAAATCCCGCAAACACCAGTGTTTGCTGAAAACCCCCTTTGTTTCTCCTATCCTTCCAATTTTCCTTTTTAGCCCTCTTAGCTCACACCAGGTGATAGCACCCTAAGTGTTAGCGTCAGATTAATTGAGTCTAGCGCCTGTCCAACAGTTTGTTTGCCTCTCGCTAAAAACGGGAAAAATCACTTAGCATGAGCTTGCTGTACTTTCCGCGTCCTATACTTAACATGGGGAGCACTAAAGATCTCATGTGCTTTTATAACTAACAGATCACTCGGTGCCTGCGCTAATTTCTGAAGCGATTCTAATCACAAAATTTTACCTACTGCTCAACCCTGGTGCTAACTCGGTAAAACAGGTCCTCGCCCAAAATTAACAGGTAATTGAAAGAAATGCAGCACAGGTGTTCTCTTGGCCCCATACACTATATTAATGGATCTGGTCAGCAATGTCACTGCTGTTGCAGTAGGCTATATTATGATATACATGTATCCTTTATACATATATATATGAGAATTCTAATATATTGCCTAATTTGAAACATTTTATGCTGTGTGTTATTCATAGTATGTAAGCAGTTGAGTATTCGGGTGACTGGACCATATTTAAAGGAACACATTATGCTAGTTATTGCAGAAAGGAGCACATGTATAAGTCTTGCCCTGAAACATGTATTATTTATATGCTGCAGCTGGGAAATTATTGTCGCTCACCTGGCCTTTCATTTTTGGATCTATTAAATGCATTGTAATGATTCTACATGCTGTTGGGTGGCATTTATCATGCAATGCCCATCAGCCTTAATTTATGTGTGCATCAAAACATTGAACGGCCACCTTGGACGATTTTAATGATGCATGGGTGTGAGGTCTTTTCACCGGATGTGTTCATACTTATACAAGCTTGTGAGGGCAGAGGATCTCTATGGCCCAGCACTCTGCACTGGAAAACAATGGTTCTATCCTGTACCCAACTGCATTAGCGCTGCGTCTCAGCCCAGGTTTTAGCGTTTCCTACGGCATGCGCTAAACGACCTTGTACACAGACTCCCGCAGGCAAGGTGATCTGTTAGTAGGTTGTCAGGCGCTAACTTTTAGCGTCTCGCGCTATTTTTTTTTTTTCTTTAGCAATGGCGTTTCAGCTCACAACAGGTGATGGGGCCCTTAGTCGATTTATTTTTTCTTCATTCACCTGTTTTCTGCCACAATCACTCTCTTTCTCCTGACTCATCTTCGCATTTTCTGTTCCTGCTCTATGCGATGTTTTTATTCATTCTTCTGCAAATTATTGAGTTTTTTTTTAATCTTCTCCCCATCATGCTTATATTTTTAGTTTTTCTTTTGACCCTGTTTTTTTAAGTTCTCGTTATACGATTGGTATTTGGACAGCGTTATTTTTTTTTCTTATTTTCTCTAATCCAGCACATTGCCAGTGAAATCTGTGCTTCTATATCAAGTTATTTATATCTGTATGCACATATATTTTGAGTAGATGATGCACTCAAGATGTGTTCAAGGGTCTTTTGAAGTGAAACCAAATTTATTTAAACATCACTGCTTCAATTCTGAAAGCGAATCATTTATTTTAAGACAAATACATTTTATTTCACATCCAGAAACCCTTAAGAGCTTTTGTGCACCGAGGAAGGGGTACTACCCTGAAATGTTTGTATCATTTTGTCTCTCCAGTAAAATATACGTCACACTAGTGTACATTTTCTACCGCAGCTCTAATCGTTGCCTTTTTTTTATGTAAATTTACTGTACCAAAGATCCTTAAGTGAGTTATCTTAACTAATATATTTTTATGATCTGACACCCATTGCACACAACCATCATGATGTGCAACTCTGAAATATGGTCATGCACAGTGCACATTACTGAGTTTTTTTTTTATTGCTGTGGAGTTCTGTGATGCACTTTTTTAGGCCTGCGTCAGACGAACGCAGTGCTCATGTCCGTGTTGTCACTCAGTTTAACGTCAGTGGTAGCATAGAATCAAGAGCAATAGAGACCCGCACACAAAGTAGGACCGCACCGAACTGCGCATGCACAACGCATGTGGCAAACGGACGCAAGTTAGGCAAGAACGTAAAACCGCTAGACTGACGCGCAGAGTGCGCCACATCCTCGTAGCATTCTGTGTGAGTGCGATGTCAGACGCAGTGCATTTGCGACATCCAGCAACTTGACGCACAAAATGGCTTTTCATATCCTTTTCAAATGTTTAGCATTTTTCATATTAATTCTATTTCCCATAGCTCCCTTTTTTTTTTTTTTTTTTTTTTTTTTTTTTTTCTACATCCGTCAACAAAAACGGACCGTGTGGAGTCTACAGTATCTTCCGTCAGTACGTCCGTCCATTGTGCACTCACGCAGACTGCGCTCTGACTGCGTTCATCTGACATTAGCCTTATACACCATACATTTCTGTGTTTTTTTGCTGTGGAGCTTTGTTACACTCATACACACTGCACATTGCTGTGAGATTTGTTTTTCTGTGGAGCTCGGTTATACGCACATACGCACCACACATTGCTGTGAGTTCTATTGCGGTGGAGTTCTGTGTTGTGCTCTTATACACCACACAATGCTGTAAGTATTTTATTGCTGTGGAGCTTTGTGATACACTTATACATACCGCATATTACTGAGGTTTTTTTTTATTGCTGTGGAGTTCTGTAATGCGCTCTTATACACCACACATTACTATGAGTTTTTTTGCTGTGAAGCTTTGTGATACACTCATACACACTGTACATTACTGTAGTTAAGCTCTGTGATTCACCTAGTGCTGAATATAGCTCAATCTAGTCTTAGGAAATGTTGAAAAAATAAGTGTAGTAACTGAGAACAAAATAGGATGGACGTAAACATGTATTGTTGATTGATGTATAAATTATACTTTTCTATGTGCTGCAATTAAAGGTGGAATTAATTGCATTTTACCTGTGATCTAGTGCTTAACATCAAAAGCAAATATCATGGCGCAATATGAACAAAAATATCTATATATATATATTATATACTGTATAATAACTTTGAAGATCCAGACTGTCCTTACTTCTAGTGTACAGGTCACACACTACTACACAATTTGTTAACATTCCTTAGGGAAATTTGGTTCAATTAAACTTCCCAAGAGGGAAAAGAATTAATCACTAACAGGCTAGCACAGCCACTGAACTGACCTTAGTCAGGATAATTGAATTCAGTAATGTTTAAGAACTAGTTGAGGTTAGAAGCAGTGGAAGGAATTGTTATGGTAAGAACAATAAAAATAGGGATTTCTCAGCCTAAAAATTGTTTTATCCAGTCATGTGGTGCCTTTTTAAAAAAGTATGACATGAATACATTCAATATAATTACAATTTCATATCCATTGTTTGTTGATCCGAGGAGAATTCTGATTGCCGTTATAGAAAGAACGAAGGATATTTTTTCTCTATTGGCTACTATTGGAAAATGCTCCATGTTGGTCGTATTTTCTTTTGTGTTAACAGCAAAAGGGATGTGTATTTTATAAACTTAAACTATTATGCTACGATATTAAATATAAATGAAAATAGCTGTATCCCAAAGTTAAATGCAGATGTACAAGTATTTTGACCAGCCAGCAACAGAAAGGACATGTAGTGTCTGCAAGATCTTGATGATATAGAAAACGTCTAGGCATTAAGGGCCCTATTTAAGGGTGGGTGGGCACAAGCAGATTTTCCTTACCATCTCCCTTGTACCGTATGTATTCAAGGGTAGGCGCTTTATTAGCAGTTGGCAATAGAAGGAAGCCAAGGCGCAGAGTGCTGTACACCACTGCTGGTATAAACTCCCAGATTCCCTAGAACGCCTTGGATCTCAGCGCATTCCAGCTGTGAGCTCTATGTGCGCTCATGGGTTAGAGCAGGAGTGATGGATGAAGCAGGGAGGGAGACTGGGAACTATTTGTCACGCCACCCTGTCCACCAAGGAAGAGTGATAAGTATGGGATTGAGTACATTTAGTTTAGTGTGTTAACACCAGCTTTTAGGAGGCCGTATTTCTTTGAGAAATACTGTCTCAAGACAAGACTACTTTGGAATAGCTCTTCTAATCTCAGGAGAAAATTAACGCCTCATGCACAAGTTATAGGAGATGTTAATTTACAGTAGGGAAGCGCTATGCTCAAGCCGCAAGCATTGCAGCAAGAGTGAAGCGATTCCTGACATTAAAATAACTGCTGGACACCTTGTACATGACGACTCCAGAAGTTCTTAATTATTTTTACATCAGTCTTGGCCTAGGGCCCTAATTGCCTAAATGTGATGACCATACTGATATGTTTTTGTTTTAACATCCCATGCATTTTGCAATATTTTCTATGTACTCAGTGACTCCTGTATTTATTTAGTATAAAATTGAAGACCTGCGACACTCTGGTAAAATTGGATTAGTTGTTAATGCATGCTGATACCAACCCCGTTTGTTTTTTTTGTTTGTTTATTATTTTTTTGAGTGCTGAAAGTAGCCTTTACCTACTTTAACCCCACATTCACTACAAAGCAGTTTTGTTAAAAAATTGGCCCTATTGCAACTGAGCTGTTCGGTTAATGAGTGGGGCTGTTATACTTAAATGTCCCCTCATTAACTTAACGGCTTCATAAACTATTCAGAAGCTTGGTTTTACCAGTTGTATACTGTAAGTTAATTGCTTCTATACTTTATATAGGAGAGATTAGCAAGGGACCAGATGGAGGATTCAACAAGGAACAAGCTATTCCATGGTAGCTCGCTATACTCAGCTCGACAGTATTCAGAAATGAAAAATGGATTCGAGACCTTAGTACCCAGAAGTTTGCTTTTGCATGGGTTCTCTACGTTTACGGCCATTGGTTTGCAACTAGCCAATGAAGAGCTATTCCATCCTTGCTCACTCTTTATGGTTCTAGTCGGCCTTCAGACATGAATGCTGTCTTTTACACCCTGGTTTTAAGAGATCCTGCTTTTGCAAAACCACTTAACACTTCAAAACAAAAAAATCTCTTCCTTACCAATTACCATCATGGGTGAGCAATTCATACTTATTTTTCCCCTTAGCAGTTCCCTAGTATGGACTTGGTTAGAATCGGGCCCAAGTTTTAGATCAAGAGCCGTTGGTTTTAATGAGTGGGGCCGTTATTAATGAGTGAGCCGTTAAGTATGAGTATTGGCTTGGGTGAAAGAGGGCCTTGGAAAATCACATTGGAAATATAACCACAAAGGACAAATAGGCACAAAGGTACACAGTGTCAACGCTTATAATATGCCGGCGACCATAACTGAACTGGACACCAGCAATGGTGGAATATCACTGAGAAGGAGCAGCTTGGCCATAACTGTGCTTGTATGGTAAGGATGTCACAATGCATGCATAAAAGAGATGTCATCAAGTACCTACTGCTGCCACTCAAGACGTGCCACATAGGGCGGTCGCCAGTCTGGGCCGTCTACTCCTCTCTGTACACTACTGATTACACATATGTTTATCAAATTGACACACTGGCGAATTGTCACTATCCACCATAGTTTTTCATTGTTGCAATCATGATAAGCCTCGTCGATTCCCAAAAGGGAAATACAAGCAGCGGCAGGAGAAACTTCATCAATGAATCTTCTTCTGCCACTTTTTGCATTTCCCTCTCAGGATCGCCAAAGTTTCTTGTCATTGCAACAACGGCTATATTCACATTTATTTGTAAAAATGGTAAAGTAGCTTAGTGAAAATCCTTGAAATTATTCCATCTTGTAAGGGGAAGCACAGAGAAGGAGAGAAATCTATTATCTAATGAAGCACGTTTGTTTGCTATTCCAATGTATGGATTCTACATATTGTAGGGCAACACTTCACACACTGCCTGTCAGAATATATATATATATTCTAATATAATATATGCAAGCTATGTGTATTATATACATTTTACACTATGAAGTCTAGCATTGGTAAATTAGATGATGAGAAAATATTGACGAATCGTCTCAGGTTTGAGAAGATATGTTTTCCTTTTTGAATCTAATGTTTCCAGTTTTTTTTATAGCCCTTCATAATCCCCATGTAGTAAATAATCACCTTGAATATATGAAACATTGCATTTTTTTTAATGCAAAACTAAAAATGAAGGTAGAGAGAGAATGTTAAAACACACCTAGATAATTCTACTTTGGCATGCTGACCTCACCTATAACGTATATAATGCTTAGCTATTAACAACGTGAACCATATCATATCAGCTTTGACAGTCCAACCTTTGAACTCCTATAATTGCAATAGATGTACGCACTTCAGTGTTGTCGTGATTGGTAAAGCACAGTAGTTGCCTGAATTGTTGACCGCACTGACATAGCAATACCTTGACAACATGAGCATAGGTGAATTCATATTTCAACAGGGGTATAATTTCAGTGCAAGCAAGTGACTGACTTTGCTTCCACAAGGAGATTAAAATACACTTTTACTATTACTGTAATGTTGGCACATGACAAATAAGTGCATGGGTCCGTCGTATGTTATTGCCAGCTTATGACAAGCACTCCTATTGGTTGCTGATCATAGCGTGCACATGATTTTAACATTTTCCTAGGGTTAAAACACACATATACATAGGCTGTTCAAGGAAAAATTGCATACCTGTTTCAAAAATGGTATGCTATTTTTCATTGAGATACTTTTAGAGGGGTACTTTAGGGTTAAACATTGACCTCTCCTCACTCACCATCCATTTTGCTGAGTACATTGAGCACCATTGGAGGAAGCTGGTCCCCAAAGGTCCCGATCGTCAGGAATCTCAGCTCAGCAATCAGGTGGGACTAAGCCCCTCAGCCATCTGAACCCAATCACCAAAGAGGGCACTCAGGACACTATGACCTTTTAAAATTACAATGAGTGGACACCGTGCATAGTGTCAAATTAACTACATTTAAACTCTCGCTCTGATTAGTGTACATTGTATAGCTAACCAGCATGAGTCCTTTGTATCCTGCTGCAGGCAGGAGTTAACATGCCCTGTTGAAGTAGGACAAGCAATTTTATTAAAATATCCCTAGCAGACTGTAGAGACCCAAATCTTCTACAATGATCTTCAGTTTTAAAAATAATATATGTTTGTGCAATACATATGTTTGAAAGATAATCTGCAGTAGATTCCATGGGCCATGTGGATAAATTTTTCTGAGACCAACCGGTGAACACATTATCTTTCACATAAACAGGGTTCTTCAGAGAGCACCGAAATGTCACTGACATTTGTGTGCTCTCCTGTTCCCTGCACTTTGGCGAGTTCGATTCGCTGACCCTGCAGTGAATTCAGCGCTCACCGTGGGGTCTCCCAGCTGCAGCGAATCAATCCGCAAAACTGCTGAATCGAGCCAAAAAAGCCAGTGAACCGCTGAACAGACCGCCATCCAGCCACTGGAAACAGCCAGCAAGCCGCCGAACAAGGATAAGCAAAAAAAAGAACCACATACTGCAACTTTCAAAAGGCTATTAAAAAAATAAAAAATACTTCATGAAAATGCCTGGAAATAGGGGGCGTGGCCAGCTACTCGAGAGAGGACGTGTCTCGCCGGAGCTCCGCATGTCCTCTATTATACTGGGGATCCTAGCTGATTTTTTTTTTTTTTTTTTTAAGAGGAGATTGCTCAATGTATGATCCCGAGGGGCTGGCCATTGGTACCACGCAGTCCGGAGCCCGCTTGGTTCCCCCCTCCAGACCAGAGAGACCCCGCTGACGGTTGCTGCCTCTTGGCGGCAGCCATCTTGCAGCCTGCTACTTGGCTCTGTTGGTGTCTGACCTCCCTGGTCCTACCACCTTGTCCCGGACTCTGAATATCCTACCGGTTGTGGAGATGGAGGGCCCCCGTCTCCTGGCCGAATTTGCTGATTGCCCTGTGGGGGGCATGGACGGACCTGGGGAGCGCTGGAGTGGCAGATCGGCATCCCTAGTAGGAGGTGAGGATGCCATGACCTGCGGCCTGGACGCATGCCTGCAACTGCTGGAAAGGGAGGACAATGAGGCCCTGCTTACCAGGGTATTTGGCACCGGATGCTGGCGACGCTGAGAGTCTGCTGTGAGACGGAAACCCTCGGGGCGAGGGAACTAGGGGCTGCCTCAGAACCGGCTACTGCTGGAGGCATTGATGGCGGCGACCTGGAAGGGGTGCCGACCTGGATGTTACGACTACCTAAGCTGTCACTGGCTCCGAATGCTGGCGTTGTGGAGGAGACCTGCGTGCATCAACGGGTAGCTGTGCTGGCGGCTCCCACCGTAAGGCCTGTGATGATTTCCCCCGGCAGGTCGTGAGGATGAATCGGATGTGGTCGAAGAGATTACACATGGCTCTGCCGCACGCTAGTGGCGTAGGAGTTAGCAGAGCGGCGTGTGCCTTGCGAGGACCTGACAACCTTTTCTGTGGCTCTAAGCTGGTGGTAACCAGATACCTCGGCCTAGTGATATCGATGAGGGTTTTGAGACCTGGCCTGCCTTGCAGCGCCCTGCCTGCTGTAATAGAAATCCCATTCCGGGACATCGGCTGAGGAGATCCTTTCACTGTATTTTTTGTTTTTCCTTTAGCTGCCTTTTCTGCTGATTATTCGGCCTTCTCCCGGTGCCCCCCCCCCTCCCGTCTGCAGAGTGCTTTTTCGTTTCTTTTATGCAAAGTGATTTGTGAAGACACCCTCCCCCCTACAGCTGAGACCCCCTTTGCGATGACACTTGACTTTTCTGTTTTTGTTTATTTTATTTTTTTCTGTCCCCCCCCCCCCCCCCCCGATTTTTCCTGATGCACCATCTCTGAGGAATCTTTTTTTTTTTTTTTTTTTTTTTTTTTTTTAGCAGTCTTAAGACGACCTCTGTCGTTCCTCATTTTACTTTTATCTGCTGTCTGCAACGTTATGCATAGTTGTTTTTGTTCTTTCTCTCTCTCCGTGCGACTCTCCGCGTTGTGCGCTGTGACCCTCCCCCTACATTCGGGGATATTTTTTTGTCCCCCCACCTTTTTTGATTCACCTGAGACCCCCCCCCCCCGTTTGAGTAATTGCTCCCCCTCGCCCCTTTTTTTTTTTTCTCCCCTTTCCACGCATGCCCTGATCGTACTCTGGTCCCACCTTCTCCGTCCCCCCTTTTTTTTTTTTTTTGCCGTTTTTGGGCAGATTCGGGGTGTGCCATTGTGGTGGGCACCATGGCTCTGACCGCCATCCCTGGCCCCCGAGTGCCCTGGCCTGGTGACCTGCACTCTTCCATGGCCTCTTTTTGTCCTCTGGACCCCTGGGAGTGAGCCAGGAAGGTCACATATTAGGCCTTTGCCATACCCAACATTGTTTTTTTTTTTTTTGGGTCCCGAGGTATTACTTGGTGCGTGTCCCGCCTCCTTTTTTATTTTTACAGCTGCTCTCTCCCTCCCCGTCCCTAACTGATGCCTACCTTTGCAACAATATCTGCATTATTGTTATTTGTCTGTTTCATAGATTTCTAGCTTTTCCTGCTCACATTATTGATGTAATTCTGCGGTCTTAATCCTGTGTGACTACTGAACCTATGATCTGTTTTGTGACTACACTGTCTTTGTTCCTGTTGTAACACTGCTGGCTTATCAAAATAAAACATTTTGAATATAAAAAAAAAAATGCCTGGAAATAATTTATGAAATCAATATAATATTATATATTAATATAATAATATATGAAATCAATAGAACTGCATTTCGGTGCAGTTTGATGTTCTCTGAATAGTTTAACCATTCCATCTCAATAGGGAGTTCATTGACTCCGAAGATCACCATATTTCGTTGGCAAATTGCCAATATTTGGAACTGCCAGCTTTTTGAATGGCCACGAAATTGCACCATACAGGGAACTTCATTGTTCGGTGCAATTCGGTAGCCAGTTCGGCTCTCTTTGAATAACCCTGTATGTCACCTTTTCTTGCAGTGCGCCAATTTAAATTGTTTTTGGATAAACAGGGTCTTTTAAAAGTAATCTGTGAGAACACCCTTTATGGCATAAGCTAAAAGTAATTGCTTATATTTCTGTTAGTCTTCACTTTTGCCTTAAAATGAGAAAAACAGGTCAGAGCCAACATGCCAGAGAAGAAAACGATTTACAGCTACCACAAGCAATGCCTCGAAGATTCAGATATTGCTCTGGAACAAAATCAGAAAACGGAGCAGTAGTGAGTATGTCAATAAAGTGTAAATAGCTAACGGAAAAGAGACATATAGGCTGACAATGTCTTCCTCTTGCCATAACCTAACCACTTCTCCAGTCTATTGAGGGCTATGTTTAATGAGCCAGAACAAACCATTGCCTACATGCAGAAAAATACTCTGAATGCAAATAGTATCTGAATGGAGAACCTTGATAGATATTTTAAGGGTCTCTTGGTTTCTTGAGTGCTCACTGAGACACTGAGTTCTGCAATCAATGACTTGTATGGCCAAGGCTGTTGCTTTGGGGAATCCAGACTGTTCACTCCCATAATCTATTGTAGAAACCATATGTACAGGATGGTCATACTAGAAACTCCAATACGGGAGGTTGTATCTCGTAGATATGGGAGACTGTGCAGAATAAAAATTGTATTTGACTAATTAAATTATCTCCTGGGGGGGGGGGTCTATCTGCGCTTCCAATTCCCTTTTGGTTCTTGCACCCAGTGTAAGTAGACATGACAGAAAAGATTTTATTTCCATGGGCTAGGAGTGCTTGGTGAGATTTTTGTCCGTTGATTTTATAATTGATAAAATGAAATACATACAACCCTAAAATAAATTAATAAAACAATAGTGACTTTAAAAAAAATATGTATTCCAAAAATAGGCAACAGATGGATTAATCAAATAACCTTTCGATGCATAAAGTCAAATATATATATACACACACACGCGCGCGAAAGTCCTGGCTGACTCATCAACGCCCAACTGAAACCGTTTAACCTAGGAACGTGAAATTTTTGAAGGTGCACTGTTTTTATGATGTAGGCACCCACTAAGGAAGGATTTTTGGAAACTCCACCCCCAAGGGGGTGAAAAAGGGGGTTGAATATTTTAAACAGGATACCTATAGCTCAAAAACAGAAGATGTTACAGATGTGAAAATCGGAATTTAGATTCTTCTTGGAAAATAAAAAAACACGTATTTTACCGTTTTTCAAAAATTCAACTGGGGGGACAAAAAAAGGGGGTTAAATATTTTAAACAGGATACCTATATCTTAAAAACAGAAGATAGTACAGATGTGAAAATCGGTATTTAGATTCATCTTGACAAATAAAAAACCCCGTATTTTACAGTTTTTTTTTCAAAAATCCAAGTGGGGAGGTTGAATATTTTAAATATTTTAAACAGGATATCTGTATCTCCAAAACAGAAGATGTTACAGACCTGTCAATTGGTATTTAGATTCGTCTTGAAAAATAAAACAACACGTATTTTACCATGTTCTGAAAATTACTTGGGGGGGCAAAAAAGGGGGTTGAATACTTTTATCAGTATACCTATATTTCAAAAAACCGAAGGGTGTGAAATCTGGTATTTAGAATCTTCGTGAAAAAAAAAAAAACATGTTTTTTTTGCCATTTTCCACCAATCCAATTTGGGGGGGGGGGGGGTCGGGGAAAGGGGTCTGAATATTTTTATCATTATACCTATATTCTTGAAAAATAAAAACAGGAGTTTTACCAAAGTGGGGGTAAAAAAAAAAGGGGGGCCTGAATACTTTTAAACAGGATACCTATATCTCAAAAACAGAAGATGTTACGTACGTGAAAATTTGTATTTAGATTCGTCTAAAGCAAAACAAAATAGCAAAACAAGAGGACATAGTCTTAGATTAGAGGGACAAAGGTTTAAAAGTAACATTAGGAAGCATTATTTTACTGAGAGGGGGGTGGATACATGGAACAGTCTTCCAGTAGAAGTGGTAGAGGCCAAAACAGTAATTGAATTTAAGCAAGCATGGGATAGGCATAAGGCTATCCTAAACAAAAGATAAATCCAGGTTAAGTATCCATGTAATTGGGCAGACTAGATGGGCCGAAAGGTTCTTATCTGCCGACATTTTTCTATGTTTCTATGTCTTGAGAAACAAAAAAACACCTATTTTACAATTTTCCAAAAATCCAGTGGGAGGGGGAAAGGGGGGGTTGAATACTTTTATCAGTATACCTATATTTCCAAAAACCAAAGATGTGACAGGTGTGAAATCTGGCACTTACAATCTCCTTGAAAAATAAAAAAAAACATGTTTTACCATTTTCCAAGAATCCCACGTGGTGGGTGAAAAAAGGGGGTGAATACTTTTCAACAAGATACCTATATCTCAAAAACCAGAAGACGTTACCGACGTGAAAATTGGTATTTAGATTGGTCTTGAAAATAAAGTAACGCCTATTTTACCATTTTCCAAAAATCCAGTGGGGGGGGGGGCAAAAAGGTGGATGAATACCTTTATCAGTATACCTATATTTCAAAAACCAATGTTACAGGTGTGAAATTCGATATTTACAATCTTCGTGCAAAAATAAAACATGTTTTACCATTTTCCCGAAAATCCAGTTAAGGGGGGTGGGAGAAAGGGATGTGAATACTTTTATTGGTATACCTATATTTCAAAAACCAAAGATGTTACAGGTGTGAAATTTGGCACTTACGTGTTTTTTTATTTTTCAAGAAGAATGTGTTATACAATTTTCCAAAAATCCCAAGTGGGGGAGAAAGGGGGGGTTCTACCAAAAAACCTCACGTTTCATTTAAAAAACAATTTTAAGAAATCCTAAAATCCACGCGAGGGAAGCCACGGGCAAAAGCTAGTTAGATATATTTTGTTGCTTAAATTTGCTTCGTGGTTATCTGCAATTTTCTTTTTTTTTTATATTTAAAGTTTTTTATTTTGAAACAGTCATCAAAACAATCATAAAGAAAATGGCCTCGCAGGGCCAAAGCTAGTCATCTGTAAATAGAATGGCCGCACAGGGCCATACTTTGTCAGCTTAGAATAGTATATAGAGACTTCAAAGTTAGGAATAGAGAAAATAAGAGAAATATCACAAAGATCATCTTAAGACTGCTCGAAAATGGAAGAAAAGGTTAAACAGCGATTACTTAGCAATAGTTAGAAATGGAAAATCAGCAAAATGTCCAAAAACGGGAGAGGGGTATAACAAAAGACATCAAAAATACTTCAGATAATAAAACCAGAAAGTCTCATATATGTCCCCAGCCGGGGAATGTCATCGGAAAAAAAGAAATAAAATAAATTCTGAAGCGTCTCTGAATTAAGTGGGGGGGGGGAGAACAACAGTGAGAGAACATCAATTTGGTGTCAAATAAGTAAATGGGGAAAAAATGCGGACCTGTTGTCAGCCAGTGTCTCGAAACTGACGGAGCAGTGGGGCAGACAGGTTGATGCAGAGCAGGCGAGGTCTCGAAACACAGCAAGGCATAAGGGAAGATCTGCAAAGGTGTTGCAGGAAAAATCAAACGTGAATGGGGACAAAAATTTCAGTGTCCGTCAATAATAAACAAAGTGTCTCATATAACAAGGTAAAATAAAATAAAATGGGGGGCACAGCAGAAGAAATGGCAGAAAGCGGCATGGGGGGTCATCAGATGAAAATCGCCCAGATCTGCAACGGAAAACCGGCCAAATAAGTGACTAAACAGAGCGCCTCAGCCCGTATCCAGCGAAAAGGCCGCGTGATCAGTCGTGTCCTGCCGTGTCTTCTCCCATACTGCGCAGCCGGCCGAAATCCTCCAGGTTAACTCCTCCACCGCAGAGGCCCCAGGTAAGCGCCGCCGCCCACCGGTCAACTGCCTCCTAGGGTACCGTCGCGGTCTCAGCTTATGTGGGGTGACAAGGAACCGCACAGGGTCTTCTGCTACCTCCTCAATCTCTGCCGGTAGCTGCTCGGCACCCCCTTCACTCTCAGGCGTCTCCGCTTCTGATCCACCTCCCGCGTCCTCTTGATCCGGCGCCTCTGCTCGTCCGCCCAACACCTCCATAAGTCGGCGCCATGTGCCACGTGTAAGCGGCTTGTCATCGTCCTCACCTTCCGTCGCATCCAGACAGGCCTCAAGGTCATCCAAAACAGACTCCAGAGTCCTGACGGGGTAAGGGCAAACCAACCGTCTCCGCCAGTCAGATCCCTCAGTCGCTCCAGGGACAGCTACAACAGCCGGGTAATGGGGGCCCTCCATCTCCCAAACTCGCAGCAGCCGTACTCCTAGATGCGATATCGCAGGAAAAATAGGTCTGGAGACTTGTCCTAGGCCCCAAGATGGCCGACAGGAGAGTGTGTGCTGCAGGAAACGAAGGCTCCAGGAGTCGTGTCTCTGGTCCGAGGGGGGGGACAATCGGACCCCGGAAAGCTCAGTTCCTGTGGCTAGCCCCGCAGGCACCCCAATGTTGGAATCGTCGTCAAATTAGTCAGCTGTGGGTCCCTAAGGGTAGCAGACGTTATCTGCAATTTTCTATCCTCCTAAAAGCAATTTGTGTCTGAATATATGTACTCTCCTAAACTTGTTTTTCCTTGTTGCTTATTCTGAAGTGTCATACTTTATTTACAGGAGATTCAAAGAAAGACACTGACCTGATAAATATAAACAGATCCTAACACCCATGTGATGGAGACAGTGACGTACACAGCATGCATAGTATGTCAAAGATAATGAGTTACATGTGGGTGAGGTGTCACAAAGACAGGTTTTTCCATGGTAAATATTCAACAGACTAGTGATTCATTTGGACCGCCCTTTCCTTTTAAATGTTTATTTCTGAATAGTATAGCAAGCAGGTTTAACCAGTCTCATACTCTGGCCTCCCACTCTTAACTGTGGAATTAAAAAGTATTTAAAACATGGATATGTTGTATTTTCTGTTTTATCACTGCCTGCATACTATTCTTACACATTAAAGAGTGTCCTGTGTGTCAAACCCAGACATTTTATGTTTCCTTATACAAACATCCCTAATCTATTCTCCTATATCACTAATAGTAGAGGTTGTGATGATATTGGCGATTTCGGATTAGAGGAATCAACACGACAGACAACCGATTATCTTTTAAATCTGTCTATTTACAAGTACAATTTGAAAACCGCTGTCATGCTTTGATAGTTGGGACGGTATTCATGGAATCCACATTCCCTATTAATTAGTACTTCCGTCATGTATCTGACCTAATGTTTTCTGCCTTTTCAACTTGACCTTTTGTGAAAGCTCTTTTTACTCATTGAAATGTTCTTATTGTATATTATGAAATATTTAACCATGTTTTGTATCTAGTTATGCATCAGTTTCCTCGAGTGGATAACCTTTTTATGCAATAAATATTCTTTTTCATTATTTCTTATTGAACATTGGGCCACATTCTACCCTTACTCACAGGCATTAATGAGTGAGACTGTTACTCTTTAGGAAAACTCCATTGGTAACTGAGCCAAGCTGCAATCTTATTTTGTAGCTCTGCTGCCTACTGTACATTGGTGCCTTGAATACTATAAAATAAGGAGTGCTAATGTCTTGCAACCGGTAATGATAAAGAGACTGTTGTTAAGTGATTCGGCTACAAAATCATTTAATACACACAAAAAACCCTGTTCATAAATCTAGATTCACTCCTGCTTCTCCCCGCATCACCTCTTCCCATGATAGACTGCGGGATCTCTCAAGCGCAGCCCCCATCCTCTGGAATGCTCTCCCTCGTACTGTCAGACTTTCCCCTAAAGACATTCCTATTTAGGGAAGCCTAGCACCCGATTCGCTGATACTCCTCACTGCCCCAACCAGTCCATCACTCTCACCTTGCAGTCCTCTCCTCCTGTTTCCACCCCAAACCCTTCTAGATTGTGAGTTCCCACGGGAATAGGGCCCTTGTTTCCTCCTGTACTGGTTTATCAAATGTTGTTCAGTCTCAGTGTATTGTAACCCTGTCTATATTGTGCCTATTGTTCAGTGCTGCGGAATATGCTGGCGCTATATATAAGAATAATAATAATAGTGGAGGCTTGTCCTTTGGGCAGATGGGGCAGCGCCTCACCAGTTCCCCCTCCCTCCCAAAAATTGATTTAAAATGACAATTCCATTTCATAATTTTTTTTATCGTGAGGTCACATTTTTTTTCCTTGAAGGGGAGGGTGTAGAATTTTATTTTTTTTATTATTTTTTCCTGTTTAAATTCAGATAATTAATGTCCTTCTTTCTTTGTGTTATATTTAGGTCATATTCAGTTTGGTTAAGTGTGTTTTTCTAGATTCTTGTTGTGCACTCAGCACTATTGGGAATAGACGGTGCGCTCGCACAGGGTCTTGTACCCAACTATTTTTTTCTTATTGTATATGTGTGGGGTGCACATAGGTGTTGGAGCAGCACGTATTACAAGATATTGGTGGGTTAAGTGTTAAGCGCCGTTTTTCACTTCTTTCCTTAATTGGAGATTGCTGAATTCATGGAATTGCCCATTGGGGTGTTATTTGTCTTCAGGCCAGCCTAGAGGCATTTCACACATGCCCCGTGTGTCACAATAGGTAGGATCTGCCCCCCAGCCATTGATATGGCTTAAGTACGATTTTAGGAAAACGTCCTTTGCATAGCCTCATAGGTCACAGCCTCTGACAACTTGTAAAGCCCATCCCCACAGCAGAAGGTGGAGGAGTGTCAAACACTGAGTGAGGGACAGTGAGGCGGACATTGTTGTTGAGGTAAGTGCTGACGATCTTTCCCCCTCTCTCTCCCTGCTTCAGTTATTCATACCAACCAAATAAGTGTACTTTGCTGCAGTAAAATATATAAGCATTATGCTTGATATTTTTCCACTGCAGCAAAGCACGCTCATTTTTGACCCCTGTTGTTATCTTGGCCTGACCTGCGCGGTCAGATGACATGGCTCCCCACTCTCCTGAACGCAAACTTCTTCCCCCTGTGGGTCCGAGTCCCACATGTTAAATAATAAATAAATGTGGGTCTCCTTTGTTTATTCAAGATTCATCAATGAAAAATGTGGCCCTTCTGTTTGTTTCCACGGACGCTGATGAGGACTCTTATGCCAGTGGGGTCCTTGTGGATGGCCGAGAAGGATCCACAGAGCACTGACTGCTCCACAGGAGGCTGCTGGGAACCAGCGCATCATGTCCCAGCGACCTCTCGGAGCAGTTTGCCCCTTCATCCACCTCTTGCTTCAAGTTCTGAGTCACAGACACAGTCAGAGGCTTTGACTGTCAAAGCCTCTCACTGTGTCTGGGAGTCAGAGCATAAAGCAGGAAGTGGATGCTGGGTAGGGTTGCCACCTTTTCTGCAATCCAAACCCTTACACTCTAGTGTTGGGTTTGGGCGGCCATTTTTTTGTGTGTAGCGTATACATTATGTATATTTGCATTATGCGTATATATTATGGCACACTGGTATGGCTGGCACACTGGTAATATGCATGACACATTGATATTATGGCTGGCACACTGGTAGTATTCATGGCACATTAGTATTATGGCTGGCACACTGGTATTATTGTTAACGGCAATCAACTGGTTTGTTCGGGAGAAGGTTGGCATGGCGTGGACAATGACAGGCCGGACACGAGTCAATTGCAGGAAAAAGCGTTCTTATGACGTCAGACTCGCTGGAATGTATCGCAAAGCTCGAGTGAGGTTTCCGGGACAGAGATACAATTCTTATACATTGATTTGTAAAAAGGTGCATCCCAAGTGCCCACCCCTGGGCAAATGTGCCTTCCCTCCAATTTGGACATCAAGACATTCCACAATTTGCCTTTTCTTATACAATTAGGACATTTAGTTGATTTTAGAAGCTAGCTAGATCGTGTCACTATCATCCCCCAGAGGGTCCGTTCCTCCCAAAACTGATAAGACTCCATCTGTGTTGAGGGACTCCCTTTTTTCTCACTATACCCAAGCCTGAGACTTTTATGGCCTTGGGGCTAAATAGGTTCTTTTGGCACCTCTGTTTATTCAGGCCGGATTCCTCTTTTATTTGCTACACCAAAAGTCTCTAGAAGAGTTTCATAGATTATTATTATTATTATTCTTTATTTATAAAGCACCAGCATATTCTGCAGCGCTGTACAATAAGCACAGTATAGACAGGGTTACAATACAATACATTGAACAACATTTGACAAACCGTACAGGAGGAGATGAGGGCCCTATTCCCGTAGGAACTCACAATCTAGGAGGGTTGGGGTTGGAAACAGGAGGAGAGGACTGTAAGGTGAGAGTGATTGATGGTTGTGTCAGTGAGTTGGGTGGTAGGCTTCCCTAAATAGGAATGTTTTAAGGGAGCGTTTGAAGGAAGAGAAGTTAGGGGAAAGTCTGACAGTACAAGGGAGAGCGTTCCAGAGAGTGGGGGCTGCGCGTGAGAAATCCTGCAGTCTATCATGGGAAGAGGTGATGCGGGGAGAAGCTAGGCGCAGGTCACTGTTTGACCTTAGGGAGCGGGCTGGGGTGTATTTGGTGATTAGTGAGGACAGGTAGTGGGGAGCCGAGTTAGTGAGGGTTTTGTAGGTAAGGATTTTGAACTTAATTCTGCAGTGGATGGGGAGCCAGTGAAGGGACTCGCAGAGGGGAGCGGCAGAGACAGAGCGGCGGGTGAGGTGAATTAGCCTGGCGGAGGCATTCAGGATGGATTGTAGGGGGGAGAGGCGGGACAGAGGGAGGCCAGATGAGAGATTATTGCAATAGTCGAGTCGGGAGATTATTAGGGCGTGTATGAGTTGTTTTGTGGTGACAGCGGTAAGAAATGGCCGAATTCTGGAAATATTACGCAGTTGGTATCGGCAGGAGGAGGAAAGAGACTGGATGTGGGGGATGAAGGAAAGAGCAGAGTCAAGTGTAACTCCAAGACAGCGAACTTGGTTTGATGGGGAGATGGTGATACCCTCCACCGTGATAGAGAAGACAGGAGGTGGGGAGGCATTGGAGGGAGGAATAAGTAGGAGCTCAGTCTTTGACATGTTGATCTTTAGGTGGTGGGAGGCCATCCAGGAGGAGATGCCAGATAAACAGTCACTGACTTTTGAAAGGACAGGGGGAGAGAGATCAGGGGTAGAGAGGTAGATCTGAGTGTCATCAGCATAGAGGTGGTAATTAAAGCCAAAGCTGTTGATGATTTTGCCCAGGGAGGAGGTGTAGATGGAAAAGAGCAGAGGACCAAGGACAGAGCCTTGAGGTACACCAACCGATAGAGGCAATGAAGAGGAGGAGTTACCAGCAAAGGACACACAGAAGGACCTGTTGGATAAATAGGAGTCAACCCAAGCAAGTGCAGTGTCACCGAGACCCAGAGAGTTGAGGGTCTGTAGAAGGAGGGGGTGGTCAACAGTGTCAAAAGCAGCCGAGAGGTCAAGCAGGATGAAAATAGAATAGTGGCCGTGTTTTTTAGCAGTTAGGAGGTCGTTGGTGACTTTGAGGGCAGTTTCAGTTGAGTGTAGGGGACGGTGCCAGATAGATACTAACATTCTAAAGTCAGTGAATATTCCCTTGTGCCATGGCTGTACTCAAGATGGTTGCCAGTATACGGCAAATTTTTGAATTTTCTCTCACATTATGGCTGGCACTGACCGACTGGTATAGATGGCACACTGGTATGGCTGGCACTTCAGACTGGTATTATAGCTGGCACACTGGTATTATGGCTGATGCTGCGCTCACTCAGAGTTGCTTGTCTCGAAGTCGGTGGAATGGAGACATCACGTACTAGATCTGGACGGTGGATCACTTGTCTTCAAAGCACCACTACCACTGACGGAGAGCACGGCACACACGTCTCGTCATGAGTCTCGGGAACCGGCCCCGGATCGCCGCACGCATGCCAGGGCACGAGCCGTTGCGCCTGTGCGTGACTGACAGTGGGCGGTGCCTGCTGTGTCTCCAGTGAATGGAGAAACGGCCAGAAGAGAGGACCGCGGCGACGGGAGCATGCAGAAATTTAAATATAGGGAAGAGATGTGCTCGGCTCCGAGTCCTGTGTCCGGGTGGCAGAGGGTGTATCACAGGGCTCCACAACAATAAAACTCAGCTATGTGCAGTGTTTATGAGTAGGAATGAGCTGAACACCCCCCCCCCCATGTTCGGTTCACAATCGAACGCGAACAATTTCAAGAGTTCGAACGCGAACCGAACTCAGTGCAAGTAAATGGGATTTGAAAGTTCGAATTTTAGAGTGCCCTCCAAGAGAGCATATATGCAAGATCTTTGCCATAAAAGGTGTATGGGGGTCCGGGTAGTGCCCTGGGGAACAGGAAACAAGGACAAAAAGTAAAAAAAAAAAAGTTTTTAAAGGAACAGTGAGTTTTCCATGAAATAAAGGTTAAGAATAAAAACAAAAAATTTCTTCAAATATCATGCCTAGGAGGTCCCCATAACCTGCCCGTGAAGTGGCGGATTTGTAGGATGTATAGAAACATGTAAAAACAAAAAAATGACATTTCAAATTACGGTAAATGGTTTTCCTTTAATCTATTCATAAACAACTGCTTGGGGCGGCAGTCTGTATGAAAAGAGGAGACATTTTAGGACACGCAGAACAAGTTCAGTGATTTTTTTTGGCTAAATTATGATGAAACTTATGCAGGCTTTGTATGAAAGTAACAATAGGTGCTTTAAAATTGTGCCTTTAGTGTCGGCAACAGTGCCGTCACACCGTAACCCATCTGTGGTATTGTGGAAGAGTGCAGGGTTGGACCCTGCGGTCAAATATTAAAATTCTATGAATCTGGTACAGGCGTTAGTGCACCCAAATATTGTGCCTTTTGGTGGCAGCAAGTGCCTTCACACCGTAACCCCTTTGTGGTATTGTGGAAGAGTGCAGTGGTGGAGGTTTTGTGAATGCAGAAGAGATCCTCGATCTATTCAGTTACGTCAGCATCAGGGGATTGATAGCTACTGATCCAGGACTGATTCATTTTTATAAAAGTCAGCCGGTCTACAGAGTCGGACAGACGCACTCTTTTATCTGTGACAAAACCTCCAGCGGCACTGAATGTCCTTTCAGAAAGCACGCTGGATGAAGGGCAACCTAGTAGCTGCATAGCGTATTGGCTAAGTTCTGGCCAGAGATCCAATCTCAACACCCAGTAAGCCAGTGGTTCATCTGCTGGAAAGGTATCCAGGTCTGCCCTTGCCCCTAGGTAGTCCTGCACCATATGGTGAAGACGCTGGCCTACATTTGACGTCCCTAGGCGTCGTGGACTAAAAATTATTTAAATAGGCATCAGTCAAGCGGCCCCGGCCTTCACCGCTCTTCCTTTGTTCATCCGCACCCTCAGAAGCACCTGTGTCATCACTTGTGTAACACCTTTACAGGCACTGGTAGGTTACCAAGTGTCGCTTTAGAGCGTCCTCAAATTGTTTCATCCTGTGCTCCCTCTGTGCGGGCAGGATGAGCTCTGCAACTTTACCCTTGTATCGTGGATCAAGAAGGGTTGCCAACCAGTAATGATCCCTCTCCTTGATAGCACGAATCCTGGGTTCCTTTACCAGGCTTTGCAGGATAAGGAAGCCCATGCAGCGTAGGTTGGAGGTGACATTAGCTTCCGAGTCTTCCTAGTCAATGAGGATGACCCCATCGTGCACTTCCTCCTCTCGGCCATGTACTAGTCCTTGGGTTTCTGTTCACACAAAACCCTCCCTTGAGGAATCCCCACCACCAATGCCCCCACTACTTAAATATTCCTCCTCATCCTCCTCCTGTCTGATCTGAGTAGGACCTGCAGGAATGCTGTCTGCGTAAATACTGGGGCTTTGAGAGCTAGGGAAGGCCTACTCTTCCTCCCGCTGCTCTGCTTCTAGTGCCACATCTATAATTCCCCGCAGAGTGCGCTCCAGCAGGAACACTAAAGGAATTGTGTCACTGATGTATGCACTGTCCCTGCTCCCCATCCTCGTTGCCTCCTCAAATGGCGACAGTACAGTGCATGCATCCTTGATCATCAGCCACTGCGGGGGGGAATAAGTTGACCTGAACTTCTCCTTGTGTCATACTCACACAGGCACTCATTGATGGCCCTCTGCTGCTTGTGCAGACACTGCAGCATTGCTAATGTCGAGTTCCACCTGGTGGGCATGTCACAGATCAGACGGTTTGTGGGAAGGTGGAATTCTCTTTGAATTTCTGCCAGGCGAACACTTGCTGGGAATGACCGTCTGAAGTGGCTGCAGACTTTTCTGGCCTGGCTGAGGAGCTCTGCCAGTCCTGGGTACATGGTTAGGAAACGCTGTACCACCAGATTTATGACGTGTGCTAGGCATGGTACTTGCATCAACTTACCCTTGCGGAGAGAAGGTTGCTGCCATTATCACAGACGACCATTCCCAGCTGAAGCTGGCATGGTGTTAACCATCTCTGCACCTGCCCCTGCAGAGCTGACAGAATTTCTGGCCCGGTGTGGCTCCTGTCCCCTAAACAAACCAGCTCAAGCACAGTATGGCATCTTTTTGCTTGAGCCATTGCGTAGCCCCTGCCACTTAAACTCCGTTTAACTGCCACTTCGCCAGAGACAGAGAAGAAGGAGGAGGAGGAAGAGGTGGTGGTGGAGCAGACAGACCTCATACATGCAGCTTTCTGGAGGCGTGGTGGATGAACAAGCTCCAGCACAGAGCCCCGTCTTGGATCCCTCCCAGCTGCAGTCAGAGTTACCCAGTGTGCTGTGAAGGAAATGTAACGGCCCTGTCCATGCTTGCTGGACCACGTGTCTAAAGTCATGTGCACCTTGCTGCTGACTGCCTTTCCCATTGACTCCATAACATTGTCTGCCACGTGCTGGTATAGTGCTGGAATGGTTTTCCGTGAAAGTAAATGGTGTTTTGGAACCTGCCACTGTGGTACAGCACATTCAGCAAATTCACGGAAAGAAGCAGAGTCCACCAGCTGGAAAGGCAGCAGCTGTAATGCGAGTAATTTTGCTAAGCTGGCATTTAGATGCTGTGCTTGGGGATGGTTGGGACTATATTTTTTCTTACGCTGCAGCAGCTGGGGCAACGTAATCTGCGTAAATCTTCAGATGATGGGATGCTGTCACATTGTGAAGAAGGACCTGTTACACCCATTACTGTAGCATCATCCCTGTCAGTGGAGGTTGTAGCAGGCAATGACATGGCAGGACATATAGTGGGGGTAGAGACAGATGAGGAGGAACTATGCAAAATGTTGTGCCAACGGGATGCGTGGCAGGTGGTCATATGTCGCATCAAGCACGTGGTACACAAGCGTGGGATGTCTTTCCCACACTTGATCCTCATCTGACATAGATTACAAATAGCAACGGTGCGGTCTGCTGCACAGTTCTTAAAGAACTCCCAGACAGCAGAGTTCCTGGATGTGTGCTTTGAGACAACAGCGCTCTGCACCTGGGCAGCTCTGACATCTAATGCCTTGGACTTGTTACGGTTGGTCATAGAGGACGTTGTGCCTCGTGTTTGTTGTGCCTCCTCTTCCTCCTCACTTGACTCCTCTGTTCGATCAGGCACCCAGGTGGAGTCAGTGACCTCATCATCATTGTCATCACCCCCTATCTCCTCGTCACTGGAGCCAACTTGGCAGTATGTTGCAGCTGCTGGGGCAACATGAGTGCCAGTTATTTGTGTGTCATCACTGGCATCCCCTTCCTCTAGGTTGATTATACTCCCTTCCTCAACCTGAGAGATTGAATCAGAGCACTGTAGTTGCTGCGCATCCTCAAGCAGCATGTCACTGTCATTGTAGTCAAACAATTCAGCTGACTCCTCCGTGTGTGATAGTGAGGCTACGGCAGGAGTAGCTGTGGACATGGAGGCTGCATTAGATGTTTTGGCAGCTGAGGTGGACTGTAAAGCACTACAAGCCTGGCTGGCAGAGGACTCGGAGGATGAGGATGGCCTGGTTAGCCAATCCACCAAATCCTCTGTATGTTGCTGCTGCTTAAGATGGCCAGCACCAGTTAAAAAGGACAAGGGTGCCCCTGCAGAGGATGCACCACGTCCACGATAACCAGAGGCACAGCCTCCCGACACAGAGGCTGCTTGCCCTCTTATCTGTGTCTGAGAGCGTATGCCTGTCCTTTTTGGTCTTTCTGACATGGTGAGTGATATATAGATTAAAGATATACAGAACTCTGATTCAACTGTGTTACCTAGATTAAAGATTTCCAGAACTCTGGTATAATTTAGTGAGACACCCTGATAGCTGGCAGCCAGTGACAAGACAGATTAAAATTTGCAGGAACCTCCTATAAATCCATGAGACCCCCTGATAGGTGGCAGTGACAAGACACCATTACAATTCCCAGGAACCTCCTATAAATCAGTGAGACCCCTGATGGGTGGCAGTGAGAACACACAGATTACAACAATTCCCAGATATTTTGTAGAAATGAGACCCCCCCCCAATAGCTGGTGGCAGTGAGAACAGACACTAACACAACAATCTCCTCTCAAAAAACACATGCTGGGGCTGCGAGGGACGCCTTATATAGAGTGCTGCAGGACTTAGCTCTGTGAGCCCATGATTGGGAAAGATTTGCCCAATCAGGATTCTGAGCCGTGATTGGCATAGTCTTGCACCTAAACTGTGGTCAGGTGCAAGCTGTAGCCAACACACTGGGAAAAAAATTCCTTCTTGACCCCAGAATGGCAGTCAGATTTCTCCCTTGGATCAAGAAGCTTACCCACATATTAAATATTATAACCCTTTAAATTCTGTGTCTGCAGGAAGTCATCCAGTTGTTTTTTAAAAGTCTGTACAGTCTCTGACCCAACCACCTCAACAGGCAGAGCATTCCACAGCTTTATTGTTCTCACTGTAAAGTAACTCTTCCTATGCTTTAGACTGAATTTCCTTTCATCCAGTCTAAATGGGTGACCTTGTGTCCTTTGTATAGTCCTGTTAATGAATAGTAAAAACACAAAGTAAGGAAAGCGCTAATCCGTCCTCATACACATAGTATGCAAGTTCAGCAAGCAGCCACAGGGCTGTCGAAGTGCAGGGAAAAGTTGCCGAAAACCCGGCGAATGCACGCCGAAAACCTGCAAAAACATCTGGATTAACCCGTCGAAGACACCGGAAAAACCCAAGCAGGAGCCGATCACACGTAGCGAAGCCTCCGGAAAAAGCCGACACCGCAGAAGAATGCAGTGAATAAATTAGGAAAACCGTTTGCTTGAATGATTGAAAAGTGAAACGCTGTTTGCAAAGAAACTACTGAGCGAAAATGTCTGAAATTTACATATGAGGTCCAGGGAATGATAATAAAAAGGGCTGTTACAGAAAAATAAGTAAACATAAAAAATATCGGACTTTTTAAAAAAAATTAAAATATCCTAAAAAATTTATAAATAAAGAGACTCTTTACTGCAGAATTTTATAATGCACGGTTTATTAGATATTGAATTAAAACGGGAATATTTTTAACATTGAAGCCTATGGGATTCGCCTGAATAAACCTGCCGAATTAAACCACCGCATGGCAGGGCATTTCAGGAACCTTTCACTGCTGGTTTGTGTTCTCTGAATAGCAGAAGCAGTGCTTTTTTATGGGGATTTCACTGCCCTCGAACAGGCACCGTATGTGCAGGCAATTCGCCAGGATTTGGCGAATTGCCTGCTCTCTGGATAGCCGAATGGCCAAGAAAGGTAACCGAACGCTGAAAATCAGCGTTCGGTTACCTTTCTCCAGCAATTTGGATATCTTTGAATAACCCTGATAGTATGCATATACCTAATACCGTGTGTATAAATATAAACTTCCAATACATTATATTTGTACACACGGTATTCGGTATATGCATACTATGTGTATGAGGACGGATTAGCGCTTTCCTTACTTTTTTGTGTTTTTACTATTCATTAACCCCTTAGTGACCGGGTGGTTTTAAACAAATCCGTCTTTTAGTGACCGCTGCTGTTTTTACGTTTCTGCGCTGTTAGTGTTTAGGACAATTTTTCCTCTTACTCATTTATTCGACCCACACATATTATACACCCTTTTTCCCGCCATTAAATGGACTTTCTAGAAATACCATTATTTCCATCATATCGAATATTTTACTATAAAAAAAAAATATGAAATATGAGGAAAAAAATGGTAAAAACACACTTTTTTGTAATTTAATCCCCAAAATCTACAACCACCCAAAAAGACCCAGGCTAAATAGGTTCAAAATTTTGTCCCGAGACTAGAAATACCCAATTTTAACATGCGTTTGCTTTTTAACCCCTTCACTGCTGAGACAGTTCACCTATGTGCGCTGCGCTCATTCTGACCATTTTGTGCTAATTATTTTTAGATGACAGCCTAGGTCCTATTTAATTAAACTCCCCCCAGACAAAAAAAACTTTTAAAAAAAAAAACCATTTTTTTATTTTATTTAATTTTTTTTTATTTTTTTTTTTAAACCAAACCTGGTCATGTTTGGTATCATTTGAAAGGCCATAATCAGGCCTTTTAAATGATGGCAAACATTACCATCCAGCTGCCATGGATCGGGAGATAAAGGGATCCTTAGGATCCCCTTATCTCTACATGGCAGCTAGAGGGTTAACTGGCCCACTGACATCCTCACACATATGGTGAGGTTGTCAGTGGGTGGGGGGGACCTGGAGGCTTGGCTGACATCCAAGATGTCAGCCCCCCCTCCAGGTTTGAATCGCGTTTTGGCGCCAATTGGCGCCGAAAAGCGATCCGGCGGCGAAACTGTTAATGCCATACACCGCTGGAAAGGGGAGGCTCTCCCCTCTCCAGTGGTGCAAACGGCATCTCCCTAGCTTCAATGGTTGGGGAGATAGAGGGCTCCGAAGGAGCCCCCCCTCCCCTCCATTGAAACACATGGGGGCACCTTCTGATGACGTCACCACGCAGCGTGGCGACGTCATCAGCCTCGCCTGCCCATGTAAATCACATGGGCAGGCTTCCTCCCTGCCAGATCGCCGTGGGATCCGGCGAGGGAGATGAGTATCGGGCGGGAGGGGGATTTGGTGCCGCTGACGTACCCTGTACGTCCGCGGGTCTAAGGGAGACCCGAGGACAGGACGTACAGGGTACGTCAGGGGTCATTAAGGGGTTAAGGAAAGCGCTAATCCATCCTCATACACATAGTATGCATATACTTTTTTTGTGTTTTTATTATTTTCTATTTTGGGGTTACCTAAGGGAGGTGCACTCTAGGTATAGAGTTACATTTAATTGTTTTCTGTTAATAACCCTGGATTTGCTCCCTCTTCCCTGCAACACATAAAGCATGACTTCAGTTCTGGTAGGATTTGCACTTGATATTCGGTTCCCACCAGAAACGGAAACTCTGCTCGTTTGGTACCTCCCTGCTAAGGGAAACATCTTGCATGAACACGTTCTCATCATTCAGGCTTTTCACTCTGCTGCCATCTACTGGTGGTTTAATAGAAATGCCATTAGTTTACTTTATAATGTAACATTTCAATGGGGTACTTGGTTTATTTTAATGGGGTACCTTATTTTGACATAGATTACATTTATCTAGATTAAATTTAATCTATCTAAATCCCTCTGCAGCGAAGTAACATCCTGTTCACATTGTATTACTTTACCTAGTTTTATAAATTGAATAGAATTGGTCCTATAACAGACCCCTGAGGGACACCACTTACCACTGATGTCCATCTTGAAAATGTACCATTTATGACCACTCCCTGTACCCTATATTTTAGCCAGTTTTCTATCCAAGAACAAGTATTTGTAACATCCTTGGCCCCCACAGCGCTTCCTGGGGCGGGTCAGGGTGCCCGGTGGCATCGCCGGCTAGCCTGTTGCCAGTACTGAGAGCTGGCAAAACGGCATTTGAGGGGGTGGGGCTTAACATAATTGCAAGAAGCCACCAGCCTTTAAAGCAGTGGGAGAGGATCTGCTCCTTGGACTGTTGTAGAGTAAATTGGAGTATAATGGAGTCCTAGTTCCTGCATTACCTGCTATCCTGTTATCTTGTATCTAATTCAAGTCCTGGTTAATTTATGTATCTGAGTTTCTAGTTCATGTATCTGAGTTTCTAGTCTGGTTTTCTTGTTCAGGTTTTTTCCGTATGATTCCTGTCTGTTTGTCTGGTTTCTAGGCCTAATCACAAGGCATCCAGTTCTGTGTATTATCTAGTTTCAAGATTCAAGTTCTGTCCTGCTTCTTGCAGAATATATTTTCTGTCTAGTATCTGTCAGGTTTTAAGGCCTAATCACAAGGCATCCAGTTCTGTGTATTTTCCTAGTTTCTAGATTTAAGTCCTGTCCATTCTATTGCTGAATATAACTACTGTCTTGTATCCTGTCTAGTATCTGTGTTTTCTTGGTCGCTATACAGAAGCCTATCTCTGATTGCAGGCCTGCCTGCAGGCTATTGAACTGTTTGTTCCCCCTCTGTATAGCTGAGTACATACAGAATCCAATATCTGATTGAAGGCCTTCCCTGCAGGCTATTGAACTATGTAAAGTTGTGCATCTGTTTTATGTGCTTCAGTTCTCACAACCATTGATATTCAGCAATCTGTATACCTAATTCTCTTCATGCTGTTCTTGTATCCTGTTATGTCAATGTCTTGAGTCATTGTATCAGTGCACAGATAGTTAATGTGTTTTCGGTCAGCGACCTCCTGGCCACAAAGCCATTTGGTGCTGAGGTGGTAATTAGGGTTTTTGTAATGCCTCCCTGGTGTGGGAATCAAGGTATTACAGCCTTTCCTGCTGTCTGTGTTTTATGAATCTTGTCACGGTTCCCAGATCCCACCACGCAGTACTTAATGCCCCACACTCCACAGAGCCCAGAAGCTACCAACAGAGTAGCCGTGAAAGATCTCTAACGGTCTGGTCCTTAGAATTGGCCAGGTAAACTAGCTAGACAAAAAGGGTTAACAACATGGGGAGTAGTCAGCCGAGCCAGAATCAGGAATACAGAGTTCAGAATGGTCAAATGGAATAGCCGGGTCGATATCAGAGCAGTAACGTAGTACAAGAAAATGGTCTAGGGCAACAGAAGGCAGAATAGTCAGAAACAAGCAGAGGTCAATAACGGGTTAATTCAATATAGCAGTCAGGTACAAGGAGCTCAGGTATGGATAACCACGATCTGGCAACTGCTGAGAATACACTGAGGGTTTTTAAAGACCTTCACCAGGCCACGCCCCCCACTCAAGCCACGCCTCATGCAACCACCTCCCTGCCTGTCTCCATTTAAACCGGGCATTGGTCAGCGAGCAGCATCAGACATGCTGCCCTCAAGCACACAGGTAGGGCTGGAAGCTCCCAACGCTACAAATCTGTCCTAAAGAATCCAAATAAACGGTACTCTTGGGTAGTGCCATTAGCGCACCGTTACAGTATTTTCATCTAGTCCAATTTTTCTTAATTTAAAAAGTAACCTCTTTTGTGGAACTGTGTCGAAAGCTTTGGCAAAATCCAAGTAAATCACATCCACTGCGACCCCCTGATCTATACTTCTACTTACTTCCTCATAGAACGTAATTAGGTTAGTCTGCCATGATCTGTGTTTCATAAAACCATGCAGATTTTTTCCAATTACATTATACCTCCCAATAAATTCCTGAATATTATCCCTTAGTAACCCCTCAAATCCTTTCCCAGCTACAGATGTTAAGCTCACAGGTCTATAATTCCCAGGCACAATTTTTAAACCTTTCTTAAATATAGGGTCCACCTAAGTTTTTCTCCAATCCTCCGGTACGATTCCTGAAAGAATAGAATCTTGAAAGATTAAGAACAGAGGTTTACATATTTCACAACACATAGCTCCCTCAGTACTCGCGGGTGAATTCCATCTGGCCCTGGGGCTTTATTCACATTGTTTAATTGCTGCAAAACCTTGTCCTAAGTCACCAGTACATAGTAGTGTATCACATATCTCCAAATTTATAAAACACATAACAATGTTAGATAAGTTTAGCAATTGTAATGCTTTTCAAGCAAGGCAGCCATCAGAAATGATGGGGCCCCTTACTGAACCTCATGATGGGGGGCCCCCCATAAACTTCCTCAACCTTTAACAGCTTTTGCCCCCTTCCAAAGCAAAAAAAGGACATAACACAGTTCCACAGCAATAAAACTAACAGTAATGTGCTGTGTGTATGAGCGTAGCTGTCACGTCTGGGGCTCAGAGGGGGCTCCGGCACCCAGCGGCGCCATCAACAAGCTGGGTGCCAGGAGTTGTGCAGGATTCCGGAGCTCGCAGGGCTGGCCAGGAGCATAGATACCCCTTGTGTACCGTTTTGGCTATCCCTGACCACTCTAACACTGATCCATTTGGGTTTCTGTTAGAATACATCCTTGTATACTGTAGCGGATCCCTGCTACCCTGCCCGGGTAGATCCGCCGTTAGCGCCGAACTGGTCTGGGGGTGTAGAGTCAGGGGTAGGGCGGGAGGGATTCGGCGGTGATCCAGCGTTTCTTTCCACGGTCCTTGCAGCGTCGCGGTTCCCCAAGCCCTGTTATCCGCAATTACTAGCCGAGGCAAGAGTAAAGGTTCAAACAGGAATGAGTTTATTTTAACATGGAGAATACAGGGTTATTTATGAGAAATTAAACCATTGTTCTCCCCTGGCCCGCCCTCAGTCCTCCTGCGGTGATCTTTGTTTGTACCTCAAGCCATAGCCCAATCTGCCTGGGTTAACCTGGGAGAACCCCTACGGTGCGCAGCCCTTATCTCGGGTCTCGGCGCCAGCTCATCTGTTCCCCCCTCCCAGAGCCTCTCCCTGTCTGGCCAGCGCCTGGCCCCCCCTGTGGTGTGAGCGCTCCTTGTGGCTTTCTGCCTGAGTTTGGGGTTTTACCAGGGATTTCGGGGTGATCCCCTGGGAGCGGCGGCATGCTGGGGGTACAGCCTAGTAGCTCGGGTCCGGGGGCTGGTTCAGTCCAAAAAGCGCCTGGATCGGATCCACGGAGCCCGAGCTGCGAAGGGGGAAAGTTCGGCGGCTGTACCCGAGCAAGAGTCACTGGTTGCCGGCCGCGCTCCCAGCGAGGGATCCCTGGTCGGCGTTCGGGTTTCTCGGGGTGTTTCGTTCTATAATTCGCACCCACGTAAGCACCTATTTTTAGGAGCCCACTGGCCAAGAAGCGCTCTTCTGCGTGGTTTCCACGCTGCGGGCAATTTTGGGCGGCTTGGCAGAGACAGTCAGCGGCGGCTCGAGGCATTCACAGACCGGGCGTCTTCCCGGGGCTGTGGACAGGCGGGGAACAGGTCAACCATGGGGAGAATTACAGGGGGAACTTATAAAAATACAACCTAACGAATTCTTTAATACACCATACTAAAACAACATTTTTAAAATTTTGTACCGCGCTACGGTATAGTGGCGGCCGTTCCGTCACATATACCATCTATTTCAGGTATACGCTGTCCTGTGTGTTGGTAAAACATTTCCCACTCATTGGTAAAACATTTCCTACTCGTTGTTGGTATCACATTTCCCACTCGTTGGTAAAACTTTTCCCACTCGTTTGATAAGTGTCTAGTAATCCTGTCCTGTGCATACCTGTACATATAGGTGTGTTTGTGTCCCAAAGCGGTAGTCCGTTTACCGACCACTTTAAGGATCGAAGGGGTAGATAGGGACTGTCTAAATGGACTTGCGTCATGTGTTTAGAGGGATTGTGACCATATCACAGAGCTCCACAGCAATAAAACTCATAGTAATGTGTGGTGTGTATGATGGCCGTTGGGCCCTGGCTGGGTCTGGGGACTGGCTGGGCCCTTGGGGTCTGGCTGGACCCTTGGGGTCTGGCCAGGCTGGACTTTGGGGTCTGGCTGGACCTTGGGGTCTGGCTGGGCCCTGGCTGGCTTTGGGGTCTGGCTGGGAGTCTAGCTGGACCTTGGAGTCTGCCTGGGCCCTGGGGGTCTGGCTGGGCCCTGGCTCACCTCTCCGCCGTCTTTTTGTCCCTGTCCTCTCTTCTTCCTTCTTCTTTTCTTCTCTCTCTTCCTTCTTCTTTTCTTCTCCCGGGCCCTTCATCTTCTCTGCTCTTCTCCTGTTCTCTCCGTCACAGGCAGCTTCTCACGTGACTGAAGGGGGCGGCGCCAAAGCAGCGTGCTTGGGAGGCCCACGCACGCTGCTTGGCCTGCACAGCCAGTCAGGAGAAACATGGCTCCAGATTCAGACTAATAGAGTCCGATACAGGAGCTGTTATAAAGGGCGCCGTCGCTGGCGACGGGGTCCTGGCAGGCCAGGCCCTTTATGGCAGCATGGGGCGTAATGCCCTGATGGCTGCCCTGCTTTCAAGTTTGTGTGTGTGTGCGATGGCTGTGTATTCTGTATGTGAGATCCATGTGTGGTTTGTGTGTGCTGGCTGTATGACTAAAAATATTGTTACATCCTCACCTGGAGTTATTACTTTGTTGTTTTTTTTTAACCTTTTAATGTAAGTGACTAGATTTATCTCTCTGCCGTGTGCCTCCTTTCTCCAGTCGTTTGCTGATAATTACCAAACCTACAGCATATTGTTTTCAGTAAGTGGATTTTCATTGATTAAGGTGTAGGCTTAAAATGTTAGTGTGGGTGTGGTCTAACCAACAGGGCTTGTCCATACACCCCCCCTCCCCCAGGTTCAAACTCCACCAGCCGCCACTGTTCACTTCTGGTCTTACAATGCAGAGGTCAGCATAATCCCTTGCCACATGTCACTACAAAGAGAATGACCATAGAAAATAATCGTTACCAGGTACATGATCTTGCACTTGACATGTGCAATTGTTCATGGAGACATATGGACTCCAAGGGGGCATGACAATGATGGTGCAGCGCCACTGCAAGCATCTATTACAAGGTCCAATACACATTCTTTCATCTGTACTAACATAGTTACATAGGCTGAAAAAAGACATGCGTCCATCGGGATCAGCTTTTCACACCTCACCTGACGCGCTCACCAATATGCAACATACTGGGAAAAAATTCCTTCTTGACCCCAGAATGGCAGTCAGATTTCTCCCAGAATCAAGAAGCTTTTACCCACATATTAAATATTCTAACCCTTAATTTTATGTTTTTGCAGGAAGTCATCCAGTCATTGTTTAAAAGTGTGTACAATCTCTGACCCAACCACCTCAACAGGCAGAGAATTCCACTGCTTTATTGTTCTAACCGTAAAATAACCCTTCCTATGCTGTATCCAAATTTCCTTTCGTCAAGTCTAATTGGGTGACCTCGTGCCCTGTTTATAGTCCTATTAATGAATAGGTTTCCAGACAGTGGTTTATAATGGCCCCGTATATATTCTATATAATGTTATAAGATCCCCTCTGCGGCGCAGTTTCTCTGAACTAAACAGGTTTAAGCTTATTAGCCTTTCCTCATAACTTAAATATTTCATTCCCCTTATTAATTTAGTTGCCCGTCTCTGCATTTTTTCTAGTGCTATAATATCCTTTCTTAAGACAGGTGCCAAAATTGCACGGCATATTCAAGGTGCGGTCTTGCCATTGATTTATACAGTATTTTCATCTAGACCATTTTTTCTTAGTTCCACACAAGGTTACTATTTAAATTATGTCGAAAGCTTTTGAAAAATCCAAGTAAATCACATCCACTGCAACCCCGTAATCTATACATCTACTTCTTCATAGAATGCAATTAGGTTAGTCTGACATGATCTGTGTTTCATAAAACCATGCAGATTTTTGCCAATTACATTATACCTCCCAATAAATTCCTGAATATTATCCCTTAGCAACCCCTCAAATGCTTTCCCAACCATAGTTGTTAGGCTCACAGGTCTATAATTCCCAGGCATACATTTTGAACCTTTCTTGAAAATAGGGACTACATCAGCTTTTCTCCAATCCTCTGGTACGATTTTTGAAAGCTTAAGAACAGAGGTTTACATATTTCAACAAATCCCTCCCTCAGCACTCGCGGGTGAATTCCATCCGGCCCTGAGGCCTTATTCACATTCACTTTGTTTAGTTGCTGCAACACCTTTTCTTGAGTCAACCAATCACATTTTATTATTAGTAAGGTTTTTATCAATGAATTGTGTATCTCCTGTTATAGGTTTCTCTTTGATAAATACTGAAGAAAAATAATCTTTCAAAATGTCTGCCTTATCTTGATCTTCAGTTAATAAAAACCCTAACTCAGATTTTAGTGAGAAAAAAGAGGGGTAACTGCGGAGGCTTAGATTTTAGTGAACCTATACTTTCACTCTTGGGTTTCTTAGAATTTATGTACCTAAAGAATCTTTTAGGGTTGGTCTTGCTCACTTTGGCCATCTCTTTTTTATTTTCTAGTTTAGCCCATCGAATTGCTTTTTTACATGCTTTATTGGCTGCTTTATAGGATGCCTCAGATTTATCAGATTTAAAATCTTTAAATGCCTTCTTTTTATTTTTCATTTTCTTGGTTACCTTCCTAGTGAGACCCATTGGTTTCAGTCTGTTTTTTGTATATTTATTACCCAGTGGAATATATTGGAACGTGCACTTTTCTAGTGTTCATATAGAGATATTCCACTTATCCTCTGTTTTTCCCATGAAAGAGTTTCTGCCACTCAATGACATTGAGAGCTTCCTTTTATTATACTAAAGTTGGCTTTTTTAAAACTATCAGGGTTATCCAAAGAGATCCGAATTGCTTGAGAAAGGTAACCGAACGCTGAAAATCAGCATTCGGTTACCTTTCCTGGCCATTCGGCTATCCAGAGAGCAGGCAATTCGCCAAATCCTGACGAATTGCCTGAACATACGGTGCCTGTTCGAGGGCAGTGAAATCCCCATGAAAATGCACTCCTTCGGCTACTCAGAGAACACAAACCAGCAGTGAAAGGTTCCCCTAATGCCCTGCCATTCGGTGGTTTAATTCGGCAAGTTAATTCAGGAGAATCCCATAGACTTCAATGTTAAAAATATTCCCGTTTTAATTCAATATCTAATAAACCGTTCATTATAAAATTCTGCAGTAAAGAGTCTGTTTAATTATAGATTTTTTTTAGGATATCTTAAGCATTTTAATTAATTTTTTTTATTTTTTTTAAAAGTCCCATTTTTTTTTTTACATTTTTTTTAAGTTTACTTATTTTTTCTGTAACAGCCCTTTTTATTATCATTCCCTGGACCTCATATGCAAATTTCAGACATTTTCACTCAGTAGTTTCTTTGCAAACAGCGTTTCATTTTCACAGATTCACACAAACTATTTTGCTAATTTATTCACCTGCCTCGTCTGCGGTCTCAGCTGCTTCGGCTGTGTTCGGCTCCTGCTCGGGCTTGGTTTTCGGCAGGTTAATCCAGATGTTTTTGTGGCTTTTCTGCGTGCATTCGGTGGGTTTTGCGGTTAGTTTTCGTCGGGTTTGCGGCAGCTTTTCCCTGCAATTCGGGGACCCTGTGGTGCTTGCTGAATACACCGCAGGGTCACCGAAATGGGATCGGCAAAAG
Source organism: Leptobrachium leishanense (assembly GCA_009667805.1). NCBI lineage: Eukaryota > Metazoa > Chordata > Amphibia > Anura > Megophryidae > Leptobrachium > Leptobrachium leishanense. The sequence goes on from CM019071.1 coordinate 107,555,790, forward strand.
GAACAGAGTTGAAGAGAACGAAAAGACTCCGAACGTGGGGTGACTTTTCGAATCTCTTTGAATAACCCTGTATATGTTTTAGCATGCCCCCTATAAATGTGCTGTTTTGAGTTTATTTCAAAAGACACCATATTATGGTCACTGTGTCCAAACTGCTCCCTTACTTGAATATTTGAGAAAACATAGAAACATAGAACAATGTCGGCAGATTAGAATCTTTTCAGCCCATCTAGTCTGCCCAATTACATGGATACTTTACCTGGATCTATCTTTTGTTTAGGATAGCCTTATGCCTATCCCATGCCTGCTTAAATTCAATTACTGTTTTGGCCTCTACCACTTCAACTGGAAGGCTGTTACCCTCTCAGTAAAATAATGCTTCCTGATGTTACTTTTAAACCTTTGCCCCTCTAATCTAAGACTATGTCCTCTTGTTTTGCTACTTTGTTTCCTTTTAAATATACTCCCTTCCTCTACCTTGTGGATTCCCTTTACGTATTTAAATGTTTCTATCATATCTCCTCTGTCTCGTCTTTTTTCCAAGCTGTACTTGTTAAGATCATTAAGCCTTTCCTGGTAACTTTTCTCCTTCAAGCCGTACACCATTTTAGTAGCCCTTCTCTGAACTCTCTCTAAGATGTCTATATCCTTCTGGAGATATGTTCTCCAGTACTGCACACAGTACTCCAAGTGAGGTCTCACCAGTGCTCATGTACAGTGGCATGAGCACTTCCCTTTTCCTACTGCTAATACCTCTCCCTACACAACCAAGCATTCTGCTAGCATTTCCTGCTGCTCTATTACATTGACTACTTACCCTTAGATCCTCTGAAATAATAACCCCTAAATCCCTTTCCTCAGATGTTGAGGTTAGGACTGTATCAAATATTCTATATTCAGCCCTTGGGTTTTTACGGCCCAGGTGCATTATCGTGCACTTATCCACATTAAAACTCAATTGCCACAGCTCCAACCATTTTTTTAGTTTACCTAAATCATTTGTCATTTGGCTGATCCCTCCAGGAACGTCAACCCTGTTGCAAATCTTTGTGTCATCAGCGAAAAGACATACTTTACCATTAACACCTTCTGCAATATCACTAATAAAAACATTAAAGAGAATGGGTCCAAGTACTGACCCCTGAGGTACCCACTGGTAACAAGACCTTGCGCCGAATAAACTCCATTTACCACAACCCTCTGTTGCCTGTCACTCAGCCACTGCCTAATCCATTCAACAATATTGGAATCCAAGCTCAAAGATTGCAATTTATTGATAAGCCTTCTATGCGGAACAGTATCAAAAGCCTCACTGAAATCTAAATAAGCAATGTCTACTGCACCGCCTTTGTCTATTATTTTTGTTACCCAATCAAAAAAATCAATAAGATTAGTTTGGCATGATCTCCCTGAGGTAAACCCATGTTGTTTCTGATCCTGTAATCTATGTGTTTTTAGATGTTCAACAATCCTATCCTTTAACATGGTTTCCATAAATTTCCCCACTACTGACGTAAGACTAACTGGCCTATAGTTCCCTATAGTAGTAGTTCCCTACTACCCTTCTTGTAAATGGGCACAACATTTGCTAATTTCCAGTCTTCTGGGACGACTCCCGTTAACGGTTTTGCTATTATATCACTGAGCTCTTTTAATAATTTAGGGTGGATCCCATCAGGCCCCATTGACTTATTTGTCTTTACTTTAGACAGCTGCTGTAGAACCTCCTCCTCTGTAAACTCATATGTAAATGTCTCGTTAGTGTTTCCTCCTAACTGAGGTCCCTTTCCTTCCTTTTCTTCTGCAAAGACTGAACAAAAATATTCATTGAGGCAGTCAGCGAGACTTTTATCCTCTTCTTTTATTATTATTAGGTATGTAGATCTGCATTGTTTGTTATAACCTGATCCAGACAGATATCCTTTCTAGTTGGTGCGTCTACCAGCTGTGTCATGAAGGAATCATTTAACAGGTTCAGAAACTGGATTCCCTTCGCTGAATTATTAGTCCCACTATCCCAACTGATGTCCGGGTAATTAAAATCTCCAATAATTAAAGTGCTACCCTGATGTGCAGCCTTCCTAATTTGCTCTAGCTGTTGTTCTTCCTCATCATTATCTATATTAGGTGGTTTATAGAATATGCCAACCAATAGTTGACTTCCCTGTTTATTCCCCATAGAAATATTTACCCATAAGGATTCCACATTTCCCTCATCGCTTGCCAGGTGTGTAATATTTGGCTTTAAATCATGACTTACAGTTCTGCCAACAATGGGTAAATGTGACCACGGTGCTTGCCAAAAATCCGATCATATATCCAAAGCTGTAGAGGCCGCACACGTGTATTAAAATAATAAACTTTATTAAAATGGACCGACGTTTCGGCTCGTGCGTGAGCTTTTTTCAAGGTGGCTCACGCACGGACGAAACGTCGGTTCATTTTAATCTGATTTAATATAGTTTTTTATTTTAATACATGTGTGCGGCCTCTACAGCTTTGTGTATGTGTGTGTGTGTGTGTGTATTTATATATATATGTATGTATGTGTATGTGTGTGTGTGTGTGTGTGTGTGTATTTATATATATATATATATGTGTGTGTGTGTATATTTGTGTGTGTGTGTATATGTATATGTATGTATGTATGTATGTATGTCAAAAAAAAATACAAACAAATGTATTTACAGGGAGCGCAGCACATATATTGATACAAAGATAAATATAAAGATAAACTTAGCTTGGGAATTATCAGAACAAGGTTGGGCCTTCCCATTCAGAAAAACCGGATATATGATAACATTGTCCTATGTGAAAAGAGAAATTTATCGCGTAGTACAGTATGGTGAGTATCACAGACAAAATAGTGAAGATGATCACACTCACAAAGATGGAGCCCCCAATACCAAAAGGACAAATGATGAGAATGAGAAGAAATTGTACGGATATACCACAATATGTACAACAAACTAACAGATTAATGATCGACTTTAAGGATAAGGGATATAAGGAAGAACCTTTAAGGCAAGTCAGAGAGGATGCCCTTGGAATGGACAGGGATCAATTGTTGAAATATAAACAGAAAAAAGAAGGAAAAGCCACTGAAGTTGCTTTAGTTCTAGGCTTTAATACCACTAACCAAACTATAAAGAAATCAATCAACAGATATTGGCCAATCCTTAAACGTGATCCCGTTCTGAATGAGATCCTTCCAGATAAACCGAGAATTGTCTTTAGAGGCAGTAATACTATTAAAAAACAGCTAGTTAAAAGCCATATACCGATTACTCAAAAGAAGAAGGAATTCTTTAATAAATTATATGTGTGTCTATATATAGGTAACCAAGGAGACCGCTCCACGGAGTCTTCAATTCAAGAAAGTTTTATTGAGAAAAATTCAACGTTTCAGTCCTATTACAGACTTTCGTCAGGAATATATCAAAACCACAAAACACCAACATTTTATAGAGAAAACACACATTAATTACACACCTGTAAACACGAACGTCAGCTACGCAGCGCGCACGCCATCGAAACCGGAAGTCTGGCCCGGA